>VWZP01000650.1:240350-270913 GCA_013396995.1 Dicaeum eximium
TTTTTTAATCTACTCCAACTCTCCAGACTCTGCCATGGGTGTCCTGGACTGGCCAGGAATGAGGGAAACACTGGGACCCCAACTCCAGGCACCCCAAGCCGTGCCTGGGAACCAGCACAGTGTGACCCTGGTGGGGCAGAGCAGAGCTCAGCACCCCTCATCTCCCCTCCTCCCTGCCTTCCCTTGCCAATCCAGCCATTTCCATATTTTGTGGCTCTGCCAAGAGTCCCCCCTCCCTGTGCCTTGGGGCTCGGGGGCGTTTCAGCGAGGAGGGAGAGAGCAGCTGAGCTGAGCTGAGCTGAGCTGAGCTGAGCTGAGCTGAGCTCAGACATCTCTATGCGTGCTCCCCCCTCGCTCCTGGTTCTCCCAATTCTGCCAGGGACTCCCCCGTGCTGAGACCCTGCTGGCACCAGCCCCAGCTCCCCACCCCACTCTCTGCCTCCTGCAGCACTTTTGGGGTCTCACAGGGCCACTGTGACAACCTTCCCCCCACGATGGGTTCGCAGGAAGCGTTTTCCTGCCCACTCCAGCCCCCGCAGCCGTGCCTCGCCGCAGCAAACCCCTCACCAGCTCAGACAGGAATATTTTTAGCCCAGAGCCTCCACACAGCCGTGCAGCTCTGCTCAGTTAACCTTTTGCCACTGCAAAAAATGACCATTTCTCACAGTTTCACTTCCCACTCTCTTAATTGGCTCTCAGCCCAGGACCCCACTTTCCCCCTCCCTTAACGACACTGGAGCTTCCTCCGGAGCCCTGGGAGGTGCGAGCTGTGCTTATTGAGGAGCTTTCAGCTCCTGCTGCCTCGTGGGCTGGATCAAAGAGCACAGCCAGCCCTGGCTCAGGGCACTGATGCTGAGGGACAGCAGAAACCCAAAATGACCCCACAGCAGCCCCCAAAACCAGCGCTGGGCTCAGCTTTGCCCAGGGCTGGGTGAGCCCGTCCTGCCTGAAGGAGCAGCCCAGGCTTGAGGCACAGCCCAGGCTTGTGCCTGTCCCACAGCAAATCCCTGCACTCATGGGAAGCTGCCCCCACTCTAAATTCACGCCTGGCCCTGCTGCAAGGGGTTTTACACCGTGGTGGTGCTGGGGAAGGGCAAAACCAAAGGGTGCTCAGCGCTCCAAATGCCACTGGACAGTGCCTCTCACTCCTTCCCTCACCCTCTTTTCCCTGGCTAAAAGCGAATGTGATAAACAGGGAAGCAGACAATGACTGCACTGTTCCACTGCCACCTTATCAGCGCAGGAAATTGTCTCTTTCTTTAGATCCTCTGTTATTGCTATTTCTGTAATCCGCCGGGATCGGCAGGGATAAGAGGTTCTTTTCAGAAAAGGCTTGGGGGACTTGTTACAATAATGTGCCACCTCCATGCAAAGTTGTGGGCATGAGGGAAAGCAAATAGAAGTAAAAACAGGGATTATAATCCAACTGCTCCAGACCACGAGGCAGCCTTGGCTGCAGTTCTGCAGCCCCAGCTGGGGTCAGGGCAGAAGTGCCACAGGTTCGTGAGTGTGGGTTTGATCTGTGGCATCCTCAGAATTTCAGCCATGAGAGAGCAGCCCAGACAATACCCCTGGATTTCCTGTTCCCAAGGGTGCAGACACTCCATGGATCCCAGGAGGTCCTGAGTCCCAGCAGCAGTGGGGTGAAGGTGATGGGATCCCTCCCCAGGGTGAGCTGGGGGTGCCCCGTGGAGCATTCCCAGAGCACCACGTGGGTGATGCCAATGCCAGTGCCCCCAGCTGTCACCCCAAGGACACGCTCAGAGCCACACCCTCCATGCAGGCTGTGCCACAGCTCCTTTTTGACCTTTTTCTCCCCAAGAGTGCGAACCAACAACTAAAGCACTGAGGGAGCCCCAGTCACCTGCTGCCTCCAGCCTCATCTGAGCACCTTCATCATCCCTCATCTGTGGCTCAGGGACACTCAGAGCCCATTCCCACGGCCTGGGGACACTCAGAGCCCTTTCCCACGTCGGCAGAGCAGAACTCCAAGCTGGAATCCCAAAGCCCCTCCAGGGTTGGCTCAGCAGGCTCGAGGCAGGGCCAGGCTGTGAGACAGAGCTCCGCGTCCAAGGGGAGTTGGGAACATCACTTTTTCCGCCTCTAATCAGCTTGTTAGCAGCCTAATAACAGAGCAGGCCTGTGCATTACAACCCCCAACGAGAGGCACAGCCTATTGTGGAGCTGCTGCCTGACAGGCAGCGTTCAGCAGCCCTAAATTATCCCGTGACAAGCTGCAGTGAAGAGGTGAGCAACCTTGCGCATAATCTACAATCATTATCATTTCCATCTTTATTACCCACAGTATGCCAAGCACATTAAGGAGGCTTTCAGGGAGCTTTTGTTTTGCAATAATTTCTTTAAAAACCTGCTTTCTTGTTAGTATCTCCCCTGCCATCTCATCAAAATGGAAATGCTGCAAAAGGCTCCATTTATTTCCTTTAATTCTCCTTCACACTTCCAGCCAGAGAAGGCCTGGTGGGACTTTCCTGTTGAGCCAAGGTCAGAGGTGGCTGGGCGGACTCGGCCTCCTCGAGGGATGGATGAGCTGGGAAGAGACGCCCCAGGACACGACAAACTCAGGTGTCCACAGCAAAAGCTCCCTCAGCAAACCTTTGCAACAGGTGTGTCCTAAAGCCACGGTGTCAGCAGCATGAGGACACACTCAGGGGATCCAGACAGGGATCCAGAGAGGGATCTGGGTGCTGGGACACCCCAGGGATTTCCAGGGAACAGCAGCTCCGAGGTTTGTTCATCAGAGCAGCACTGGGCTGGCAGGCGGGAGCTGTTTGCGTCTGACAAACGCGGTGATTCCTGTTTTGGCTGGCAGGCAAAGGGATTTGGGTCTCATTCATGAGATTTTTATTCTTTGTTCTTAATCCCTCGCACTTGAGCACAGAGCCTCATCCAGGCTGGCCTCGGTCCCATGGGAACTCCGCACTGGGAACAGGGGCCAGCTGGGCAGCACCGGGTCCCTTTCCGTGCAGAAATTGTGCCCACGACACCGGGGACCTGGCCTGGGGGCTCATCCTCCCCCAGCCCACACAGCAGCAGCCTGTGCTGCCCACTGCCCCCACCCACGAGGGGCAGTGGGGCCAACAGAGCACGGAAAACTTCCCACCCTAATTCCCAAGCGGACCAAGCCGCAGGGAAGGTCTCCTCTTGCTCAAGACACCACAGCCTCTCCCAGCCCTGCACAGCAGACATCAGCAAGGCCTCTCCCCTCCTCCCTTACCTTTTCCGCCGACTGCGACGTCCCAAAAAATATCGGGATGAAGGCTAACCACACAATGCAAGTCGTGTACATGGTGAACCCAATGGGCTTGGCTTCGTTAAAGGTCTCCGGGACCCCGCGGGTCTTAATGGCGTACACAGTGCAGGTGACCATGAGGAGCATGCTGTACCCGAGCAAACAGATGAGGGACAGGTCCGAAATGTCACATTTGAGGATGCCCCGGGCAAAGTGGGGGTTTGTAGTCCGCTGGTCCTCGTAGTCAATGACAGAGTGGGACGGGTCCACGATGAACCAGATGCAGACGCCGACGAGCTGCAGGGAGATGAGGCTGAAGGTGATGACCAGCTGCGAGGCGGGGCTGATGAAGCGCGGGGCGCTCACCGACTTCTTGCCCTGCTCGAAGATGCGGTAGATGCGGTTGGTCTTGGTGAGCAGCGCGGCGTAGCTGATGCTCATGCCCAGCCCCAGGAAGATGCGCCGCAGGGAGCAGGTGCTCAGGTCGGGCTCGGCGATCATCAGGAAGGTGGTGGCGTAGCAGAGGAAGATGCCCGTGAGCAGGACGTAGCTGAGCTCCCGCCCCGACGCCTTGACGATGGGCGTGTCGTTGTAGCGCACGAAGGTGATCACCACGAACAGGGTGGCGATGATGCCCACGATGGCGATGAACACGGGCACCACGGCCCAGGGTGAGCTCCACTCCAGCTTGATGATGGGGATGGGCGTGCAGCTGGTGTGGTTCTCGTTGGGCCGCTCGTTGAAGTGGCAGCGCTTGCAGTGGAACTCGTCCAGCTGGTACTGGTAGCCGTCGCAGCGCTCGCAGTGCCAGCAGCAGGGGATGCCCTTCACCAGCTTCTTCCTCTCGCCCGGCTTGCAGGGCAGGCTGCAGATGGAGCTGGGCTGCTGGCTCCCGCCCCCCGGCCACAGCATGTTCTCCACCTGCGGGGCAGATGGCACCAGCCGTGCTCAGGGCACAGCTGGCACCTGCCAGGCACACCTGGGCACAGGGGATGCCCTGCCCTGCTTGGATCTGGACCCTCAAGCCATCAGCACGTCCCACAAAGGGTCCCAGCCCAACCTGGCATGGGGCCAGGGAGGTGGTGAAGCTCTCCATTGGCCTTTTGGGAACAATAAACAACAGGAACCCAAAATAAAGCCCCTCCTTCCCTGAGGAAATCCCATGTGCTCTGGTCTGGCTCTTGTCTCCTGTCCCATAGCCAGAGTCTCCAGGGTGTGGTCACACGTGCTGAAGCACAAGTGTGACCACAAGGGGACAAGTGTGAGCACAAGGGGGACACCTTCCGCTCTGCCCCTGCCACCTTGGGCTGCCTGGCTTTGCACCCAGGGGTGCCCAGACTTTTGGTGGTGAGAAGAGAAACCTGCAGGACCTTCCCCCTGGACCACGCCCTTACCTTGAGGTGCAGGTGGTCTGTCCACTGCCCAATGACTTTGTACTCAGGGGTGGAGTTCCTGATCTGGTACTGGTAGATGTCGTAACGCCCTGGAGCATCTCCGTTCTCATTGAATGTCACAGGAGTCCCAGCAATGCCTGTGGGAAAGGGGGGGCTCAGCACCCCAGCACCCCCAGCACCCCCCACCCTGCTGATGGGGTCTAAGGGGGCTCTGGCTTGATGCTCCCCCCTCACTGCTTCTTCTAAGAAAGGGGCAAAAGCAGCTTTAAAAGTTAAATCAAGTGAATTCTCAGATAAACACTAATGAAAGGAAGGAAGAGAAGAATCAAGTGAGAGGAGAAAATAAATAAAAGAGACACTGTGGAGGAGATCAGAGGGTGGAGATAAATAGAAATAATAAGGGGACCAGACAGAAAAGGTTTATTAAGGAGACAGGGCAGAGCGCTTCCAGAGGAGATCTGAGACAGACAAGGGCAGAGCAGCGGGAGGCAGTGGGACCTCAGCCAGCTGGGAGAGAGAGCTGGCAGGGGGAGCGGGCAAGGGGAGAGGCTGGGCAGGACATCAGGTGAGGGCAGGATGGCAGGTGAAGGCAGGGTGAGGGCAGGGCAGCAGGTGAGGGCAGGGTGAGGGCAAGGCAGCAGGAGAGGGCAGGGTGAAGGCGGGGTGAGGGCAGGATTGCTGCTGGATTTATGCTCCAAAAGCTCTCAGGAGATGTGGAAGCTCAGACCTCTTCGCCTGCTGATCTCCTGCCCTCCCTCCATACTGCATTCGCAGTGCAGCAGCTGCCAAATGGTACCACAAACAAACTGTGAGTGCTACTGCGTGTGACCCACACTGGGGACAACCAGAGCAACAGGGGACACGCAGAGACCCGCAGGCCGCTCCTCTCAGCGCCCCAGGGGCACAGCAGACCTGAGAAGTTGACGTTGCGGATGTACTTGAGCAGCTCCACGCCGTCCACGGGGTCCATGCGGGGGCACAGCCCCACCTTGCCAGGGCACAGGTTCTTGTGCATGTTGTGCAGGGCGTGTCCCATGGCATAGACGGCGTCGATGACAAACTGCACCTTCCCCTCCTGCTCGTACGAGGAGTCCTGGCCGATCCTCTCCCGGTCTGCGGGGACAGGGGAAGGGGGTTCCACCTCCTGTGCCCCAGCCATCCTCCCCGGGATGTGTCTGCTGCACCCAAACCCTTGCAAACGAGCCCACCCTGGATGGAGCAGCTGGAAATTCCTGCCCAAACCTGCACACCCAGGGAACAACAGCCAAGGAACATTCCCTGGGGAACACCCAGCCGACCTCTCCATCACGTGGTTCTGAAAAGGTGGCTGCTGGCACCCTGCTGTGCTTCCAAGAGCCCTTGGGACAGTCACCTCCCTCCTTGAACTCCCAGGTCCCCCAGCAGGATGCGGGCTGGGCTGTGACTGACATCCCACCCTCACCCCTGCGTGTTTCATCCCTTCTTCGTCTCCCGGGAGTTTCCACCAGCTCAGGCTCCACCAGTGGTGTCAAGGACCGCCCAGGCAGCATCCATCACCGCCTGCTGTCCCCCATCCCACTCCCAAAGCCTCCTGTCACCCCACTCCCCTCGTCACCCCCTCCCACCCTGCTGCCTCGCTGACCCCACAGCCTCCCCGGCTGGCAGGATCCTGCAAGGATCCGGCAATTACCAGTGACAGCTGCCTTCCCCCTGTCATAACCGCCCTTAATGGGACCACAAACATGTTAATCACTCAGCAGAAGACACCAACTAACGCAGCACGCTGTTAATTACAGCTAAGAGAGCGTCTCCCAAGGGGAAGCACCGCTGTGGAGAGCCCCGGCCTCTGCCCCTCCATCCCTGCCCCGAGGCATCCTGCCAGGCCTCCAAGGCGAGGAGGGTTTGTCAGGGAGCCGAGGGCACCACCTCCCTCCCCTGGTGAGGCGCCATGCCAGCGTGCCCACAATTAACTCCAGCTCCACCACGCAGGGACGTGCCCTGATGCCAGGTGGGATTCACGGGGACTGCAGGAGACCAAGCAGCAGGGTCTGATCCCTTCCTTCCCCGCTGTGGGGGACTGGGATGAAGCTCCAGTGAGAGGGGACGGCCCCGTGAGCAGCGCTGGAGGTCCCTGTGCCGGGACCTGTGCCACTGACATGACACTAAAGCGAATTGATAACGAACTGACCGACAGGAAAAGATGGTATCGGGGAGGTGAATTCATAGCCCATCCTTCAAAGTTATAAAAATGCTTTTGGAATGTGGAGATTACTCATGCAAAGCCGAGCAGGTGATCCCTCCTTCCACATTATTGACAGGAGCCATTAATCTTCTCCCTCAACTTCAGGCCCTTCCCCAAATTCATCTCCGAAGGCGCAGACAGGCCACTCTGTCTTGTCAAGATAATTACCCATTAAAAGAGGAGCTGTAATAGACTGTCCAGGGGAGCTGAGCCCATGGGGATGTCACAGCCCTGCCACCATCCACGGCACCGTCCTGCCCAGGGGACACACAGGGCTGGTCCCTTACAGCTTCCCTCAGCCACCTCAATCCCGCACGCATCCCAAAATCCAACCTGCTGCAATGGCACAGGCTGTGGAGGCTGCGTTTTCATCCCTGTGCCAAGGCTGAGCAGTGCAGATAAGGAGACGTCCTGGGGCTGTCCCTCTGTCTGTCAGCACCTTGCCCCCGGCCCCAGCTGCTTTTTTCCAGACGGGAATTAGGCCGGTGCACAGAGGGGCAATGTGGAGCAGACAGCCGAGGCTTGTTCCCAACCTGGAGACAATAAATCTCTGCCAAGCTCCAATAGATGAGGGCCACGGAAGGGAGGTGACCTGCTGATTATAATAGCAGGGTCGTGCATCGTTCTACAGGGCTGGTAATTAATTTTCAAGAGCGTGACGAGGCTCGGCGGCCCCCTCGGAGGAGGGACGCAGCTCTTCCCCAGCGGCGGATGAGACGGGATTAGAATCAATTCCCAGCACACCACTCGTCCTGGCTTTTGGCAGGAGTTAATCAAAATCGCTCCCAGCACATCTGTGGGTAGCTGGGGTTGGAGAATCTCCAAATCTTGGTGCTGGCGGCAGCACCCAGCACCCTTGCCGTGTTTTTGGGCTGGGTGAGCCCATCCGGGAGCAGGGATGGTCCCTCCATGTGGGTGATCATGGCAAACATCTGCTGGGTGCTAGGGCTGGTCTCTGGGCTAACACAGGCAGCTGCCATCAGGAATTCCATCAGCTCAGCCCTCACCTTCCTCCCAGCTCTCCCATCCAGGAACGGGAGCCAGGAGCTGTCTGGTTCAAGGTGGGATCCTGCGGTTTGGTTTTTTGGAGTGGAATAAACAAGCCAAGCTGGCATTTCTTGGCGATACTGGGCTCTACCCAAACCTGAGGAAAACAGCCCCAAACTGGGCATTTGCATCAACCCTGCCAGGCAGGAGCTCGTGGATCTGCAGGGGCAGGTGATTTGCTTCACCAGGCGTTAGTTCTCTGCTCTGTCTGCCAAGCAATCACTCGGGAGATGGTTTATTTGCTGACAAATTCCGATGATTTACAGACAGCTCCTAGGACATTTGCCACATCGTAGTTTCAGCTGCTTCCACTGACACCTTGGGCCTGAAATATCACCTGTTTAAAAGCTACATCACAGTGGAGATGAGGAGATCAGCGCTCACAGGGCCTGCTCATGCATCTCCTGGTGCTGAGGATTCCGTGATGCTCTGGAGAAGGATGAGGAGCTCTTGGCTACCCAAGGCCATGGCCATGGGCCAGTTTCTTGGTGTGCCCTTGTTGCTTGCCCAGCTCCCGTCCACCCAGATCACCAGCTGAACCCTTGGGGAATGCCTGCAAGGACAGGGATGTGGAAGCACCATCCAGATCATCCTCAGTGGTGAAAGCAGGAGGAAAACAAAACCCTCACGATCCAGCTTCGCAGGCACAGCCAGGTCCCTCTGTCTTCCAAAGACATCCCTCCCAAGGGGACGAAGGGACGCGCTGATGTCCCCAAGTCCTGCCACGTCGCAGCCCGCGAGCCACGGCGCCGTCATCTGTCTTCAGGCGGTGCCAGGCAGGCAGTAAATCTCTCCCATCTCTCAGTAAACATGTCACCTCCCCGAGCCTCCAACCATCACCTGACAGCAGCGCTGTCAGCAAGACAGATCCCCGGCTGCCTTGTTTACTTCACTCGTCCCTAAAGCCTCTTTTGGCTGGAAATGACTCAAAATGCACAGTGGGGCTTGAGGAAGGAGTTGGGAACCTGGAATGGAGCTTCGACAGGATCCCCACCAGGATCAGAAAAACTCCAAGTTCAAAACCAGAACCTCACCCCCAACGAGCCCCCACCCTCCCACAGCAGCCCCCCAGCTCTTACTGGTGCATTTCTTGATGCTGCTGCCCTTCCTCAGCGCGTGGCGGCTCAGCTTGCAGTGGAAATTCTCCTCCCAGAACTCGGCAAACCAGATGTTCCGGCGGTTGTTGTCCAGGGTCCTGCTGGAGAAGTAGCGGTCGAAACCTGCCCGGGGAGAAAGTGGATGGAAGAGATAAATCCCGGGGATGACAGAGAGATGCATCACACGTTCCCAAATTCCCCAGGCAGAGGGGAAGGGAGCTGTTGTGAGCGACAGGGACACATCAGAGTGTGGTGGGATTGTGTCCAAAGTGCCACTTGTGCAGAGATGTGAGTGGAAAATTCACTCAGGGAAGATCCTCTGCAAAGCAGAGACTTTCTGGGACTTTGAGAGCAACAGGAAATGCCTCTGTAGGTACACTGGTGATAAAGGGAGAGCAAGGAAAACATGGCACATGGAAAACAGGGAGGTGATTGGTAGCCAAGTCAGGAGGTCCTTAAGGTCCCTTCCAACCCAAACGATGATTGCACGGTGGTTTCACAGCCAAAACCTGCAGCTAAGGAGGGCAAGCTCAGGGGACCCACGGAGGGGAGTCCATACCTCTGACTGAGACCCGCTTGGGCAGGATGGTGACAGAGCCCTCGGCCACCTCCTCCAGGTGCAGGACGGGGGCAATTTTGGAGCCCCAGCTGTCCGAGCCCATCCAGATGAAGTGCCCCGTCTGGTTCGCCCTCTTGGCCGCCTCCAGCACCCTTCTGTGGAAAGAAGAGCAGAGGCTGGGCCACCAACTCCTGGTCTAGCCCCAGGGAAGTGGGGACACTGGCACTGGTGGCATCTCCTGCTCCAGGCACAAGTTTGGCACCAAGCACAACCCGGTGTACCTGGACACACAAAATCCAAGGGTGCCACTCAGCTCCCGCACCCTCTGTCCTCCCAGCCCGGGCACACAGGCTGCTTCTCCCACTTCATTTGCATATTTGCTGACTGGTAATTGAATTTCCCCTTAATTACCCAACATTAAGAAAGGAAAAAAAAAAGAATCAGGTTATGCACAGCAGGCAGGGAAAGCAGCGGCGTGGAGAGCACGTGCTCCCAGCACGGCCAGCCCCGGGAGAGGAGCAACCAGTGCTGCCAGCACCCAGCATGGAGCTAAACTGGGCTCTGCTGGGCTCAGCTGGGCTCAGCTGGGCTCAACTGGGAGCAGAGATGCCATCGGTCCTGCTGAGCATCCCTCCTGGTGCCAGACACTCAGACACGCCTGCGCACGCCTCTGGTGCCAGCCAGGTCAGGAACTCGGCAGGAGGTGGGAACGGAGCGTTCCTGGATCTGACCCTGCGGGCTCTGGGCTCTGTCTCCCGGGGCTCACTGTCCCCTCAGGGGCTCCTGTGTGTCCCCAGCCATGGGGGGGTGGGGCCCAGGGCAGTCTCCCTGTGCAGAGCCAGGCAGGTTGTGACTCAGCCCCCATGTCGGAGCTGATCATTTCAACTCCAGATGGTGTTTGAAACGTGTAATAAGGGAAAAAAACCCATAGAAATCCAGCAGAGAGTGCAGACGAGATGGGAAGAGGCAGGCGTGCAGTGGGAGCAGTGCAGGCTGCTCCGTGCTCATCCCAGGCTGCCCTGGGCTCCGGGCACATCCCTCCCTAGGACAGTCACAGCCCGTGTCCCACTCTGTGACAGCAGCACCTCCAGCTGCCCCTGGTCCCTGTGTGGGGCAGGATCTCCCCAGGGCAAACCCAGGACATCTCTGTGGGATCAGTGATTTACACCCGAACTGAGCCAGGCAAGAATTCCAGCTACAACATTCCCAGTCTGTCCTTCCCATCTCCCAGGCTCCACAGTGCAGGGTCGGGATCATGGAGAGCCCCACTCCAGGGCTAAAGGAGGCTGCAGAACCCCACTGCCCAGGGCTGCAGTCCCATTTGGATGGGTAAATGTTTCCAGAGCCCTGATAACAGGACCTGCCATTCATCCTGCAAGGTAAATCCCTGTTCCCGCTCACCCCCACCCGGTGTCAGCTCCACAGACATTTCTATTAAGGAAGGAAAAAAGAAACTGAGAGAGTTTGCACATCTGATGCAAACTGATTTAAACTTGCAGTTTACCCACATTTACATAATGTTTGCTGATTAATAAATTAGACACTTAGGAAATCAGGGGTAGCTCCGTGTGAATCATTCTGCTCCATAAACAACGGAGCCGCAGCCGCCGCTTTGCCTGCAGAGCAGCTCATCACCCTCAAGTGTGGCCACATCCCCAGCCCTGCTGGGGAGAGTGCTGGGGAGGTCCCCAAAACGTCCCTGAAAGGTCCCCTAGATCTGTTCCTCTGCCACGCTGGGGCTGGGGCTGCTCTGCAAAGCAGAACCAGTGCCTGGGTCCTGCCCTGGCCAGCTCGGAGCAGCCCCTGCGTGGTGTGAAGCAGCAGCTCATGATATCCAGGGCTTCCAAAACCCATGCAAAGTGGGATTTTCCTCTGCTGGGCACTGTGTGGCTGTGCTTGGATGGCAGCCACTTGCCAGGTGGCCACTCTGAGTGGGTCCCCAGTGCAGACATTCCCTGCCACGCCACACAGCGCATCCTGTCCCCACTGCAGACACATCCCAGTGCATCCCTGCCCAGACCCCCCTCCCGGCCAGGCCGGCCCCTGCACACCTGATATCGTCCTCGTTGGCGAAGATGATGACAGCGCGGGCGTGGGAGGTCTCCAGGAGCCGGCGGATGATCTTGTCAAACTCCCCCGGCTTGGGCTCCCTCGGGATCTTCACGGACTGGGCCACGCACACCCCGCCTGTGGCAGAGACAGCTCTGGCACTGAGACACCCCACGAGTCCCTGTCCCCCAGGGCTGGCCCCCCTCGCAGGGCTCCTCAGCCCAGCAGGCAAAGCTGGGTCTCTCCAGCCTCCCACTGAGGGGCTGAGCACTTCACCATCTCCTCAGCCCAGACCTCCTGGCCACCACCCAACCCCCTGGGACGTGTCCCCCAGCCCTCTCCTTACCCCTCCTCTCCCTGGTCAGCCTTCACCTCTCCTCTTCCTCCAGCTCAACTCTCCTGCACCACATTCCTTCCCACCCTGGATCTCCACAGCTCCTCTCTGCCTCCCACCCGCTCCTCTGGGACCTGTCACCTTCAGCCACCACCACATCACACTCCGAATGTCCCCAGGACAGACACACGGTCCCATCCCCATCCCAGCAGCTCAGTGAGGATTTTCCAGCCAGTTCCAAGCAGCAGCCCCTCCCCAGCCCAGGATTTGCAAAGGGTTCTGCATATGGAATGGTCAAACTCTGGCAAAGCCATCCCATGGGAAGAGCAGACAAACCCTTCACTGCCGAGCAGCCAGGCCCTGCAGAGGGGTTTATTCCCATCCCTATGGCACTGGCCACGTTCTAGCCCAGCTTTCCAAAGGGCATTGCAAAAGCAGGTAATTAAAATGAAAAGAGACAATTGGAAGAGCAATTGGAAGAGCCCCCACACTTCACTGCTGGGCTCCCAGCCTCCAGCTCCAAAAAGCCAGAGCCCTCCTGCTCCTGCATTTCTGCAGATGCCAATAAAGAGAGAGATGGGAGAGGAAATTAAACATTGCGGGACCTTCTGGATGTAATTGATGGTCGCAATTTGCATAGTAAATGACACGGCTGATGCCTCCTGCCACTAACAGATCGCAGCTTAAGCAAAGGTCAGCATAATTACCATCCCAGAGCTGGGAGAGACTCCCAGAGCAGAGCCCTGAAGAGGAGCAGGACAGGACAGGGTGGGGACAGGCTCCAGGAGACTTTGCTGCCTACTGGGGCTGCGGGAAAACTGGGAAGATTTGGCCCCGTGCAGCCAAAACCCGAGAGAAGGGCAATGTGCTGGGTGCTGAGCAGGCAGGGAGGGCTGCAGGGACGAGGCACAGCATCCCCACCCTGAACTCACTGGCCAGGGCTTTCCAGGGGCTTTTTTGGGGGTTTGTTTTCCTGTGGTAAGAAATTGGGCCAATTTGCTGCTTGTTTCCCATATGGGGAGCCAGATGGATGGAGAGGAGGGAGTTGGATAAACAGACAGATCAGCCAGGCGAGGCGGGCAGCAGCCGGCAGCGCCAGCAGGACGGGAATGTCCCAGCCTGGGGACACTCACCCTGGTCACCACCGAGCCCCCGGCCAGGCTGAGGTGTCACAGCACACTGCCAGGGGCCACCGTGCAGCTTAATTACAGTTTCCATGGCAATCAATGGAGAAAATCCAACAAAAGCAGCAGTTTGCAAACACGGAGAGCCTTCCAAGAGCCCTGGCAGGGCCAGGCGGGAGCGCACACGAGTGGCAGCTGGGGGATGGCACAGGCACACACCTGAGTGCCACCAGGCTCTCGTGCTAGGGAGCATCTCCCTGCACACGTGGCAGAGGAGATGGGCCCAAAAATAAACAAGAAAAGAGGTTAAATCGATGGCAGTTCAGAAATGACCGTGATGTTACTCGGCTGCTTCGTTAAATCAAACTAACGAGGAGCACAGCTCCTCCAGGTGACAGCCTGCAGCCCCGGGTTCCCACAGCAGATGCTGACAATGTTTTTCTCTTCTTAATTAATGAAAATGTAATCACCAACAGCAAGAAGCCCCGGGTGTGGGGGGGCAGTGGCTGTGTGGTTTGGGGAGCTCTGTCTCTCAGCACCTGCACTATTCACACCCCCGGCACCGCAGGCGAAGGGGATTTGCCAAGTGATGCTCCCACTGTCTTCACACTAAATCCATTTAGTCAAAACACTCCTCTAAAGCCAGAAATCAGAGTGAGGAGGTGGCAGCAATCAGGAGGAGGTGACCACTCTCTCTACCCCAGCAGGATGGCCCAGCACTGCTCCCTGACCTGGGACAAGGTGTGACTCTGGGAGAAGGCGGCAGGTGAGGCACGGGGACCCCTCTCCTCCTCCCCCAGCCTGGGAAGGGACCAAAGAGGAGCAGGAATATTGGGAATGGGGGAAACACCCCACACGCAGCTGCTGGAGGCAGTTTGGGAGGATGCTCAGAGGAGATCCCGCGTGTTTCGTCACTTGTGGCACAGGACACAGGGCACTCGTGGCAAAAACAGCCTGGAAAAGCCAGCCTGAGCCCACTTCCAAACCTCTCCTTCCAACGTCGCCTGCGCCATCCTCAGGCACGCAGCCGTGTCCCTCCCATCCCGCTGGGATCTTGTATCCCTCTCTTCCTGCTGGGATCTCATGTCCCTCCTGTCCCACTGGGATCTCACATCCTTCCCATCCCGCTGGGATCTCACATTCCTCCCATCCCACTGGGATCTCCTATCCCTCCCATCCCAGTGGGATCTCGTATCCCTCTTGTCCTGGTGGCATCTTGTATCCTTCCCGTCCCACTGGGATCTCACATCCCTCCTGTCCCACTGGGATCTCACATCCCTCCTGTCCCACTGGGATCTCACATTCCTCCCATCCCGCTGGGATCTCGCTTTCCCCGGCATCGCCAGCCCGCTGGAGCTAACGCCTGTTGTCAAACACGGGTCAGGGTTTAATCTCCACCATTACGGCTCGGTGGGAGCGCAGCCACCACGGCTTCCCCTCTTGATTGCGGTGCTTAATTAGCTCCTGGCTCGGGGGTTCTGCCAGCGCTCCGCAGAGCCTGCCAAGCTTGCAGCAAGCGGGGACCTGGCTCAGGGGGTAAAGCAGGGACCGGCTCAGCCGTGCTGGGAACTGCGATGGGGATGTTCCCCCCACCCCAGCAGTCCTGGGCACCCCAGGGTGGGATCAGGCTCTGCAGAGCCCAGCAGCGATGGCATTCCCACTCCCAGCTCCCGTTCTAACTCCAGCCTTCCCATGAGATTCCCGAGCCCGGAGCATTAACTGGGAGTTTGAGCTGCTCCCCTGCCCCTGGACTCATTGTTTGTGTCACTTCAAAGCCTCCAGGAAGCAAATGATTACAGAAGAAGCCATCAGGGACAGATGTGCGCCCTCTCCTGCGTGTGGTGAGACCGAAACGCTGCGGCCAAACCTCCTGCCTCAAGATCTGGGAGTGGCTTTTTGGGGGCGACCTCCTGGTGCAGCCACCGCGAGTAATGAACCCGGCTGGAACCAGAAAGAGACAGCCAGGGATGTCACATGGGGATGAGCAAACGCATCAAAATATACATCAGGCCCTTAACTAAAAATATGGAAAACTTAGTGAAGGATGAAACAATACAGGGGGCGAAATGGCAGCAAAATTGATCCGGGTACGTGACTAAGGAGTCCTGTGCAGGGCTGGGAATATTCCCCTCTTCACAGACCCAAGGTGTGGCACACGCCAGCTCCGTTACACGAACATCCATCCCAGGCCTCATTCCAAGAGCTTGGAGACAGAGAGACCTCAGTGACACAGAGACAGAGGGTCCTGGGTGGGTCTGTCCAACCACCAGAGTGATGCCACAGGTCAGGGGCATGGCAAAGTGCTGCACGGAGGGGCTGGAGGTGGGGACACAGGGACACCTCGGTGCTGGCCCTGCCATGCAGTGGAAATCCAGCTGACAGACACTGCCAGGGCAGGATGGTCTGGGGGAGTAGAATGGATTTTAGGAGCAGAATGCGTTGAAAACACTTTAAAATGGCTGAAGAAAACACATCCTTTGCAGACTGAACATCTCTGCAATGCTAAAAACCCAAAAAGCAGCACTCTAGTGAATAAGGACTCTCCAGCCACCAGTGCAGCCACCAGCAACCTCCAGGGGCCAACAGCATCATCACCAGAGTGACTGCAAATGTGGCTAAAGATAAAAAGATAAATGAATAAAGATGTAACAGCCACCCAGGTCAGCCTGTCGTGGTAGCCCAGGGCCAGCCCCAGCTGCAAGAATAACCCATCTCCAGGGTGAGTTTCCTCCCTGCATCGCTGTCGGAGGTCGCTTTGTGCCTCAAGCAGAAGCGTTTTCCACTGCGCTGCAAAGCTTCAACGTGAGGCTCTGCTAAAAATTGAAACTGAAGGTCAAGTTGATAATGCATCAGAAAGCAAACAGCTTGAGTGCGAGCTGCTAACGACAGCAATGAGCATTATTGCCTGATGGAAATAAAACCCGACTCTGAAGGCTCGGGCTCGGCATGAGAAATGAAGCAGAGCAGAGCGGGAGCTGCTCGCCCTGAGCCAGGCGGGTGAGGAACCCCTGGGCAGGGCCAGGGTGGGGATGGGGATGGGGCTGGGGCTGTGCCTGCCATAAACACGCCCACGGGGAATCTCCATCACTTCACCAACAGCCGGCCAGCCCCTGGCAAAGGCCAGATCCTGCTCAGCTGACAGCCCTGTCCCTCCCTCTGACATGATGGAGGCCCTGGAAGCAGCGACAAATCGCAGGATCCTTCAGGCTGCTGGAGAAATGCAACGGAGAGCAGCAATACCCCACGGAGGGCACAGATCCTTCACCCCTTCCCAATGGATCTGTGCCTGTGTGAAGGTGTTTGGTGCCAGCAGAGCCCTTTGCACAGGGGAAGGCAGAGAGGTGAGCTGGGCAGAGCGTGGCTCTTCCTCCAGCCTGGCATTGCCACCACAGATGGCATGGCTGGGGGGTTTAAATACATAAAATAAAGGAGAAAAAAAGAAAAAGCATGGGTTTGGTCCAGCCTGACCATTATTCATGGCTGTGGCTCTACTTCCACGGGCAGAGCAGCGTGGCTGACACCGCAGACTCGCTCCCAAGGGAGATGCTCCAGGGAGCAGCTCAGAGCCTACCCAGAGCCAGCACAGACAGCTCCCACAGATCTCCGTGTTCCTGCAGCGTGCCAGGGCTGCCCTTACACTGCAGGCACCGTGGAAATCTGCTTGGTGATAACTAAATTATCACTAATGCACATAATCGCCAGGTTATGTGGATACCCAAATTACAGGACTGCAGCAGCCCCGGATTAACATGTGTGCACTCCTTTACTCTGCAATTACGCTGTCAGATCGTTAACATCTGGTTAGAGGAGCCCGTGGTAACCACAGGTATCTCAAAGGAGAAGAGCTCATGCCGCAGCAAGACCACCAGTCACAACCACCACTCCTTACTGGTGCTTAGTGGAGGAGGAGTGTGGGTTTGAATCGTGCCTGTGCAGCCCCTCAGCCGCTGAGGGATCCCCCGGGGGGCTGCGCCCATGGATGGGGCAGCAGAGCATCCCCCATCCCCTCCCCAAAGCTGCCAGGCCCTGTTACACACACCCAGCACAGCCCCTTTGCACCTGCAGCCACCGCTCCGGAGCATCCTCAGCGCTGCTCCTCGAGAAGCCACAGTCCCGTGAAAAATATTCTGCTTTTCAAGTGAAAATCCTGAAGAGCAGCTCCCAAGTTGGATCCCCAGATGGGTTTCTCTGCATACTAAAAGCACAACCACCCCAGTGCCAGGGCATGAGAGAGATGGAATTAACGCCGCTCCTATTTATAGGGCTTTGATTAGGAGCTCGTCACCTCCAAGTTTTTATTCCCTTTATCCATTTATAAGGCCATAACGCAGTTTGACTGGCTGCAGATAGGCCGGTGTCCCACCGACTTTGCCAGAACCTAATGTGCCATTCAGACACACTTAAGCCGGTAATAAGCAGCAGCCTGCGCCCTGCAGGGGTTTAACTGTCTCGAAAAACACCCTTTAGCTCCCGTGCTGGGGGGCTGAGGTGATGCCAGAGCCAGGAGGGATCCCAGTGCTGTGCCAGCCCCTCCGTGGGGCAGCTCCAAGTTTGTGGCAGCAGCACCCAGGGCAGCGATTCCCAGGGCTCCTCGCCCATCCCGGGGTTGGTGTTTGGGTCCCCAAAGCTCCTGCGCTGCTCCCAAGGCCGCTAATCCCTCCTGAGCATCCCAGAGCTCCCGTCAGCAAAACGCTTTCTGCCTCCAGACAAATCCTCCCAAAGAGTTTTGCTGAGCATGGACTTTCCGCCTGTCCAAAGCTCACAGACAAATTAAAGCACATGCCCTGGGGGATAATTCCACTAAAACTGGGTGCAGCTCGTGGTGGTGCCAACTTGATTTTCTGTTAAAACCTGGGAGTATTTGTAAAAGTCTTGTCTTCTGGAAGGTGCCCAGGCTCAGGCACAGAAGGAGGGGTGAAAGCAGCTCAGCAGAGCTGAGGAGCAGGGAATGCGATCTCGAGGTGCTTCCCAAAAGCAGCCTGCCCTGCAGAGAGGAGGCAGCCCAGGATTGCTGGGCCCAAGCCTTGCTGGAAAACTTGGATCCTTGTTTGGGCAGCCCCAAAACCCGCACTGCTCCGGGGCCATCCCCCAAACCACACCATCCATCACCTCGGTCACATCCCAGCTCAGCCCAAGGAGCCCAACCAGACACATCCCTCCGTCCCATCCCTTCCTCCTCGTGTCTCAGCTGAGATCCACTCACCATCCTCCCTGGACTTCTGGATGAAGGCCTCCACCCCGCTTTCACCGTAGCTGCCCTCGGAGGCCAAGGTGGAGACGTAATTCCACTTGAGGGCTTTGACAATGTCCACCATGGCCTGGGCCTGGTAGGTGTCCGAGGGCACGACGCGGGAGAAGAAGTCGTAGCGGCTGTTGTCGCTCAGGTCTGGCGCTGTGGAGGCGTAGCTGATCTGGGGGATCTGGGATGGAGGAGGGGAAGGCACAGAATCAGGGCAAGGAGGTGATGATCTCCACCCCACAGCCGTGCCCACGCTCCCAAAGCCCTGCTCTGGGGCAGGAGGAGGTGGGAATGAGGATGAGCATGGGGTAGGTGGAGCATGTGCCACCATCAGGTGCTCCAGGGGACATCGGGGCTTGGGGACCACCTGCAGCTCAGGAACACCCAGCAGGACCCCAAAAGGGTTTCTGGAGCATCCAGCATGGGAGAGATCAAAGAAAAAAAACTTAATTCTGCCCTGGCCAGCACTGCCAGGGTCTCCCTTTGGCTTCCTCCCCAGGAAGGACAAATCCCACCCATCCTGCTGCCCCCAGCCCTAAATAAGCCCCTTAAATTAACCAGAGCTGCTGCACCTCTCCCAGCACGCTGGGATGATTTAGCACCGCGGGATCAGGCGATGTTTAACACTTACACAGCACTTTCCATCTCCAAAATGCACCACACATCCTCATTTATCTTAAAGATGGAAAAGGCTTATTAAATTATCAAGCCCAGGTTCTCACCACCAGCTGTGGGAATCCCAGTTGGTGTAATAAGCCCCAGCCACCTCGCTGGGAGCCCAGCTGGGAGCTGCATCCCAGGGATGAGATGGGCACCAGGGCTGGGTGTCCCAACCCTCCTGGCCCCACTCCATGCCCCTCCAGACCTGCATCTCCCAGTTCCTCCTTTGTTTCTCTGCAATTTCCCCTCTCCCACTCCTGCCTCTCTCTATTAAATGCGATTCCGGTGTTATAAACCAACGACTCCACCTGAATGCTAAAAGAGCCCTGGAAAGGAGCAGCCACCCTTCTACCTGCCTGCAAAACAGGGGATGAAAAAAGGGGAGAGATGGAGCAGGAGTGGGAGAGGGAGAGGAAGGAATCTTTATCAAGGCACAAATAGGATTACTCCCTGTGACAATCCGCTCTGTGCTCCGCTCCGAGGGGCTCTGATCTGCTCGTTGGGGATCTCTGACTGGAGCCGCTGCATGAGACTCCATTAAAATTCTGCTCAGCAGGTGAGCAGCTCGCCTGGCAATCGCTCATCCCGGGGGGAGCAGGGGGGCTGCTCCCAGCACAGCCCCTCCTGTTCCCTGCCAAGCCTGCGGGATGGACACGGGCTCAGGACAGAGGCGATGCCCACGAGGGCACAGGCAGCAACAGCACCTGCCGCAAAGGTGATCTGGGGGCAGGGATGCACCCCTGCCCTTCCAGAGGGTCCTTTCCCAATGATTTTCCCCCTGCCAAGTGTTTTGATTTCACCACTTCCACAGGGCATTGGAGATGGAGACTTGCCAGCTATTCCCCGTGCCACCGACATCCCACCCAAGTTCCAACAGCCTGGGATTAACCCCTGGCCTGCCCATCCTGCTCCAGCCTCAGCTGGAAAACAAAGCCCACAGAATACCTGTTGATCCACGGGCGATGGGCTGGAAGCTGTATTTTAATAAACAAAAGGAAAGGGCTTTTTTCTCTCACTCCTCTGCCTTGGATGAAAGTGGAAATAAAATACCAGTTCCCAAATGACCATTTCGTAGATTTCTTCTGCCTTTTCCCCCCTCTGCCTTTTTGATAGCCCAACTCCTGGCACCAGCTATTTTCTCAGATAAAAGACAAAAGTCCTTTTAGGTATATAAAAGCAAAATGCAGGCAGGGAATTCAAGGTTCTTAGAAAGAAGAATGCAGTGGGAAGAGGGAGCAGGAAACATCTCTCAGCTGCAAATTTGGGCACTGGTGGTCCCTTGTCTGGCTCATCTCCAGCCTGGGACAAACACTGTGTTGAGGAAATTAGTAGGAAAAGCTCTCCTGCAGCCCAAGAGTTCCTTGTCCCACCAAGAGTGGGGAGTGATCCCAGGGCAGGGGGTAAAACCTCATTCCTTCTCTTGTTTTGAATCAAAAATCGTCACCCAGAAGCACCCTGAGCCTGGAGAAACATCCCTTGGGGTAAGAGGGATGGTGGGAGCCAGGGCTGGGGATGTCATCCTGCTCCCCCAGGGTCGGCAGAGTGCTGTGGCTGACTTCAAATGCACTGGGAAAGCTGCATTTGGTACCTTCCACTACCACCCATCATTCATGTGGCTCAGGAGCTACTGTGGTGTTTTCTCCACTGGTGGGAGACAGAATTCTCCCAGATTTGGAAGAATTAGGCAAAGGTGGTGATTTCAGCACATCCCAGCTCAGGTTTAAACTGTTGATGTCAACATCAGCCTGAGCAGCCAGGAAGGAAGAACCAAAAACCAACCAAAAACCAACCAAAAACCACTGCAGAGCCAGAGCTGGGCACACTGGTGAGGAGCACCCCACGAGCAGGAACTCCTGCACCAACCCCCCCGTGGCAGATCCAGGGTCAGGAGCAGCTAATTCCCTCCCCGTAATTATTAATTTCATGCATATCTTATGCAAACCCCCGGTTTGCCGACAAGATGGAATTGATTTAATTAGAATTTCCATCATCGAGCCATTTGGATGGCAGCTTTTAATTAGGGAGAGCGTAAAGCACCGCAGGGGCTGGAGCAGCAAGGGGCTGAGCGGGGCTGCTCCGAAATCAGCGTCAGGATGGAACCAGCTGCAGCCCCATCCTGCTGCCCCTCCCCTGGGCACGGGGTCAGGCCCAGGATGCAGCCCTTGGTATCTCCCTGGAGAGGGAAAAAGCGGAAATAAAACTCCAGGAAGCACACCAGGTGCAGGAGGATGATATCCCTGATCCCTGCCAGACCTGCCACCACCCGTCCCACTCCTCCTCAACAAGCCGTGCCCAGGGACCCCTCACGGCTGGGGGCAGCCCAGGGGAGCCAGGCAGCTGTGATTTGTTTCAATAAACCCAGTGAAGAGCAAGGAAATGAAGTGGCAGCAGCGGGTGATTAATCAGAGCGTCCCCCCCACTGCCACCTTCCCGCTCAGTGAAGGTTATTTACCCGCTAAGTGTGTCCTGGATCGCTCCCCCACAGCCTCGGGGCACCCTGACACGGGCCAGGGGGCTCAGCACTGCCAGGTGGGCTCAGAACCAGGGGCTGACCCAGCTCAGCCCCAGGCAGCGCAGCCTCGTGGGCCTGCAGGTGCCGAGTGCCCAGCTGCAGCGCGGGCAGCGCCGTCCTCGGGTGAATTATTCATGTTGTACAACAGCCCTGCGCTGCAGAGAGCGGCTGCACGGGGGAAACAACCACCTCAAAGTGCCTGGCACATGTCAAACCCATCTCTGGCTCCACCTCGCCACAGCCCTTTCTGGATGGGGAGAAAAAATGCACCTCAGACCCCAAAGCAGCTTTTAGGGGATCCCGTTTCCAGGAGAAGGACCTGGTTTCCTTGACACCGTCACTGCCGTGGTGGTTCAGGAGCCAGTGGGTAGAGCTGGGGCTGGAGAGGCAGCAGGAAGGGGTGGGAAGGAGCTGGAACGTGCCAGAGCGCCCTGGCAGTGACGCCAGGGAGATGCCATCACACGGAGCTGAGAGCACGGAGTCGGGGAAAGGATTTTCTGCAGGCAGAGGAGTGATGAAACCGGCTTGGACAGAGGATGTCGCATCTGCAAGTTGTTCCACTGATGTACAGCTTTAATTAGGAGGCGGCAGCTAACGAAGGACCCGTTATTTATTTATGTAGTGCAGGAGCGACAAAAGCCCCGGCAGGGAGGAGCGAGGCCGGCCTAGCGGGGAGGGCTGCGGGCTGTGCAGGGCATGGAGCAGAGCAGGGAGTGTGGGATGGGACAAGGGACCACAGCAGGGAGAGCATCATTTTGAGACAGGAACAGGCACAGCAGTGCGCTCAGGGTCACCAGAGAGAAGGGGGAAAACTTGGGGGGTGCTGTGCTCCCATCCCAGCCAGGGCTCTGCAGGACTTGGGTGGACTCTAATTCATTCCACACCGCTCGCTGGATATCCTGGAGCCCTCCCAGATGTGCTGGAGCCCTCCCAGAGAACCACTTGAGCACTTCAGAAACCACAGCCCTCAGAGGGCACCTGGAACACCCCGCAGGGAGGGTCCCCCGTCCCAGCCCATCAGTGTCCCGTGCTGGGGGAGCACCGAGGGGGACAGGAGTGACACAGCAACACGGGGCCAAGAGGGAGCAGAGCTCCAGCAAGTGCCGTGCCCCAGGGAACGGGGCCTGTGCCCGAGGCAGCCAACACTTTGCTGAACCTCGGAGCAGAGTCACCCACGCTTAAAGGTCAGCGGCGGCACGAAATGGAAGTCGCCTTATTCTCATTTTAAGCATGTCCCTGCCATAAAAGCAGAATTTGAATAACAAAGAGCAGCAGTGGCACTCGGGTCGTGGCAGGGGGAAGAGCCTCCAGAACCCCCAAACCCCCAGCCCTGCCTCTGCAGGAATGGCTGTGCCCAGGCAGGCGGGATGAGACCCCAATCCCATGGGAATGGTGTCCCTGTGCTGGGACCACTGAGGAGGGCACCAACCCCCACACTGGGATTCACTGTTGTCTGAGAAAGGCTGAGATCTTCCTTATTCTCCTCTCCCAAGGGGTTTTGAGGTCTCCATCCTCTACCTGCTCATCACCCCATTTGCATTTCTTCCCTGCCCTGTTGGGCTGGGATCAGCTCTGGATTAAAGTTCCCGGGGCTCAGGAAGCACCAGGAGCAGCACCGGTGCCTCAGCTGGGGCAGGGCTGCACCTGAGCTCACTGACATCTCTCTGAACAGGTCACAGCTCTTTGCCCAAGGACCAAAACTGGAGGAGAAGGGTGAGAGGAAAAAAAAACCTCCAAAGTCTTCAGTTGCCCCCAACTATTCTGACTGTCTCTCTCCTGCCTCCTTCCCCCACTGCCAGCCTCCCTCCTCCTCTCCAGAACAAGTATTCAATCTTTTTTGTCTTGGCAAATAGCTTTTAAGTTCCTCCCACTCCCTCTAATTTATATTATTTTAATTATTGAATAGCCCTTTCACTCGTTGCCTGGAACATTAACACGTTTTTTAAAAAAAAAGGGACCCAGAAAAATCAAACTCCATCAGCGATCTGGTTTTTCCGTCTTCACTAACAGCTTCCAGCCCTCCCAGGAGGGGACCCAGCTCTCAGCATGCTGGGCTGGCAGAGGAAGAGGAGGGGGAAGAGAGAGGGGAAAACAGCACCAATCCTGCAGAACACAGGGGTTTCAGGGTGCTGGGAGAAGGCCAAGATGGGATGAGGCCCCCACTGCTACTGGAGGTGCAGAATATTTACATTTCTCCCTCATTTCTGCAGAGGGACCCTTGTTCACACACTCTGCAGCCCAGGGACGTGGTTGTGGATAAATAAATGTACAGCAAGGGGGGAAGGAATTATCAACTTCTCGGCATTCCTGCGGCTGGCACAGAGCGGGAGGAAGAGCCCTACTCATCCCACCACAGCCTGAGCACCTCTGGGGTTGGTGGCACAGGACAAGTGTCCCCAGCCTGGCTGATGTCCCCTTGGACTGGGGCAGAGCAGCCCCAGCTGTCCCCTGCCATCAGCCATCTCTGCCTCCAGCCCTGTGGCTCAGGTGGGATTTACATTTTGGGGAATAACCACACCCCCGACGGAGCATCCCCAGAACCAGCACCAAACCCACCCTCAGCCCATCCAGCCCCCGCGCCACGAAGCCGGGGGAGATGAGACAAAACCCTCCGGTGTCGTCACTGGAGAGGGATGGAGGAAGAGATCCCCCAGGGACCTGGGGGAGGCAGGAGGAGCATTTCAACATTTTAACAACCCTGGCTCTGCCTGCCCCCAGCTGTGGAGGAAGAGGCACACCTGGAGAAACGCTGCCAAAGCACCCGCGGGGGTTTTGCCGAGGGGTTCGCTTCACCTGGCCGAGCCCTACCTTGAAGAGCCGCAGGATGTTGGCCACCATGATGGACACGGAGCTGCCCGAGGCGCCGATGACGCCGACCACGCGCTCTGGCTTGGTGATGATGGGGGGCCCGCCGCTGACACAGCGCACCTCGGTGCTGTCCTTCTCGATGAGGGCCTGCACGAAGGTCAGCGACTGCTCCAGGGCGTGCGTGTCCCGCGAGCACGTGTCCAGGATGCGGGCGCCCAGCGTGATGTTGGGCAGCAGGTCGGGGTCGTTGTTGATGCGGTCCAGGGCGAAGAGCATGGCCTCCAGGCGATGGATGCCCTTCTCCTTCTTCAGCTCCCCGCAGGCCTTGCCCTCGGCGCCCCGGCCGTGCACGGGGAAGAGCCCCCCGAGCGTGATGTCCCCGTCGATGCGGATGGAGTTCATGTGCGGGTAGCCCTGGCCTTTGGGCTTGGCAGCACCCCCGGGCGCCCACCCCCAGCTCCAGGCACTCAGGAGGAGGCAGAAGGACAAACGCTCCATGCAAAAGTGACCCCCGCTCATCGCCAACGCCGTGCTGGGGCAGAGCTCGGGCCGGGAACGCGGCGCTCAGGGGGCCGGGCTGGGCCGGGCGGGCGGCATGGCTCCGGAGGGATCCCGCCCCGGCACCGTCAGCGGCTCCCGACGGTGCTGCTGGCCCCGCGGGAGCTGCGGGAGGTCGGGATGCAGGAGGGTGCCGGGGTCTGCATGGCTACACCAGAGAGGAGAGACAGCAGCAGAGACACGAGCCCACGCGAAGCTTCGGGTCCTTCCTCCGGAGACCTTGGAGGGATGGGGGGAAAGGGAGAGAGAAAATTAGGCAGGAAGAGGACATCGGCTGTTCTGGGCTTTCATCAGGGAGCTGGTGGAAATAAGCACCACGGGTTATTGCAAAAACAGATTTGGGATTCACTGGGTCTTTGATTCACTCCAGGGGTTTTGGCTTAGCCCAAATTGCATCCGGACAGAGGGGCTGGTCAGGGCCTCGGGAACACTGTGCCCCACAGAGCAGGACAGGTCAGTGACCAGCTTGGAGGAGACCCTGAGACCCTCTCCCAGCCTGTCCCTTCTTAAGAGAACTGCAAGGGTGGGACAAGTCCCAAGACAGTGCTCAGAGTGGGGCAAACCCCACACACACCCCCAGCCCTGCTCCCTGCCTATCCTAAAACACCCCTCCTTTTTCCCAACGGGTTTTCCAGTCACCTTCCACAAGCCTACTTGTCTTGAGTCCCACAAACTGAGGTCCGCATCCTCAGCTAGAGCCAGGCACTGCCAAAACCCAGCGTTCCAGATCCGAGTCACAACCCAAAGCACTGTGCTCCTGCTGCTCTCCCTTCAGGCCACTGATTCCTGAACCAGCAGCTGCTTCTGTTATCGACAGCTTCCAGCAGCAGATATCGACAGCACCTGAGCCGGCCCCATCCCAGCAGCACAGCCCCTGCCTCAGTTTCCCCCCAGGCAGGTTCCCCTTCATGCCCATCCGCTGACGGATGCTGAGGGCAGCGCATGATTCATGCAGGCACCAAAAGCAGCGCGGAGCTGAGCAGGCAAATGCATTCCCCAGGCAGGACGGGCAGCAACAGTGAGACCAAGGAAACAGCTTAAATTAAGCTCAGCTCAAGCCCAGAGCCGGCACCCGAGCCCACAGCTGCCGGACTGAACCTCACCAGCCCCGAGGGTGCTCCCGCAGCCATCCCAGCCAGGAGGAGCCTGGCTTCAACTCACCTCCATAAATTATGCACCTCCCCGCCCGCCGCAGCAGCCGCTTGAAGGCCCATCTCCAAAGCGATTCTGACAGCCGGGGCTTTTAAGGAACCAGAATTACCCGGTGCCCAGCTCTGTGCTTCCAAAGACAGGAGGTTGGGAATGCCGCAGCAAAGCCCCCGCCCCAGCCTGCCGGGAGAGCGCGGCCCCGCTCAGATGGGGATCAGGGACAGGGATCAGGGACAGGGATCAGGGCCCTGCACGGTCCTGTGCCCTCTGCAAGCACCACCCACGCATCACCAGTGGGCAAGGAGCAGGGCAAAGTGGCTCCTGCATGGCCTGGGAGCGGGTCAGGCTCTGGCCGTGCTGGGGAGGAGGAGGAGGATGGGGAGACGAAGGGATGCTCAGACACCACAGCCGCCTTCACAGCCCCGCAGCAGCCGAAAGCAGGTCACCTCTCCCACCCTCATCCCTGGAGCTGCAACATTTCTGCCCGTCAAAGGTGGGATGCTCACACCACTCCCAGGAAAACCCTCAGAGCCCACGGCAGCTCCCGCAGAGCTGGCAGTGCCCCCAGAGCCCACTGCCTTTCCCTTTCTTCTTTTAAGCTTTTTCCCTCTCTGTTCTCTCCCCTTTGTGGCTCCTTTGATCATATAATCTGAACGAACTGAAGGTAAAAATATCACGGCAGGCAAGAAGAAAGCGCAAATAATGGGGAGAGGAGGAGGAGGGAGCTGGTTCGGATCCCTCCTGGAATCATCGGGGGAGATGGAGCCGGAGTTACCCGACGAGCCCCTGCTGCAAACGGCCCAGGAAGGGGTGACAGATGAGCACCCCTGTCCCCTCCACTTGCCCCCAGCAACTCCTCAGCCACACACAAGTCACTGCTTCCACACAGCCCAGACCTTGGTTCCACCATGCCTGAGCCTCCCCAAAGCAGCTGCTCCATCAGGGGCACATCTGGAGGGAGGTGCACATCTGGAAGAAGACACCTGCCTACTGCAGGTGCTCACGGAGCAGGGAACAGCTCTGGGCAGTGAGGGGTCACAGCCACCCTCCTGCCCCATCTGCACAGCTCCACAGGGGCACCACGAGGGTGGGAATAACAAGGTGGCATCACCACTCAGCAAGGTGCCTTCCCCAGCCCCGAAAGAAGGAGCAATTCTGCTGTCTCCTACTTCCACCAGCACTGCATCGGTGAGGACAGAGCCCTCCCATCGCCCTCATCCCGGCTATGGCACAGCCCGATCCAGATCTGGGAGGTGGCACAAGAACCAGCCAAACCGAGATGTCCAGAGCCTGGGCATGGGTCATCCCCTGCCCGAGCAGTGCCAGGGCAGAGGGAGCCGTGCTGGGTGCTGCTGCCCCAGGACAGGCAGAGCCCTGCGGGTCCCGGCACCCCGGACACGGAGCCGGGCAGCACGGTGGCATCCTGCCCCCCTCTAGTGGTGGCCACCGGGCCACCGGCATCGCCAGCCACGGAGGGCCCTGGAAGGAGCAGGGGAGGGCTCAGCTGGGCAGGCGAGCCCCTCTTGGGGTGACCTGGTTTAGTGAAGTGCCCCTGCCCACGGCAGAGGCTGGAACTGGGTGAGCGTTAAGGTCCCTTCCAACCCGAACCATTCCGTGATTCCATGAAGTCAAACTCTGATTAAAAATTCCCCCACATCACAGAGATCTCCTGCTGCAAAACCCTCTCCAGTGCCCAGAGGAGCAACCAACTGCTCCAGGCATCACCTCTGTGGCTCCTTCCCACAGCTCTTCCTGCACATCCCCACAAGCACTGCCCGGGCTGGACACACTCCGGACAGACCCTGCTCCCCAGAGCTCTGCCTGCAGCAGGATCCATCATCTCCCCGTTCAGAGCCAGAGCATTTTCTGGGGCTCGTTAAACCCGGCAGAGGCTGAGCTGGTAACACAGCCCGGGAGATGCAGCAATAACCAGCCAAGAGCGCCCAGCACTCACCTGCACGTCCCCATCCCCAAGAGCCCAGCTCCACCAGCACCAGAGACTCCAGCCCAGCCCTGGCACTGGGAGGACTGTGCCAGCTTTAGCCACACCGGCTCCTACCAGCTCCACAGCATCTTTTTGAAAATCAAGGCTATTTCTTTCCCCACCTGCTCTTCCTCCAGCAAGCAGGGCCAGCCAGCAGGCAGCACAATATCCCAATTAGTGCACGCTCACTCTTCCCGCCTGCAAGCAGCTACAGGGTACTTCGCTTGGCTCCTGGTCTTTTTAATTGCAAAAACTCCATGAAGTAGAGCAGAATTGAGGCACGGACAGAGGGAGGGGACGCCAAGTTAAGCTCTCTCTCAACAGGCAAAACCTTAAGTATTCAGGTCCAGTATGCCGGTGTTTGCTTGGAGAAGCGAGGCCACGGCTCAGCAGGCAGCAGTGAGCAGAGACCCCGGGTTGTGCCATCCAAACACCCCCAGTGAGCTCCGAGATGCAGCCCCTGCCCCAGCAACCCCTCGATCAGTGCATGAACCAGTATCACAACGCTCGCACAAGCCCGAGCTCATCACCAAGGTGCCAACTCGTCCTCTCTGCAACCAGGTCCTGCCAGCACCCAGCTCAGAGCCCCACAGCAGGGGAAAGCTGGGTACAATCACCCACCTCAGCGCCCCGGAACATCTCCTGAAGGATGCTGAAGTCCAAACAAAAGTGCTCCCGTCGGGCACAGATGCGATCCAGGGAATATTTATCACACCGTATTTATATATGTCCTTAACTGCAGCAAACCCTCTCCTTCCGCCTCCCTCCCGCTGCCAAGCAGGTCAGGGCTAATCCCTCACTTTGAAGGATGGGATGGTGCAGCAGGAGGAGAAGGCGAGCAGGATCCAGCCCCGGAGCAAGCGGAGAGAGAAGAGCAGCTCACCTTGCGGGCAGCCAGCGCAGAGCTCCGGCGGGAGCGGCTGCAAGGGAGGGAAGGAGCCGCCGCTCGTCCCCGCTCCTGCCACGTGCAGCAGCAGAATCCCGCAATTAATTTTTTATCCCCATCTGCAATTTGGGACGGTGCTGGCTCCGAGCGAGAGCGCAGCCCGCCTGCCGGTGCCCGGCGGTGCTCGCGGCACAGCGCGGTGTCCCCGCTCCCCATCACACCTACGCCCCGACACTGCGGTCTGGCAGTGCCAGCCCCTGCCCACACCCCCCCGCTGGTGACTCCAGAGACCCCCATCCTGAGCCGGGCTCGGTGCGGGGCCATCCAGGGAACTGCAGGGGGGAAAACCCTCCGGGAGACGCAGTGCCCGGGAGGAAGAGCCGGTGCCCGCAGCGGGCGCGAAGCCGGGGAGGGCGGCGGGCGCGGGTTCACGGATGTTATAATTAGGACCTGCCACTTCTTCAAGCCCGTTGCCTTTCTGGGAAGAGCTGGAAGGGGGTGGCTGAGCTGACAAATCCATCCTCCTCCTGCTTGATGCCAAAGTTGAAGCACGTGATGCTCTTTTTCGGGGAGCCGCTAAGCTCCTCCGCAGGGCGATGCTGGCCCCTGGGATGCTGGGCCAGGCCACGGCTCCACTCGAGCTTGGATTCCCATGGGAAAATCCCCTTGACAGTGCTCCGACACCCCCGGGGGTAGCTCAGCACCCCCAAGCCAGTGCCCGATGCCATCCTCAAAAGGGCTTTGCCTGTAGCCCCCCAGCCTGGGGCGGCTGGAGCCGTGGGGACCCTCTGCCATCACACAGGGGACCGCCCTCACCAGCAGCACTGCCCCTCCAGCTCGGCCAGGCCGGCCACAATCGGGCAGGATCTCTGCACATCCCATCGGACCGAGCTCCCGGCGCAGAGGTGGCAGGTCACAGGGAAAAGGGTCTTGTCCCAGCTCTCCTCCCTCCACAGCCTTGCCCAGCGCATCCCCCGCCTGCCTGGTGCGGATGAACGCCGCTTCCAGCAAGCAAAGGCGGGGAAGGAAACGAGCTTTTTCTTTTGGCAGTTCTCGTGGCGTTTTCCCGAGCTCCTCGCTGCATTCAACAGATCAGCTCTGCTCCTTCCCCTCCTCCTTCCATCCCTCCGTCCCTCCCCGAGCCCTGCCCGGGGCACACGGCCACTGCCTGCGGGTTCCTGCGGTGACCGCCAGCCCTGCCTCGTGCCACCCCCGCCGAGCCGCGAGCCACAGGTCACCTGCAGCGCGATGGCGATGGCAAAGGCAGTGACTCACCCGCAGCCTCTCCGTCGCAGCCGCCGCCGCCGAAGGCAGCGGGCATCCCCCAGCGCCGGAGCAGCCCACGGAAAATCACCCGGCTGGCAGAGCACGGCAAACTCATCACACCGAGGGGGGGAGGAGGAGGAGGAGGAGGAAGAGGAGGAGGAGGAGGGCTGGCGGAGCTGCACCCGGGCAGGCGGTGGGAGAGTTCTCCGTTTTTTTCTCACGGCTGCCAACTTGCCCAGCGGCTCCTGACGCCTCGGATCCGCTCGCCCGGAGAGCGCCAAGGAGCGGAGAACGCTCGGGAGAGGAAAGCGAGCCCGTGCTGGAGCGGGGCTCTGCCCGACCGAGGGGTGCCTCTGAGGGGTCGCTCCGGCACCGGGGAAGGGTCGTACCCCCCCCAGCCCCTCCGAGCTGGCAGGGGAAGCGCTT
>VWZP01000650.1:302815-313901 GCA_013396995.1 Dicaeum eximium
TTTAATTTCACATCTTGGCTCTGCTCTGACAAAGGAGAAGTTACTGAACTCAGCAACCACTTCTTGTCCCAAGCCAGGGATTAATTAATGCCCCTCCCAAAACTTGTACCTGTCCCAACCCACCCCCCCGACCCCAACCCTTCCCATTTTACTTCCCAACTAGACAACACTGTTGGCAAATCAAGACAGCATGAAACTTACAGCAATAAAACAACAAACCCCCGCGTGAAGTGCGCCAACGCGTCGGGGAGCTCTCCTGCGCTGCTCCCCGGGGAATGCTGCCCGCAGGAGGCAGCTGTACCTTTCAGGGAGGGCACACTTCAAGCACGCTCCACGGTGCGACCCTAAGTGCTGCAGAACCACAGGACAAGAGACCGAACACCTGAATTTTCCCCCCGGGACTTCTCCTGGGGGACGCGCGCGCGGCTCGGTGAGCGCGGTGCGATGCTCCGGCACAAACCCCGAGCGTCCGGGTCAGCACGGCGTAAGGCATGTGGACAAGAGAGACACGAGCGGGACGCGGCGGGAGCAGGACACAGCGCTGGAGAGCCACGCTGCAGTCTGTCCGTCCCACCCCGCCGCGGTCCGGGCGCTGCTGCAGCGCGGCCCCGGCTGTTTGGGTTTGGCCGGCGGCTCCCGAGCAGCTCCGCGCGGTTTCGCCGGGATGGAAACGCAGGAACGTCGGCGGAAGCTGCCGGAGAAGCCGCAGGGATGTCTGCAGGGATGTCTGCAGGGATGTCTGCAGGTGATCCGAGCTCTGCCCTCAACTTCAAGTGTCACTGCACTAAATCGGGAGATACTGGATGGGGAGTAAACTGGCCCAGCCACTAGCACTGTCACAGAATGTGTGGTTTTAAAAAACAGAACAAAAGGCAAACAGATTAATTATGAACCCTTCTTTTCAGAAGCAAACCAGGATTTAAAAAAAAAAAAAAACTCCCGCAAAATTAAAATGTTAGATCCTCCATCTAAAAAAAAGTTTATACAGATGTGCTGCGAGTGATCCCCACACGGGTCTGAGCAGCACTTACAGTACAGACTAAGACTTGAAGAGCTGATCTCACATTGGAAGTCTTTTAATTAATTTAAAAAAAAAAAAAAGTGGCTCTCTGGCTGGGGTGACACAAAGGGGACACTTGGGACACTTCAGAGCACAAGGCAGAGGCAGGGCTGGCAGCCTCCAGGCCGTGGAGCGGAGTACCAGGAAAGGGGCACTTCATGCACAAAATGTATTTTACAAAATACAGATCCAAAAAAAAAAAAAAAAAAAAAAAATCATCCCACCTCGCACTAAATCGCAGCACTCTGAACACTTGCTCTGCCCCAGGCAGCTGCCCATGCCTGGTGTGAGGGAGGAGGCATGGAAACGGGGAGGGGAGGGAAATCCAGGTCTCAGTCTGCTTTTGGGAATTGCTCTGGCAGGGACGTCGTCAGTCATCTGATGTCGGACACGGAGCTCTCGGAGTACGGCGTGGTCATGACCGGGGTGCCGTTGTTGGCCAGACAGCCTTGCCTCAAGGTCTCAAAATACGAGGCCTGCACTGGTTTATGATACTGCAGAACTTTTATGGCATCCTCTATCTTAAACCATTCCCTTTTCCTTCCTGGGGGCAAAGAGAGAAGTCAGTAGATGCAACAGAGCGATGTTCTCTGATCTCAAGGGCCTCCCCCTGCAACCTCACCCTGACAGCTCCCCATCCCCAGGGACAGGTGTTTGTTTAGGGCAGTACATCCCCTGTCTCACACTTCTTAATTAAATAAACATTATTTTGCTATTTCTGCAATTTCTATTCAAGCCAGGTGCTCATTTTATGACAACTCATAACACACACACCAAGCACCACCCAATTTCCACCAGTTTGCAAGTGGACTTCAGTTTCCTGTGGACAGCCCTCAGTTCTTACTCTTTCCATAAAGAGCCTGAGGAGAGCCATGTTCCATTTGCTGCACTGCAGTCACAAACTTTGTGGCAACAACAGGTTCATTTCCACTTGGGAATCCAATTTAAACACAAAGGTTTCAAAGGTAACAGGGAATGATTAACCCACACTGCCCACATGTACTTCCTCTAGTCTCAGACAGGACAGTTCTTCATGCTCTTTGCTCGGTACCTTCCAGTGCAAGAATTAAAATTGCTGCAGAGGCAGCTGGACACTTACTTGGCTTCTTCTGGGCCACAGAGATGATAAAATCATCAATTTCTCCACAGTTTTTTTCCCAAGCAACCCAAGGACACAGCACTGCAACCTTTCCCAATGACACTCCCACAGACTCCAGGTCCCAGGGGATGCTGAGCTGACCTGAGATTTGTTTCCATCAGTAAATGCAGCATGCACCAAGCTTACCAATATTGACAGAGTCCTCCCAGTCCTCCAACACTTCGGTGACGATGAGTACGTAAACATAAGTCCTGTGCTTCCTGTCCCGGTTCTGGAAGGCAAAGGGGACACAGTAACAACCAACCAAGAGTAACATCAAACCTTTCCAGGCAGGAGGGCACTGGGCTACTGCAAGATGCAATCTGCCCACCTTGGGTGCAGCTCCTCCCACAGCACAACTCATTCTCAGCTACTACAAACTGCTGTGTTTTAAATCAGAGAGGTCTGAAAGTCTTAACAGGGACACCCAGAAGTGTAGTTCCTGATCTGTGGAGCAGTGGTTTGTGGACTGATATGCTTACAAATCAGTTCTTCAGCTGGGAAGGTTTTGACCTACTGAAGGAGTCAGTGCCAGAAGAACAGCAAGGAGAGCCGTGTTTGGTACCTGCCCACTGTGCCAGGTGTGGCTGTGAGTGCTAAAAATGAAGGGAGGACCCCACTCCCCAGCTTTTGGCAGCACCAAGAACATTCAGCCACACCAACTATCACCAGTGATTTCACTGAAGTGCCCATTGCAAAGATCAGAATTGCTGAGCAGGTGTGTTTTTATTTACCAGTGACTTTGACATTTGCACCAAACCAGCACCTGCTCACTCCCCAACCCTGCAGAGCCATTGTTACTCCAAGATGATTTTTTGCAACAAAATTTCACAGAGCCCAGGTCAGAAACTTACCTCAAAAATTCCCACTAATCTTCCTAACGTCCCTTTCACTCCAGCCTAGGGAAGTTCAAAGAGAAAAGAAACATGCTTTAATAACAGCTCAGTACTGTTTCCTACTTGTTGTGCAGGACCAGTTCCTTTAGGACAGGAAGGAAACACTCCAAAATTCTGCTTGTCTTAAACCAACACAGTCACAAGACAGAAATGTATTCCGAGTGCTCAACATCCAAGCATTCCTAGGGGTTTTTTTCTTGTTTTCCTACGTTCAAACAATTTTGAATTCAATCTGGAGGAAGAAGAAATATTTGAGGAGTTACTACTTGCATACCAATACAGTCCTCGTGACCAGAATCTCCTCTGCAGGTTATTACAGCCTGAGCAAGGGGAACATTGGCTTTGAGGTTTGGCAGTTTTACCCCTTAAAAATCAGAGTTTAAGGAAATAAAGTATGTGTAAGATGTTCACTGACACCCCAAGAGTGATGTGACAGCTCCCACGTATTTCAGGGGTGTCCTGCACACACCTGAAACTCGCCAATCTAAACACAAATGCTGTGATGTGGCCCCAGCAGCAGGAACAAGAGGGGTTTGGATGTAACACAAAGAGCAGATGCACACTGAAATAAAGTTCTTGAATCAAGCAGAGACACAAATCAAGAGATCTAAGCAACAGTTTTGTCTGTTTGAATACTATTGAGGATGTACAACTCCATCACATTTGGTGTCCCTTTGGGCACCTCTCTGCTGGCTCCCGCCCTGCCCTCCTCAGCTCCATGTGCAAAATCCCAGCCCATCCTCCTGCCCTTGCTTTAATTCCCTCTGTTTTATGACTGTAAATGGTTGGAACTCAAGTGCTACAGACAAGATGAGATCTTGCTCCGTGATTTAACAGGTCTGAACCAACCCACGCAGCCTGGCACACAACCCAGCCACAACTGGGAGGCAGAGTGGGCTCTGTCTGCGGCAGCTGGAACACATCCCATGGACAGCCCAGGAAACTGTGCCTCCTGCAGATGAGATACCGAGATCTGACTGTGCCAGGCTTCTCTTTCTTTAAAAAAAAAGGTGTTTGAGTCACATTAATGATAAAACATTCTCTGTCCTACTGATCAGCTGCTGCACAGTCTCGTGCTGTCAGAAAGGAAGAAGTTTCTTTCATGAGATGATTTTCCTGGTTAAGTTCCAGCCTACTGCACGAACAGGTACCAAACAATCCAGCCAGAGAACACCTCACTCGTGCTGCCAACGGAGTGAGGATGTGGAACTGCCCAGGAGCAAAGGGTTTGGAGCTCCCTCACTAGAAGCAGTCACAGAACTCTATAAATCCTTTTGGTAACGCACTCACTGAGCTCCACTTCTAGGAAGTGAATCAACTGAATCTTCGCTTTCATTTTTGAACACAAGCTTTATTGTGTCACAGGACTTGTGACATCCTGCTCAGCCCAGAGGTGCCTCCCTGACTGTGACTCTGGGGGCTATTTCTGGAGTGAGCAGCAACTCCATGAAGGAGCAGTAAGGAGCAGTAACTCCACCAAAGAGCAGTAACTCCATGAAGGAGCAGTAACTCCGTGAAGGAACAGCAATTCCGTGAAGGAGCAGTACTTCCACCAAGGAGCAGTAACTCCACCAAGGAGCAGTAACTCCTGGAGGAGCAGTAACCCCACCAAGGAGCAGTAACTCCATGAAGGAGCAGTAACCCCACCAAGGAGCAGTAACCCCACCAAGGAGCAGTAACCCCACCAAGGAGCAGTAACTCCACCAAGGAGCAGTACATCCACCAAGGAGCAGTAACTCCTGGAGGAGCAGTAACTCCTGAAGGAGCAGTAACTCCTGGAGGAGCAGTAACTCCTGAAGGAGCAGTAACTCCTGGAGGAGCAGTAACTCCTGAAGGAGCAGTAACTCCTGGAGGAGCAGTAACTCCTGAAGGAGCAGTAACTCCTGGAGGAGCAGTAACTCCTGAAGGAGCAGTAACTCCTGGAGGAGCAGTAACTCCTGAAGGAGCAGTAACTCCTGGAGGAGCAGTAACTCCTGAAGGAGCAGTAACTCCTGGAGGAGCAGTAACTCCTGAAGGAGCAGTAACTCCTGGAGGAGCAGTAACTCCTGAAGGAGCAGTAACTCCTGGAGGAGCAGTAACTCCTGAAGGAGCAGTAACTCCTGGAGGAGCAGTAACTCCTGAAGGAGCAGTAACTCCTGGAGGAGCAGTAACTCCTGAAGGAGCAGTAACTCCTGGAGGAGCAGTAACTCCTGAAGGAGCAGTAACTCCTGGAGGAGCAGTAACTCCTGAAGGAGCAGTAACTCCTGGAGGAGCAGTAACTCCTGAAGGAGCAGTAACTCCTGGAGGAGCAGTAACTCCTGGAGGAGCAGTAACTCCTGGAGGAGCAGTAACTCCACCGAGCCGGTGTCCATGTGCCCAGGAGGGGCTGGGCAGAGCCCGCCTGACCTTTGCGGGTGAGCGATTCCACCTCCTCTGCCAACCCTGCTGACCTGGCCTCAGCCTTCTCCCAAGGCATCTGGAATGCAAATGCTTCAAATGCATTTCCCTCACGGAACTCCTTCAGCACTGGGATTTATTTTTAGCTCAGCCGTGTTCAACAGGCAGCAGTAACACCGGGAGGAACTGGAGGCTTCCACCTTCACAACATACGGACGTGAATGCATTAAAAGGTGAAGCATAATCAAATATTTCTGGAAAATAACTGTCTTAAGCCAAAGCTTCACTGGTTCCTGAGAAAGGTTGTTGAATTTCTGCTCTCCCTACCTGTAGGCTCTGAATCAGAAGCCAGGGATTTTGTTGCGATGGTTTAGTGAACTCTCAAGTCTGACTAGAAATAAATTTATTTCCAGGCAACTGGCCAACCTGGAGACGAAGGATGAATTCTGCTCAAGCAGCCTCCCAGGCAGTTTATCCCAGCTCTAGAGCTGTGCTGGAAGTAGCAGAGGGAGGTGAGGAGCCCTTCCTTCTGTACTGGTAAAGAGAGACGATGGAAATAACGCTGTCTGCAAACCAGGATCCTCCTGCTCTGTCCTGCCTGCTCTCATTTGCCCAAAAAGCCACAAAAAACGATGCCAAGACAAACATGTCTTGTAGAAAAATCATGTTGAATTATCATCAGACAACTGGAGAAAGCTCTAAGCTTTACTGCACGCACAAACTTCTCATGTGCAATTGTAAATGGCAACACAAAAGAATGGTTCGGTTAAAAAAAACCAACATTGGGCTGATTTTATAAAGTTCTTACCAAAGCCTGCAAAACACATCAGCCACTGCTTTTGGGGCCAATGCCTCTCTCAGCCCATTTTCCAGGTAACAGTGGATTTTAAAGACAACATACAGGACACCCAACACCAACAGGACTGTCATACACCTGTTTTTGATAAGAGTACTGAATTCCCAACAGGAGAGCTGGTCTCTGTACAATGGAACAAATGAGCATGCAAGTGGCATTCACAGTCTCACACAAATTTCTAACATAGAAGTTGCCCAAGACACCTGAGAAAATAACCTACAGCTGTTACCAGTAACAAGTCAAGCTTGGTAACCAGCAGGAGAACTGCCAGGCTCCTCTCTGAGCAAGCTCCCCATCTCCTCCTTTCACATGGGCCACGAGGATTTTCTTGGAGAGTTAAATTGGAGCACAATCCTGGGCTCACACAGGACTGCAGCAGGGTCTAAACCTTAATTTGCAGCAGATGACTCAGGAATTTTCTCCTCGATAGTGGATGAATTGAGAATGCTGTGCCCTCCTGGGCCAGAACAGTGAGTGAGGCAGAGGCAGCACAATTGATTTTGTGCCCCTCTAAGCACTGGAAGTGCTGCAATTCCCCAAGCACATGGAGAATCCCAGGAGGATCCCAGGAGGATGCTCCTGAACCCATCAGCAGGGATGGGAGAGCACCAGCACCAACTGCTCCAGCTGCAGGAGTGGAAACAAAGCAAGGCAATCACAGATCAGGATTCCCTGGGAGAGGCACACTCAGGTACAAGAGGACATACAGAGCTGGCAAAATGAGCTTTTTCACTGCTCTGCTGATCTGAATCAGTGTCCAGGGGAGGAGGAAAAGGCAGCTCTGGCAAGAGTACATCAGCCACAGCCACTGCCAGAGCCAGCCCAGCACACTTCAAACCCTCCGTACACCCAGAGGGGTGGGCTGGGAGCTCAGGACAAGGAACAAAAACCCCGAGGAAATGAAGCTTTACTAGTTCTGCTGCTCATGGAACAACTTGTTTTAATAAAGAAAAATTACTGAAGACATCCAAGAACAGCAGGTTCAGGTTTCAAAGCTGAAAATAAGTTGGGGTCAGATGCAAAAAGCAGCCTGCAGCAACACCATCTGTTCCTCAGGACAGCTTTTATTTCCTTCCATCTGAGCTAAGGAAAATGTGGGTTGGAATTTCAGCTATTTTACTTTGCTCTATTAGGCTCAAAGCCTGCATCTACTACAGATTACTGCTGGGCAAGAGGACTGTGGTGGAACACCCAAATCCTTGCTCTAAGACCTGCACTTCTGAAGGTGCAAATCCCACCCAGGAGAGCTGTGGACACGTTTGAAGGATGCTGATTCCAGGCCAGCTGGGCAAACTCAGAGAGAGTCAGACTCATTCATCTGATTTGGTACTGCATGACACCGTTATTTGCTTCTACACTTGTGAAATAGAAATGAAATCCCATGCCAGAATGAAGAACTTTCAGACACTGCAATAGCTTTTGTGAAATCTGAGTACACAAGGTAAGGGACAGTGACTTTGAGCCACCACTTGCACTGGGTATGACCAACTAGGAGGAGTTCAAAGGCCATCATCTCATCATTCATCTGTGGGCCTGCAGTACTCTAAAAAAAAATTCCTATTTTAGTACTTAAAGATATCAATATCTGTGTTCTAAATCACTGACAAAATACATGAAACAGGAAGGATTATCTATAAAGTATGTTTAGAAGAGGGGAAAAAAAAAGTTCCAGCAATCAGATCAAAGTACTGCCATGATGGACTATTCTTGATATTGGCACCAATTGCCTGTTTGATCACAGATCAAGCACAGATTATTTGGCTTTTGACTCCCATGAATAAACAACAAGCAACATTCCTGTAGTGTTATAAAATCTGACATTTACTAAGTATTTAAAGGTCAGGATGTGAAGAATGCTCTAAGTGAAAAACGGACTGGTGCTGAGTTTCACAGATGAATGTGGAAGCTTTTTTCAAAGTCACTCTATAATAAGTTTAAGGCATCTATTTCTAAACCATGATGTTCACCAGTTGCTCACACCCATAAAAACCCCTTATTCCTAAGCAAAGAACTCCCTGAGCACCAAGACCTGTTTGAAAAGGGCACACACCTTCCACAAGGTGAACTTTAGAACACACGTGGAGCTCCCAGCTCTGACTACAGCACTTCTCAGCAACCTGTCAAAAATGAGAGGGTTTATTCTGAAGAGGCTGCTCTGACCCAGAGCTGCTGTGTGTCTGCTGTCACTCTGCACAAACAATGCCAACAACTCCAGTCACTTCTAATTTCATGCAGACAACAGGAAGCATGACAAGTGTTGGTACCTGTCTGCTTTAATACTTGTGCTGGTACAGACTAATAGAGATAAGGACTACCTCAAACTAGGACAAGGACTTGAACTCAAACTGGGACAGAGGGATCACAGCCTTCACTCAGAATCAACATTTCATTTTTGGAACAGAAAGAGGGGAAAGTTAGGTAACTTCAGATGACAATTATACCAGCAATAACATGGATGAACCCAAACACATACACAGTAAAGTTAAAACAGTGAATGCAGAAGTTAAAATGTTCGTTTAGGGAAGCATGTTTTGAAAAAAAAAATGCACACCATGCAAAAGAGCATGAATTGAGAAGAAACAGTCTACTGTCATCCTCAGAAGCCACAGGCAACAGGAAGGGTCACAAGTTCTTACACCTCTTCCAACCAGCTCTTATTAAAAATTGGAAAAGGCATATAAAAGTCAAGGAAAGGAACCCCACACATTTCTCCCACAGCTTTGAGTAGCATTGCTCACTGACATGGGGGAAACTGGATTGTCCCTCTCCCACCTTGAGCAACACAAACTGGAACTGCTCAGCTAACGTGTGTCCCCACGAGTGGCTGTCCCAGGAAAGAAGCAAAGGCCTCAAACCTACTCAGAAATCAGCCTCAGCTCCAACCAACCCCAGAACTCCTGGATTCCCATGGAAGGGAGAGCAAGAGCTCCCAGCAGCCTCCTGAAACTCCTCCTGCCAAACCAACAGCATGAACTGGGAAGGTGGGTGCTCCTGTCTTTCCCAACACCCCTGCTGTGCTCCAACAACATCCCCCTGTGCCCAGNTTCCTGTAGTGTTATAAAATCTGACATTTACTAAGTATTTAAAGGTCAGGATGTGAAGAATGCTCTAAGTGAAAAACGGACTGGTGCTGAGTTTCACAGATGAATGTGGAAGCTTTTTTCAAAGTCACTCTATAATAAGTTTAAGGCATCTATTTCTAAACCATGATGTTCACCAGTTGCTCACACCCATAAAAACCCCTTATTCCTAAGCAAAGAACTCCCTGAGCACCAAGACCTGTTTGAAAAGGGCACACACCTTCCACAAGGTGAACTTTAGAACACACGTGGAGCTCCCAGCTCTGACTACAGCACTTCTCAGCAACCTGTCAAAAATGAGAGGGTTTATTCTGAAGAGGCTGCTCTGACCCAGAGCTGCTGTGTGTCTGCTGTCACTCTGCACAAACAATGCCAACAACTCCAGTCACTTCTAATTTCATGCAGACAACAGGAAGCATGACAAGTGTTGGTACCTGTCTGCTTTAATACTTGTGCTGGTACAGACTAATAGAGATAAGGACTACCTCAAACTAGGACAAGGACTTGAACTCAAACTGGGACAGAGGGATCACAGCCTTCACTCAGAATCAACATTTCATTTTTGGAACAGAAAGAGGGGAAAGTTAGGTAACTTCAGATGACAATTATACCAGCAATAACATGGATGAACCCAAACACATACACAGTAAAGTTAAAACAGTGAATGCAGAAGTTAAAATGTTCGTTTAGGGAAGCATGTTTTGAAAAAAAAAATGCACACCATGCAAAAGAGCATGAATTGAGAAGAAACAGTCTACTGTCATCCTCAGAAGCCACAGGCAACAGGAAGGGTCACAAGTTCTTACACCTCTTCCAACCAGCTCTTATTAAAAATTGGAAAAGGCATATAAAAGTCAAGGAAAGGAACCCCACACATTTCTCCCACAGCTTTGAGTAGCATTGCTCACTGACATGGGGGAAACTGGATTGTCCCTCTCCCACCTTGAGCAACACAAACTGGAACTGCTCAGCTAACGTGTGTCCCCACGAGTGGCTGTCCCAGGAAAGAAGCAAAGGCCTCAAACCTACTCAGAAATCAGCCTCAGCTCCAACCAACCCCAGAACTCCTGGATTCCCATGGAAGGGAGAGCAAGAGCTCCCAGCAGCCTCCTGAAACTCCTCCTGCCAAACCAACAGCATGAACTGGGAAGGTGGGTGCTCCTGTCTTTCCCAACACCCCTGCTGTGCTCCAACAACATCCCCCTGTGCCCAGCAAACAGCTCCAAACAGCTCGAGGCAGGGAGGGGGGATAATTCTGTGTGCAGATCCTCAGCAGCAGCACACGAGCACCCCCCACCTGGGGAAGGCCTGGCACCCCCAAAGCTCTGCCAGCCCCACTGGCAGCTGCAGGCACTCAGCTCAGACAGCTCCGTGCCAGCTCCTCCACCTGCACCACCCAGGGCTGGGGGTGCTCAGCTGAGCTGGGGGTGCCAGATGAGCTGAGGGTGCTCAGGTGAGCTGAAGATGATCAGGTGAGCCAGGATGCCCAGGTGAGCTGGGGGTGCCCAGGTGAGCTGAGGGTGGTGCCCAGGTGAGCTGGGGATCCCAAGTGAGCCAGGAGTGCCCAGGTGAGCTGAGAATGCCCAGATGAACTGCAGGTGCCAGATGAGCTGGGGATGCCCAGGTGAGCTGGGGGTGCTCAGGTGAGTTGGGGGTGCCAGATGAGCTGGGGATGCCCAG
>VWZP01000650.1:314000-327352 GCA_013396995.1 Dicaeum eximium
GAGCTGGGGGTGCTCAGGTGAGTTGGGGGTGCCAGATGAGCTGGGGGTGGTGCCCAGGTGAGCTGGGGGTGCCCAGGTGAGCTGGGGGTCGTGCCCAGGTGAGCAGGGGGAGGTGCCCAGGTGATTCCCAGGTGCTCGCAGCGCTCCAAGCCGCTGCCGTTGTGCGTTGGAGCAGGGGCAGCGGTGCCTGGCCGGGCAGAGCTCACCCTGCCAGGGCTGAGTTACACTGGCAGCGGGCAGAGCCCCACGTGAGCAGGGAACACCAGCCGAGAGCGGGATTATCTCAGCCAGCCCAAACCAGTTCCTGCGCCGCAGCCGTGCCAGGGCTCCCTTCCAGCCAGCGCTGTCATGGAAAGAGCGCGGCTCTCCCAGGGCGCTGCTGCCCGCGCAGGGAGTGCCCCCAAACATTTATTTTTAGGGTTGAGAGGTGAAGCTCTGCACCTCCTGAATGAACACCCTGGACTTGTGTATCAAATCACTTCATTATTAATAATGCTTGGGCTGAAAAGCAGGAGTCTGCTGCTAAAAATATTTCTATTGTTCTGGTTACACTCAGTTTGGCTTGTAAAGTAGTTGAAAGGTTGCCGAGTTACTGGAAAAGCAGGAGCTGGGTTACAAGCTGGAAATAAAATTTGCAAGCAGCAATTCCCAGTATTAGAGGGACCTAAAAACACTTAAAAAATAAACTTTGACTGTATAATCTCTTTCTGATAAACTGCTAGATTATAAAAACATCCAAAGAGAAACATGCAAATCGACATCTGCCACATTTGGTTAGTCCAACAGTCTGAATATTCAGAGTTTCGTTAGACAGCAGCAGGTGCTTCCAAATAATTCAGGAAGAAACCTGCATATACCAGAAAATTCCAAAAAGCAGCTACAGGAGAAGCTTCGTCCCATCAGTTAGCTCTTGCTTTCTGTTCTGCACAGAGCCCAAAGACTTATAACCCTCTCGAAAGCATTTTTAATCCTGCCTTATGTAACTGTGAACCTACTTGGCCATTCCATCTATAATCATGCAGTCGTTTCTGAACCTAAGCATCTTCCCAAATGGTTAATATTCAGAAGCAAATTCTAAAGACATGTTTTACATGCACTGCAGTCAACTGCCATTTGATGCCTTTACACTTCTTATGAAGAAAAAAATTGTTCTTCCAGCAGTTTTAAGACAGAAATGTGCCTTCTCCCTACAGCCCATTGATCTGTGTTTGATCTGCTGTTTGATCTCCTTCCTTAAACAGCTTAAAGCAAAAAAGAGAAAACAAGCCAACCAACCCATGCACACTTTAGGAATTGCTGCTAGTAACTTATGGCCAATTTCACTTATAAACCACACTATGTATTCTAAACCAAAACATTGTTAGGTCCCTATATTTGGAGTGCTTTGAGTAGCTCCTAAGGGTTTATTTCTACCTCCTACCCAAGTACTAGACAGGTCCACAAAGGCACAGCTGCATTTTGAAGTTCTCTTACAGAGAAAATTAAGCAGGTACTATATATACATTGAAGTGACTAGAGCTGAACTTTATTTTCAGTTAAAGGTATCACGCAAGGACAAGTTCATTCCAACTGAGAGGTTTAATTACATTCCCATGTTCTCTTTATTTAGGACTCCGATTTCCTCCCACGTGGGATGGGGAGATCACCAGTGACCCTCTCCCTCTCCACCTCAAGGAGAAGAAGGAAGAGTGATGAAAACAAACCCAAAGACCAGGGGCTAAGAGGGCAGGGTGAAGCCACTCACCTCTTCACAGACCTCGCGCACGGCGGCCACGCCGGGCTCCTCCTCGGGCTCCATGCCACCGCCGGGGACAATCCATCGGTCTGGATGGCGACTACTGCTCACCAGCAGCACCTGTGGAGAGCAGAGCACAGCTGATTGGGCACCCCAGCACTCCCCTTCAGAGCCCAGCTGAAGGGCAGAGATTCTCTTTGTGCCTCACACACCCCCAGACACGACCCACCCCAGGCAAGGCCTTGCCACTGCTCGCTTTTCCCTCAGCCCCATCCACGCAGCCGTGGAAATTCCACGAGCAGTGACACCCAGGCACTCCCACGCTCCCTGTTATTTCAGCCACTGCCTCTCCCTGCTCTGATGGATTGTAGGAAAAACTGTCCTTGCACACCAAAACATTCATTAGCACTGGACACAGCATCACTTACAGTGTGAGCTCACTGCAGAGTCCTCACAGCTCAGGATCTACCTCAGCCAAAACCAGAAATGCAGAGATGCAGCTCAGCACCTCCACCCTTTGCAGAAGTACCTCGATTTAACTCTCCTGGTGCCTTTGGCCTTGCCTGTCCCTGCCGTTCTGTCACTAACAACATGTACACATCCAGGAACTCCCACTGCAGTATTTATGTGCAATTGTCTGAGCTCAGATTCTCAGCCCCACTGTTTGTCACTTCTTTTGCAGTAGGCACTGAGGAGTTCAGCTCTGGAGCCAGCACTTGGCTACTTCTGGTTTAGAGAAGGTTGTTCAATAAGCAAAATTCAAGTCTATATCTATTAAACTTAAACCCCCCTAGGAAAGGGCTGCACAGAAGGACAGACTTTTGTGAATGAGAAAAATGGTTCGACCCTCTTCCCAGGAGGGATTTGCCATACACATGCTTTGTGGCAGGTTTTCTTGAACCAGTATTTTTAATTCCAGGGTAATTCTGCTCTGTAGAAGTTCAGGTTCTGATTTGCCACCTCCCAGCAAGACAAACTCTAACTAACACTCTCAACTGGCTACAGACTGTCCCAAAGAACAGTGAGACACTGTGCTTATTAAATCTACTTGCAATACATCCATGAGCAGAGATGGAAACTTAAAACAACACTAATACTGTTGTCCAGCTCTCTAAACAAAGCTTGTTCATTAGAGTCATCCTGCTCTACTTCATCATTTCACTGGCACAAAGCTCAGAGCCAAAGCGACTTGCTTCAGAAACTTTCCAACATACCAGTCCAATTAGGTTCCAGGCCATCTGTAACAGTGTCAGACATTTGCTAGTTACACTGCAGAGACACTGAAATCCCAGGCTTTACTGGGGAAACAGTGAATTGCCAGTAGGATATGAAAAGATTTGCACTAATTACCCAAAGGAATTTACCTACAGAACTCAAAATTAAACTTCCAAAACAAAAACAAGCACAAGATTTCCAGGATTTTTCAGTTGGTTTATCTTGAAAATTCTCTGACCAAACTCATACTGGACACAAATGAAGCTGCATGGGCCACCTCAGCTCCACAGCTCCAAGTGGGATGGTGCCTGCCCCGTCCTCTGGCCAGGCTGTGACAGAACAGGGTTTGCTTTACAGTGACATCCCAAGTGTTTGGCCCTCTCCAAGAGGAAGACAGAATTCCTTTCCCCCAGGCATCCAGTCCATGTAAAACGCCACCAGAAAGCCATGCCTAAATAGGGAATGCAAACTTCATTCAGTCTCAGAGTCCTTGGGACAGCAGCCAGTCCATGCCAGGCCATCCCCAGCCACCTCAGTTTGCCACTGTGCCTCTTCCTAGCACAGGACTTCACTTCTACTCCATCCTCGCTCGTTATCCAGAAGAGCTTGGACTCAAATTCCTGACTCTGGGTCAGTCGGTGATTCTGAGGACAGGAACTAAAGCTAAAAGAGCAGGAACAGCCACTTCAAGTCCACCTTTGCTGCCAGGTAAGGAAGCACCAGCTCTGCCACTTCCCATTGCAATTCAGACCCCCAGCTCAAGAGGGAAAAAAAAAGCAGAAAAATATTTTAAAAACCTGCAGAATGAGATCTTTGAAACTCAGCGCAGCACATCTCACAGCCTTCAAGTCCTGCCACCTTCCAGGCGTGAGAACAAGGATCTGCTAGGGAACCCTGGACACAGACTGCACCAGGAAACCTGCTCGGGCTGAGACAATGCTTCAGCAACACACCGGGAGGAACTCCTGGGTGTAAACAATGGTTTGAGGCAAAGTAAATTAACTTCAGCTGCTCAGGCAGTTGAGCATTTTCTGAATAGAATTAACATGAACAACCCTTGCTGGGAAGGAAAAACCTGTCATTCTCACACTTTTATGTAATCAGACTATTTCCTGTTTAATAAAAAGGAAATCCCATCAAGAGAGCGCAGGAAACAAGCCCTACAAGGTCATTCTTTTAAAACAACTTCAAACAGGATATTGCTACCAATGAGCTCTCCCAAGACAAAGGGGCTGAGTTCCAAAGGAGGGGGAGACATTGCTGTGCTGGAAAAAACCCACATTTCCAACACCAGTCCTGGATCCCAATACATGCAATGCATTCACAGGGATGAAGGAAAAAGGTGTCATCATCCAAATCCCAAAAAGGTTTGGGTTGGGAAGGGACCTTGAAGCCCATCTCATTCCACCCCCTACGACCTTCCAGTAGACAGCCCAGGGTCCAGCTGGCTTTTTAGCTCATTAACTTCTTTATTACATAAATAATTTTATTTGAATGCATTCTAAAGTAGTTAATTTAACCTAAACAGCCATCAAAAAATAAACCAAAATTCAGTTATGTTTTTAAATCAGGCTAGAACACGTAGGAAGGTCAGACATTACCACTTTATACTTGCCAGGTAAATGTGTTTAAAATGGCTACTGAGACTCTTGGCCTGCCAGGAATTTTGGAGTTGGATTTTGGAGCCCTGTACTGCAGACTTTTTGGAAAAGCATTTGCAGGTAACACATCACATGGCCAAGTTGCGTTTTCCAGGATTTCAAAGACAATTATGTCATTTCAAAGCAGGGAAATGAGCAACACAAGCCTCTCTGGCAAGGCAGGAGGTGGCCCTGATGAAACTCTCCCACACAATCCCCCACAAAAGAGAAAGTTTAGAAAAATAAGCCAAGTTTGAAGTGTGCAGCAGGGGCTCGAAGCAGAGCCTCATGGCAAGAAGCTTCAAAGCTGCACACAACAAACAAACCCAAACAAACCTGAGCAGTATTAACCCTGCCTGGAGCAGAAAGAAACACACCAAGACATCTAAGGCTGCCCAGCCAGGCACATGGAATAAGGAGCTCCATGGGAAAAGGGGTAAAGAGTTTGTCTCTGGGATAAATCTGGGCATCCCCGATACACTGACTTTAAAACAACCAACACAAACCTGCTGGATCCACATGGAGGGTTTTTTCTGTCTTTTTTCCGCAGGAATAATGGGGCTCTGCAAAGCAAAAACTGGGCAACCAGGATCAGGCAGAGAATTAACTCCCCATTTGTGGAACAGAGGAGGAGAGATCCCCAGGTTCTTCCATCTATGGTGGATTTAAACAACATCCACCACCCATCAATAAAACAAGAGCAGCTACACCATAAGGAACACGATTCCTCGAAAGAGGCTCCACAGCACCATTTGAGCAGACGGAAAGGGCCACAGCCCTGAGAGAAGCTGGGCCGTAGCGCAAGTAGAAAATGAGCTGAGAACCTTCCAGACTTCCAGGAAAAGCCAGTGCTACCCACCTGTGCCAGCCAGGCCCTGGCGAGCTGGCAGCCAGCACGGGGAACAGCAGGCAAGATGTGAAATGCGGGGTCTGGCCCAGCAGCCTCCTGCTGCCAGGAGCTGATCCATAGCTGCTGGCTCCTGACACAGCCTCTGCACTGCCTTGCAAGCTTCCCCTCAATATTTTCAGGCTTTCCCTCAATATTGACATGCTTTCTATCAATACTGTCTGCTTTGTATCAACATTAGGCCACAAATCACATCGTTTGCAGAGCGACTGAAACTCAAACCTCCCGGCACTGCACCTCATTTCCCACTCTAGCATCATTTATCAGAGCAAGGAAACGCTGCCGCAGAGCTGCAGGAGCTACAAGGAGAAGATGGCTGACTGCAAGGCTTCTGCTGTTCAATCTGCCTTTGTCTCAAAGTTCCAGTTTAAAAGGAATGTGTTCTCAGGAGCTGAGCTGTGCTCCCATGTGCCCCACGGCCAGGCAGATCCCAGAGCTGGAGCTGTGTCCAGCAGAACAAACACTTTGGGTGCTTCACTCAAAATTAACAAACATTCTCCCAATCCCCAAATATCAGTAGTGTAATGCTTTTCTACCTGACAAAAGTGGGATGTTCATTTGACCACACCAAATCACTTTTAAGCCCTACAACCAGCAAGGGGTGAGATCTGGAGGAGCAGGGGAGAGAAGAGGGACACTGCTGTCACCAAAGCAGCGCAAAATTAATCTCATTTCCCTGGCAGCAACACAGCCTCGATGAGTGCCCAACAAATCACGTGTTTTGCCAAACTGCAAAGGCAGGATGGCCCCGGGGTGCACGCCAGGGCTTCCAGGAGGGCTTCTCCCACCCTCTTGCTATTCCAGGCACGTTCTGGAGCTTGCACATGGCAGGAGTGAGTCCAGCCCGCGGTCAGCAGGGCTCCAGCCAGCCCTGCACCTGGCAGGGTCAGCAGCTGGGACCACAACACTCTCACCAGCCGCAGAAATCCCTCCTGCCCATAACAGCCTGTCCTGCCAGGAGCATTCCAGTTCCTCAACAGGATATGTTTCCTTAGACAAGTGTTATTTTTGCACACACACACCTGCAGCAGGCTCTGTGGGATAATGGGATTTAACTGACAACGTGGGATCCAGGAGCCGGAGGTGGGAAAATTCACGGCACAACGTGAAAAAGGGAAGGGATTCGCACTAGAGAACTTGACAAAAGTAAAGCACAAGTTTTGGAACGGGAGCAAGAGGTGAACTGGAAGAAGTTCAAGTAATTTCAAGTGCTTGGATTGCACCTACAGTCGTATAACCAGAGAGGAAAAAATACAGCAGATTCTGTTGGTTTTCAGGCTGCTGGTTAGAATAACAACAATAAATCACCACGTACTGCGCTGCTGCTCTGGCTCCAGAACTCCACAGGTCCTGTTACTGCTACTGCAGCGCTCCTGCGACCTCAGAGTCACTGCCTGCTCCTACCAGGGAGGAACACAATCCCAAGTCCTCCCCCTCCAGTGAAATTATGGTTTAGATAACCACAGAAATTATCTGCAACATGCCTTCCCATGCTTCAGGAGCAGCTGAACCGCCTGCAGCAGCCGCCGCTGCTCTCAGCTGAGGGCTGATAAGGGGCACTCCCAGAGAGAGACCCCAAACCCCAGAACCTATTTCTGCCTGTCAAAACCAGTTTGGTGACCACTCAGTGCTTACACAACTTGTCCAGGTGCACCTTTTCCAGGAGAAATGCTGGCTTGTAAAGTGCCTTTTTGAGTAAGGGAGGGAAAAAAGCAATGAAGAGGTATTTGGGCTTTTAACAGAGCCCAAATGACTCTGGCTGTCAGCAGCTGCACACTCTTCTGATTAACCACCCTACTCAGGAAATACAGCACACATAAACTCTTGGAAGGCTGCTCAAATATAAGTAGTTAATCCTACACACAGCATCAATATATGTCACTTACAGGAGGAGAAGTAAGCCCTGAAACATCTGACAAAAATCTACCCAGCAGGTAATTGTACCCCTCCGAATTTCACAGGTTAATGTGAAATTTCTGAGAACAAAGAGTCAGTGTGCAATATCCAGTGGCAGAGACAGGAATTCTGAAACAAATACCACAAAATTTGAGAGATCTTTGACTGATCTGTGCAGTCAGCTGGGTTGAAAAAGAACACGTGTTTAAAGTAACAGAGGCCCTGCTTCCCAACCACTGGATGTCACCTACAGCACTCCCACATGGATGTTTGCTATTTGTAAGGTAGAACTGAGGTTGTTAATTTTGCTCTATCCAAGCAAACCAGGAGAACTCCCCTTATTTTAAAAGAACACAGAAGTCCAAGCACATGGTTGGGTTTTTTTTTTTTAACTAAGAAGGGAGAGAGTTGTTTTTCCAGATTGTGAGACCATCCATGGAAAGATAAGGTCCCCTGGCAGCAGTCCCTACTGGGTGCACCCCCAAATGCTGGTACCTGTCTCCACACTGCAGGAGTTTATCTGGAGGGTGCTGAGATGAACCAAGTCAGGCAACTGGGCGGGAGGGGTTTTTTTTTTAAAAAAGGGGGGGAAACAGAGAACACAGAATGAGGAGAAAAAGTAGGAAAAACAGCTCCTAGTCAAGCACTAAATGGATCTGAGGTGGAAGAGATTCCTAAGCAGTGCCCTGTAGAGAACAAACACAGCCACTACTGTTGGGTCCTTCTCCACAGACCCAGGGTGGAGCACACCTTCTTTCCACAATCATCACCTTTCCCTGAGCTGCAGCAGAACAAAACTGATACAGTTCTTCAGTTTCACAACAGCTCCCTGAGCTTCCAGTAAATGAAGTGAAAATTTAACAATTTTCATTCTTTTGTTGTTCGGGAAAGTACAAGAGACCGTGGAATTGCTTGTAAAACTGTTTAGTGACAGCTGCTTTTGTGGGAAGGTAAAACACTTTTTAAGATGAAAGCCAGGCTTTGCAGAGGTTTATCCGTGCTGCTGCTCTTAGAGAACACAACGTACAGATTCTACACAATCTACAGGGCTGAGAAGGACAGGAGAAGCACAGACAAGAGTTCCACTGCCGAGCTGGCCCTTATCCCCCTGGAGATGTGGTAACAGGTTAGGAACAGACCAGGAGAACTTCACCTGGGTTCAACCACAACCCTTTTACGCAGCAGATGGGAGCACCCAGCCAAGCCCAGCCATCAGAACAGGGATTCTGAGACTCTATTCCATGGAAAGCAGGACGATCATATGATGCTGGGCTCACTTACATCCCAGCAGTGAAGCACTGGGGGTGGTTTGGCTGTTATTGGTTTACACTGGAGCCAAGGCACAGGGACAGCCCAGGAGCACCTCGTGATCCCCACCACACTCGGCCGGTTCCAATCCCAGCTCTGCGCTGTTACATCACAGCTGGAGTAAAACCGACCCGGGAGAGGCCAGAAAGAAAAGAAAAAAAAAAAAAAAAGGTTCGTTTGCATTCCAATGGCTTTCCCAGGGGCCACCCGGCCCAGCTGCCCCGTGACCACCGTGACCACCGAGGGCTCAGCGTGTGCCAGGGCAGCGGCCCCTGGGTGAAACCTCCCTTCTCCCAGCTCCATTCACCGCTCAGAAAGGATTCTTCCCGAGGCATTTTCTCAAAAAAAAAAAAAAGAAAAAAAGAAAAAAGCTTTAAAAACGCCCGTGGTTAACGAGCAGCTTGTCCTTTCACAGACACAATGTGGGCATGTTGGAACCCGCCGTGGACCCACGGCCCAAAGGTGCCGCTTTATTCCTGTCAAACACCACCCGGAGCAGGGCTCCAACCCCTGGGGCACACTGAGGCACGAGGGGCGTTTTCTGGGATGTTTCCCCATGGAACAGCTGGCCCACACCAAAAATCCGTGTGTGTAACACCCTGGTGGCAATGCTGAGGGGCAGGGACACCCCAAGCAAGGAACGCAGAGTGACTCCAGAGCTACCACAGGGTTTGGGAGCTCTCCCTTTGCACTCTCCTTCCACAGTTCTGCAAATATCCCAGGAGTGAAAAGCTGGGAGTAGCAAAGTCCTTGTGTCTGCTCCTTTGAAGTCTGTTCCCACTCTCTGAATGAATTCTGTTGCTGCCCCAGCTCTCCCTGCTACCCAAGGAGGTGGGATGAGGTTTGGGAAACCACACACAATTTGGAGGGTTTCCACAATGCCCAAAAAATGTAAATTTTTTCTGCGTTTGAGATTCACGTTGAAATGAATTCTCCCTGTGCTGCTTTTTAAAGGAATATGTAACAAAGGCATCTTTTCAGCCAATGCTTGGTCTTCCAAAACCGTTCCAGAGCTTTTTTCATGCCCAAAAGTAGCAGCCTCCAAATGCAATGCAGAGACAATGTGCAACCTCCAGCAGCATAAGGAAAAAACAAATCACCTAAAAACTAAAAAAGAACCGAGTATTTTTCTGTTAAGACTCTTCACTTACAAATGTAACACCAAACCAAGGACACGGTGTTTTATCAATCTCCAGGGATTGAAAAGATTTCAATGAAAAATGTATCAGTGAACTAAAGAGTCAGGGGGAAACACCTAAACAAAAGAAAGTCGCCTCCTCTGTAAGTGTGAACAGAATTCTCTTATTTCTTCTTGTCCATTGACAAACTTTTTAAATTCAAGAACAAATGAGGGGTTAAAAACTGGAAAAAATGGGTTGTTTGAATTCATAGCAGGAAATGAAGAAGAAAGGCAAGAGCAAAGCTCTACTATTTCTTAAGCACTTAAAAGAAACAGTAATGAGAAACAGCCAGTTCTAGAAAAAATCCTACTTTAATACAGAAAGTTTAATTTATTTATCCAAACATGCTTCTTTTCTTCTCTCTTCTTTTCAAACACTAAGCTTTTAATAGCTCTTTAATGTACATACTTTGGCTCTGGCTCTTTCTCCCCTCCCTGGAGAGACCTTTTAAAGAGATCTCAATTTCCACTTAAATAGAAGCAATCAATAATAAAATACGTCAGTAACGTTAAAAAGTATTATTGTCCAAGAGCAAAGCAAGAAATCTATCACAGTCCTTTTATATTCTGCACTTAAATGTGTACAGGTAACACCTTCCTTGCTATCAAAAAAGTGCAAGTAGCAGTGAGTGGACAGCAGTCAGCTTCTCTCAAAGTTTACTTAAAAGCCAACAAATGAGAATTAACCCAAGAAATAATTTTAGAAGAGAAAATTAATAAGGTGTCCTGCTGCTGATTTCACTCATTGACACAAGTTTAACACCTTTCGGCCAAGGCCAAGTGCAGGATCCGGGCACAGAGTCCATCCCAGTGGGGTTAATTCCATGGGACTGGGTAAGAACTTTCCCAGATGTATTTGTGACAAGCCCCTTCCTGGGCAGCTCCCGCTCCCACAGCAGGGCTGTAACAGGTGGGAACAGAGGATGCAGGTTCAGCTCGGGGTTCAGCTCACAGCTACCACACACAGCCCTTCAAAGGCTCTGAGAGCAGAACGTCCTCCCCTGCCTCACTCCTCACCAGCAGCACACAGAGCACATCCCGAGGAAACCCGGCCCAGCCTGGACTGCAGCCCCCCAAAGCAGCCACTGCTCCCCCCCTGAGCTGCCCCAGGGCAGCACAGCCACTGCAGCTGTCACTGCGAGCTCAGCGACCTCAGGGACACCGCCACGCTCACCCAGAACCTGCACTGCCCTGCAAAACCTGCCCAGAGCTTACAGACTCCTGGGAATGACCCGGCACAAGGAGCCAGCTCCCTCAAGCCCTGCCTGAAACCAGAAACAGATCATTCTACTCCAGCTCTTACCTAGAAACTAGAGACGGAAGGAGTTTAAATTCAATCCACTGTAGGTGGAGACCACAGCAGAGACACAACTGACACAAAAGTGGTTTTAAATCTCAGCCTTGCAGCAACCTGACAGCTGAGCCTGCTGGAAGCATCCATCCCACACCAGCGTGCCTCTGGAACGAGTTCACTTTCCTCCTTCAACCTCTCGAGTCAGTGCTGTGACACTGCCACACAGCCTGGTATCCCAGCACAGCGAGGGCTCTGTCACCTGCCACTAACACACCTCAGTGTCCCAACACCATGAGGGCTCTGTCACCTGTCACCAACACACCTCGGTGTCCCCAGCACCATGAGGGCTCTGTCACCTGCCACTAACACACCTTGGTGTCCCCAGCACAGCGAGGGCTCTGTCACCTGCCACTAACACACCTTGGTGTCCCCACACCATGAGGGCTCTGACACCTGCCACTAACACACCTCGGTGTCCCCAGGACCATGAGGGCTCTGTCACCAACACACCTCGGTGTCCCCAGCACCATGAGGGCTCTGTCACCTGTCACTAACACACCTTGGTGTCCCAGCACAGTGAAGGCTCTGTCACCTGCCACTAACACACCTCGGTGTCCCCGCACCATGAGGGCTCTGTCACCAGCTCCCACGGGCCGCAGGGATCAGCTGGAGCCTGCACAACGCTGCAGACTGAGGTGTGTTGAAATAAAACTCACAACCAGTCTCATGCTGATTGCCTCAGGCACCTGTTAAAAGCACTTTTGTACCCTCAACCACGCTGTAGTCACACTTGGCCAAGCTTCCATTCTCGAGAAGAGCCTGCAAGCTGCCCCACTAATTGTGTACAATTCATCAGGGCACTCCAACGCCCTCACCCCCACGTGCTGAGCACCCCCAGCATCCCCACAAAACAACGATGTTCTTCTACACGGTCAGTCCATAAATTTCCTGGACGTCTGTGGGAAGGATCAGCTATACTGAACGCGGCACCAAACGCACTGCTGTCATTTCAGACCATTTCTGCTGAAATGCTGACACTCCTCCTCACGCCAGCACAGCTCCAAAGGGCTTGTGCAGCCTCTCCTTCACGTTAAATAATAACTGGATGTATGCTAATTGCCTTTCCTCCAGTGAACTGTCTGCATTCCCTTCCGATTTCCTGTAGCTACAAATATGATAATCAGGAGAACAAAGACTTTAGCACAGCCACTCGGGCACAGCGAATGCAGTGGAGTGTGTACGCCTGACTCCAGCAGCAGCAGCAGAAGGCAGACCTGCAGCCTTGCTGCTCTGAGCACCCCGAGCCCACCCTCGGGAGGTGTCAATAAAGGCTCGTGTAAAATCGCCCATGGGAGCGGAGTTTCTCGCTGTAACTTCGCGGACAATGCAGCCCCTTAGCAACGCGGCCGCTCTCAAACCAACCAACCCATCTTTAATTCCCACTTCCTCCCAAGCTCTCTGGACAGCAACTTCTGGCACTCCATCAGTCCCCTTTTATCCCAGTTTCTTTTTATAAATCCAAGGTCAGGTTTCCTCTCCCATCTCATGTGATGTGCTGGACTGAAGTTCTGCCAGCGTGCTCGGTCCGCTCGGCTGCCAAACGCCCTCCCGCGCTCCCCTCAGCCTGTCCCGCCGCCCACCGGGCATCTCCCCGGCTCCAGCCGACACCAAGAACCAAGTGGGCAGCACCAACTCCCAGCGACGCTGAATCGCGCCTATTAAAAATAAAACCCCGTTGGGACCGAGTCCCCCCACCCCGGGCGGCTCGGGGGTCCCGGGCCCGGCCTCGCCCCCGGCCCGGCCCTCACCTCCTCCTCGCTCTCGCTGCGGAAGCACAGGCAGGCCGCCCGCTTCTTGTAGCCGTCCCCGTCGTAGGTGCGCGTCTGGTTGGACTTGAGCTTCATCATCCTCCGCTCCGGGGGCGGCCGGGCCGGAGGACGCGCGGCCCGGAGGGCGGGGGCGGGCGGGACCCACCGGGCGGCGAAGGACGGGGGTACGCGGGGGGACCGTCTGCCCGCGACAGTCTCTCTCTGGGTCTCGCTTCGTGGGTCTCGCTACGCGCTGCCGCCCTTCGCCCGCCTCACCCCTGCCCTCGCTCCCGGCCGCGCCGCCGCCACCGCCCGCGCTCCGGCCACCGCCGACGACGACCGCGCCGCCATCCTGGGGCTCGCCACGCA
>VWZP01000650.1:333886-356994 GCA_013396995.1 Dicaeum eximium
ACGGAGGGATGCCGGGGGTCGGGGCATGGCGGGGACAGCGCTGTCCCCTCCGCTGCTTGAACCGGGTCCGTGCGCTGCGCTGGGAAAGGAACCCGCGCCCGAGCCGTTTGAGTGATTTCCAACTTGTACCGGGTGGCAACGGGAGGGATCGAGGGATGCGCCGCATTCCCGGAGCTGCCCGCTGCCACCCTTGGGGTTTGGGACCGTGTCATCCCCTCCTTTCTTCCTTTCGGGGCAGCACGGACGGAGCTGGGTCACTCCCACGGGGTGACCCCAGGATGCTGCGACAATTGCGGCATCGCCCCGGCTCGTCCCGCGGGGCAGGAGCTGGCCCTGCTGGCTCGGACATGCTGTCACCTTCCTGGCCTCTGCTGCATCAGATCACAGCTCCTGCACCTCCTGCCTTGGAAAAGGCAAAGCGAGTGCTTTGCTAAACGGATTAGAGCTCTCCCGGCTGCTCCCGCATCGCTCGGCCCCCGCGCCGCCTTCCCCGGGCAAACCCCAGCCCTGAGCCAAAGGCAGGGATCAGGCACCGCGGCTCCCGGTGCTCCTGACCCCAAAACCCCGGCTGAAGGCCTCAGGGTCCTTCCCACCTCCTTTTGTGCTCCCTTTGCAGGAGCGCAGAGAAAACCGGGGAATTCACCGGGCAGCAGCTCAGGTGGTGCTGGATGTGCTGCCCTGCCCCGGGCACAGTGGTCTGTGTCCCCCTGGCCGCTTTCCCTCCCTCCTCTCCGTCCTCTCCCTCCTCTCCCTCCTCTCGCACCACGTGCGGCCGCCCGAGGGGCTGCAGCAGGACAGGAGCGGGATTTAACCGTGAAAGGATTGAGGGAAGAAAGCCCAGGCACCGACAGTGACGCGGACAGGGCAGGCCGAGGAGGGAAGGGACATCCGCAATTCGCGTCAGCACCACCCGGAGCCACGTCCTGAGCGCAGAGCCTGGGCTGGGCTCTGTGGGATCCCCGTGCTGGGAATGCCCTGTCCACAGCCGTGCTACTCCCTGCCAGGGCGATGTGGCACTGGGACAGAGCCAGGCTCCTCCAGCACAGCGCCTGGCACGGCTCTGCCCAGGGACACGCTTTGTCCCGGGGATGCCAACCCGGGGTTTGGCAACACCTCGAAGGCAAACTCCGGAGCTGCTGAGCTGGTTCTGGAGGAGGAGAGGCCGCATCGCAGGGTCCGGCTGCCCCCGGCGTGGCACAGCACCGGGGCCCGGAGGCAGCGAGCCCCGCACCACTGCGGCCCTGGGTGAAATGTTGGGGCTGCTCAGGCAGCTGCCCGCAGCCAGCCCCACGCTGCTCCCCAGGAAAAATGGATTCTTTATGTCCCGGCCCCGGCCCCTTCCCCGGAAGGGCTCGGAGGATGCCCCGGCCGGTCCCAGGAGGACAAGGAGGGGATTGTTTCGGTGCGATTTGGGTTTCTGCGAGCACCTGCCCCGCGCAGGGCCCTCCACAATGGCTGCCTGTCTGCCGCAGAGCCGCCAATTATCCTTCGCGGCTAATTAGAGATGCAAAGTAGCGCTTGCATTCTCCCAGCTCCCCGGAGGGCTCCTGGGACCGGCGGCACATCCGCAGCGGCGGCGCAGGCCGGGCATGGGGCGAGCGTGGGGCACTGGCCCCATCCGGCCCCCGAGCCCCAGCTCCGGCTGTGCTCTGCCCTGGGAAGAGCAGTGGGGACAGGAATGGGCTCGGGATGCCTGGGATAACCCCCTGCCCCCACCCACACCCTGAGGGTCCCATGACTCGGGGCTCTGCAGGGATTTAGGGAACACATCTCCATTCCTTGCTGGGGAGGCAGACGGGAGCTGGCTGTGCTGGAACTCCCCCGTTCGTGCGAAGGCTGGCACTCCTGCCTGGGTGATGGGCAGGCGGCTGATCTCTGGTGGCGTCTCTTCATTCCTGCCTGCCGGGATCGCGGTGTGGGCTCACGTGCTCCGACTTCTCCGTTTGTGCTCACGGAGCTGTAATTCCAGAGCTGCAAGTGGCCCGATAAATCAGGGCTTATTTCCTGCCAATTCCTTCTGCTGCTTCCCACAAGGAAACTCATTTACAGGAGCTGAAGTGACTTACCACTGAAAGCAGTAAACGGTGGGATGGTGAGAGCCGGGGAAAAGTTTGTCGTGACCGAGTTTTTGGTGAGGGAACTGAGGAGGCAGAGCTCCCACCTGCTCCCTGCCCAAGGGAGCCCAAGCTGCTGGGAAGGAGACCTGAGTTGGTGCCTCACAAACCACAACGCTGGTGGCAATGGCTCTTTGCACTGGGGAACCCCCCCAAGGTATTGAGGTCCCCCTGTCACCACTCTGGAGAGCGTTTGTCACCTCATGTTTAATGCCAAGGACATTGTCCCCTCTGCAGCAGGGATGCTGTCAGGGCAGGTGGCAGCTGGGACATCCCAGTGGTGCCTGCAGCGACCCTGTGCTGAGAACTGCCAACTCACTGCTTCAAAGGACCATGAGCAGATATTCACCACCCTGGTTCCTCACTCTGAAACGCCAACAGGCCAAGATCCCCCGCTCCTGAAGGAACCACCGTCCATCCCACTCCTGTTTGGGATGGGGGCATTCAGCCACCGGGGTCTCACCCCAGCTGTGAAACCTTCCGGGGGCCATCCTTTGTGGGCTGGCTCGGGTGGCACGGAGCTGGAAGGAGCCGGAAGGCAGGCGGGCTGCACAGCCCCACCGAGCTTCATTAGGCAGTCGGAGGCGCTCGTTAGGGGAAAGCTGAGCCGGCGTCGGAGGCCGGCAGAGCCCCCCGGGACCGGGTCGCATTCTCTGGGCAACCCGATCCCGGCGGCAGCGGCCCCGGCAGCCTCATTACTGCGGCTTCTGCAGCGGCTTCGGTTACTCGCCTGGACGCTCTCGTCTCCTGCTGGCTTTTAATTTCCCTGACATCCCCTGCGAGCGGGGGGATGCAGGCGCAGTGGCGGGGAGCCTGTCATCCCCCCCACCCGCATCCTGCCTGCTTCCCCACGGCTGCCAGCCCCCTCTGCCCCCGGGATCCCATCCCCTTACAGCCCCGGTGACCCCGGGTATGAGCCGCGGGGCTTGGGAGGAGGCAGATGGGCAGATGGCAGTGAGGGGGAGCTGCCCTGCTCCCCTCCAAGAAGCCTTGGGGGGCTGCAGCCCCCTCACCCCTTCCCCAGCCCTGCCGGGGGGAAAAGACTGTTCCTGATTCTCTCGCCAGCCTGTTCCCAGCTGGCACATTTGGCAAGGAGGCGGCACCGGCTGCCTCTCCGAAGGCGTTTTGGGGTGTTTGTTCCTGCAAAAGCTGTGCCTCAGCCCCCAAACCCCCCTGCAACCGCGGGGGTCACAGAGAGGCCGGGGCAGCAGCGCAGGGAGTGCCCGGCTCTGTCCCGTCCCGTGCAGCAGCGACAACGACCCCCGGGGTAGCAGGACCAGGAACCGCGGGGGGGTCTCCAAAGAGCTCCCCCGCCTCCTGGTCCGGTGGGAACGAGTCCGATTAGGCCCTAACGGAGCCCAGGGCCCGTCCCCGCCATCGCCCGGCCGTGGCACCCACCCCCCGGGCCGTGCCCCCGCAGTGGGGCGGCCCCGGTGGGTGCCCTGGGCGCGGGTCTGTGACCGGCGGGTCCCGCGGGGGCTGGCGGCGGTGCGGAACCTCGGGGTGGGCTCGGATGCGGGGATGGGGGGTCCATTCCCCCCTCCGCCCCCCCCGGATGATTTTCGCAGCAGCGGCTCCATCCCGGTTGCCATGGCAACGGGCGGCTCGGGCAGGCGCGTGCCCGTGGCCGTGCGCGCCGCCGCAGCCCGGCGGGAGCGGAGCGANTCCCTCCCCGGGATGGGGTGCGCAATGCCGGGGACCCTCGCCGGGATGGGGGGACGATGCTGTGCAAGGAGCGGGCAGTAAGTCATGGCTTTGTACCCCCCGGCAGGACACAATGTCGCCTGATCCCTTCTGCAGCCAGGGAGGTTGTGGGGGTATATGACCTTCACCCCCTCCGTGTGTCCAGTGGGGTGCTGGGGAGAGGGACACCCCTTCTGCAATGCTGCCGCACTCCCGGGCTTGTGCCTCAGTTTCCCCATCTGCAAATAATGCGGGGTACTTGTGCTGTCCCTGTCATGGCTGTCCCCCTGCCCAGACAAACACCTTTCCCCATTACTGAACCCCCTCCTTTCAGCAGTGTCACCCCAGCTTCTCCCTTGCTGGCCCCCCCAACCCCCCCCATCTCCCCACTTTCCTGTCCCCTCTGGCTCCAAGTCTGCTTCCCCACCGCAGACAGGTGAAATTCCGCTGTCCCTCCGCCTCTCCTGCTCCCCGCAGCCCCATTTGCCTTCTGTCCCCGCCAGCTCCGGGTCCATCCCAGCCCGGCTCAGGGCACGGGACCCCGGTGCCAGCGCGTGACGTTCCACGTCCCCGGTCCCCGCTGCGGAGCGGGGGGATGGCACTGCCGTATCCTCCACCATCCCTGTTTGCCACTTCTGGGTTTAATTGCAAACCTCATCTTTGGATTTCTGCCTAAACCCGGCTCCCGGGACCGCACAAATCCCTGCTCGGTGTCCGAGCACCCTTGTTTACCGCGGCGAGCCGAGGCGGCAGGAGGAGACAGAGCTGCAGAGCCGGGCAGGCAGTGAAACCCCCGGCTGAGGCTGAGCTCCCTCTCCTTTCCCCAGGCCTGAGCACATGCAGGGGGTTGGCAATCCTGATCCCCTCCCGGGATCCCCATCCACATTCCCCATCCGCATTCCCGGCACATCCGCTGTCCGTGAGCCGGGCTGCAGCCTCCCCTGGAGAGACGCTTGCGTTATCTGCAAATGCCGAGCAAGCTTCCCGAAATTTTTGCACAAGGCTCCTACAATCCCTAGAAGATTAATGGATGCCCTGAGCAGGGTGGTTTGGGGAGCGCAGGGGGAAGGGGAAGGTCTCTGCAGAACCCACATGAGCTGTGCAGCCGATCGCTGCCAGGGCTTGGAGCAAATGCGTCTCCCCTGGCTACTGCAGCCTGGCAGCACCTGGCCCCCGGCGGCCTCCCGTCTGTGCACAGGACACGAGGCTCCTGCTACTGCTCCTGGATCACTGAACCTCCCTTCTGGTTTGGAGGAGCCCACAAGCCCTGACCCCGCAGGGTCCAGCAGGTCCCCAGGCCTCAGATACCCCCAGCAATGCAGATGACCCTGATGGAAACAAGGAGGCTGCCATAGGTATATTCCACACAGGATTTGTTGGAAAAGTGGCTCCCAGAAGTTTCCCACCATTACCTATGTGTCCTCTCCAGGGTCCTGCTGCCCTTGCAGCCACCTCATGCCCTGCTCAAACACCAGGTCCCAGGCAGCCCCATAGTGCTGCTCTGGCTGAAATCCCATGGAGAATCACCCACCAGTCTGGGTTTGGCTCTTTGCCCAAGGGCTCCAGCCCTGCTCATGTTGCAGCCAAAGGGGTTTTGCCAGGGAACGCAGGAGGGACCCTACCTGAGCCTGCTCCCATGGAGACGGTACCCTGGAAGGGCCCAGGCTCACCACCTGCCTGGCCTTGGGCTTGCTTTGATGCTGAGGGGGCAGGATGGGTGCTGAGGCTGCTCAGCCCTGAGCCCTGGGCGCTGCTGATGCGGAGCTGCCAGCGTGAATCAGCAGCACCCACTTAACCCTTTCTTCCCAAGGTCCCCATGGGCTCTGGAGGGGGCCACAGCCAAACCTCTCCACCCTCCCTGGCTCTCTGAGCTCTGACCCTCGCCAGCCCCAGGAGCGTTTCCCTGCCCCAGCCTCATGGGACACACGGACCAGCCCTGGGGTGGGAATCCCACAGCTGCTCAGCTGGGTCAGGCTGAGCAGCAAAGCAGGCACAGCTCCTGCAGCTGCAGAGCCTCTTGCGACACGTCGGTGTCACGGGTTTGCCCTGGGGCCTGCTGCTGTGCCTTGGCCACTTCACCCCCCATGGGCAGCCACCTCAAGCCCCGTGTGTGGCCAGCTCACCCCCTGTGTGTGGCCACCTCACCCCTCACCTGTGTGGGGCTGCAGTGGGAGCAGCACATGGGCACTGGTACGTGGTGGATGCAGGACGGCAGCCCCAGAACATGGTGGGAGCTGCTGCTGCCAGGCTCCTCTGGACCTCCTTGGCTGAATCCATTTGTCTTTACCATGAGTGGTCACAGTGGTGCATTATGGTGGCATTGGCTCTGCACCCCAAAATGGACCCTCAAGCAGCCCTGTGCTAAGGGGGAGCAAATGACCTTTCCTGTGGCCAAAAGCCCAAGGCCCAGCCTTGGATTGTGCTTGGATTCCCACACACCAGTGCAGTTCCCAGTGTGGCTTCCCTGTGCCCTGGATGCTCTCAGCAATGGTCACTCACCCACTGCCCTCCCAGAATTGGGGCTCACACCTGGTGTGGACCTCCTGCCTGGGGACAGGTATGGGGATGCCATCTCGCTCTGTGCTCTGCTCCTCTCCTTGCAGTGCATCTGCCAGCATCCTGCCTTAGCCAGGGGCTCTTTGCAGCAGAGGAACCTGCACCAGAGGCTCTGCAGCCACTCCTGCCCCTGGTCCCCACCAGGCTCAGCCAGTGTGCCCAGGGCAGGAGTGTGACATCCCCATCCCCTGCTTCTTGGCTGCAGGAGAGATGCTGGGTCTGGGCCAACAAACACACCTGGAGAGAACAACCTGGGGACAGGGGACAGCAGTTCTGGACTGTCCCACCTCTCTGGGGACAGGGCTCTGCCAGCCAGGGCTCTGCCATGGGGGTGCAGGCAGCTGCCCATGCCCTGCCTGCGGTGTCAGCAGCACCAGCTCTGCATTGCAGCAGCCTCCTGTCTGCGCAGGGCCACGGCCACGGCCCGGCCCCCAGAGAGGGCAGAGACCCCCCTGCAGCAGCGAGGCAGCAGGAGCAGCCTGCAGGGAGAGGAGAGTTGTGTCAGTGCTCAGCACCGAGCACGCTGACAGCAGAGACACGCAGCGAGGCGGCTTCTGCAGGAGCAGCCCAAGGGCACGTGGAGCAGGAGCCGGGACAAACTGCTCCGTCATTTGATGCCAAATGCTCTGTGGCTTCTCCCTGGCAGCTCTGTGGAAGCGAGGGGCCAAAGCAGAGCCCCCCAGGCCGGGTACCCAGCTCATGGCTGGGGCTGGCAGCTCTCCACGCCGCAGCTCGGCCGCCGGCTCTGCAGGCGCCAGCATCACCGCCGGCCGCCCTGATGCGAGGTGATGGCTGCACTGGCAGGGCTGGGGCTGGCAGGGGCTGGCAGGGGCTGGCAGGGGGCTGGCAGGGGGCTGGCAGGGGCTGGTATGTGTGGCACAAGCGGCCGAGGTGGTCTGGCATGGTGGGGACACACACACGTGCACGGGCGTGCGAGGATGGTCGTGTGTGGGGGTGCGTGGCAGGAGAGTGGCAACGAGGCAGCAGCGTTAGCTGGGAAGTGATGCAGAGCCAAAAATAACCCCCGGGCTGCGGCTCGGACCAGGTAGTGGCTCAGAGAGGGAGCTGCAGCAGCCACCTCTGCAGTGCCCCATGGCGTGAGGGGCTCGCTGGGGGCAGCTGGGGCTGGCGCTGTGTTCTGAGTCCCGGGATACACCCAGCCGTGGGTGTGCCCCCTCCCTGCTGTCCCCATCCCAGGCCTGGCACGGTGGGGCTGTCACCCTGAGGGTGCCCTTGCCATGCCAGCGCAGCCTCTGCAGCTAAACCCAGGGGCACAAGACCTGGGCACTGCACTGTGCCCGCGGCTTTCAGGGGGGACGATGCACGCAGCACCTCTGGGGTCCCTTGGGGCTGTGCCACCAGGTGCTCTGTCACCACTGCGGGTGCAGGTGCAGCCTCTGAGTGCTGGGGTGGGGACAGCAGTGGCAGTGCTGTGGCGCCAGGCAGGAGCGATGGTGGCATTGGGGTGCCAAGGACAGTGGCAGTACTGTGGGTGCCAGGCAGTGACAGTGGCCGTGCTGTGGCTGCCAGGCAGTGGTGGTGGCAGTACTGTCGGTGCCAGGCAGTGACAGTGGCTGTGCTCTGGGTGCCAGTCAGGGACATTGGCTGTGGTATGGCTGTCAGGCAGGAGTGATATTGGTGCCGTGGGTGACAGGCAGGGACAGTGGTGGTACCATGAATGCCAGGCATGGTGGTGCCATGGGTGCCAGGAAGGGACAGTGGCAGTGCCATGGGTGCCAGGAGGAGTGGTGGCGGTGCCATGGGTGCCAGGCAGGGACAGTAGCAGTGCCGTGGGTGCCAGGAGGAGTGGTGGCGGTGCCGTGGGTGCCAGGCAGGCGTGGGCGCTGCGTGCTGCCAGCTGCAGGGGGACGCTGCTGTCCCCCATCCATCTGCGTCTCGGCGGCTGAGCGAGGGACAGTCACGCGTTTATTTTTAACCGTCTGGGGAGGGTGGAGTGGATTGGTGCCTCCCTGGTTATATCACTAAATCCCTGCCAGGCCCTGTTAGTTCCAGCACAGCGAGCCCTGCGCAGTGCTTCAGTAACTGTTTCAGGTCCCTGTCCTCCTGGGGCCATGCCCTACCCCGGCCTGGGGACGCCTCAGGGCCAGCTGTGCGCACAGCTGGAGAGGTGGGCACTCACCAGTGTTCCCCACAGGACCCTGTACCCCCACCCTTGCCCTCCCACCCCACCACAGGGCACAGCACAGGCCTCCCTCTGCCTATTCCACCTCCCCAAGGAAGGGATGGTGTGTGAGGTTCACTGCCACATCCCTCTCCCACAGCCCTTTTGGAGACAGGGCAGGAGGAAATTTGAGCTGTTCATGGCCACCTTGTCCTCATGCCGGTGGCAGATGCCGTGCAGGATAGGCCCAGCGCTTTCCTGTGGAAACACTGTCCAAATCCAGGTCAGGATGGGGATGATGAGGAGAACACCTAGGAAACGGCCACCACAGTCCCCGCTCTGTCCCCGTGCAATGCCATCCCCAGCCACCGGCCCCCTCCCAGCTCTCGGCAAAGCGGCAAAGGGTTAAGCCACGCAGCAAGGCCACGTGGCGCTCCGGGGATGCCGTTTTTCTGAAGATCAGCAGGGATTAGGGTGGAATATCAGGACGAGAATTTCTTGAGCGGCGCATCCCCTGACCCAGCCATGGCCCCTCGCCCAGCGGCTCCCAGGGCTGAGCCAGGCTCTGCCCAGTGAGCTCACCCTGTGCTGCTCCCCGCAATTCCCTCCCGGCACCGCTGGCTCCGGGGGTGTTGGGATGGCACCGAGTGGGTGGTGGGCACTGGAGGAATCTGTGGGTCCAGAGCTGGAGCGGGCACTGTCCCCATGCCTGTCCCCTGTACCCGGATGCTTGTCCCACAGAGCTGTTGGCGGGAGGAATGGGGGTCCCCTGCACCCCCCATGACTGCCCTCTCCTGTCCCCTCAGTGCATGAGGCTGGTGTTTGCCCAGGAAGCCCCCAGCGTCTGCTGTGACGCCCGAGGCAGCGCCGGGAGCCATGTCGGGTTCCTACGATGAGTCGGCGTCGGCCGCCGAGGAAACAACCGACAGCTTCTGGGAGGTGAGTCCCGGCCATCCTCTCCTCCCACAGACCCCACTGCCACTGTCACTGCACCCCGCGGTGTCCCCTGGGCTGGGGCTGCCCTCCCTTCTCTGCCTGAGTGCATCCCTGCTGTGGTGGCTCTGTGTCTGAGCTGGCTCTGCCAAAGGTCTCAGTCTTGGCTGTCCCTGAGTGACAGAGGCGTTGGAGGGAGCTGAGCTTGAGCAGCCCCAACCCAAAGCTCCATCCCCAAATTGCCTGGTGCTTCCCCATAGCCACCCCAGGCCAGCTGGGGCTGAGCCAGGCAGGATGGTCACAGCCCCACACCTGCCTGTCCCCGTGGCCATCCCAGGTGGGCAACTACAAGCGCACAGTGAAGCGGATCGATGACGGACACCGGCTCTGCAATGACCTCATGAACTGCGTGCACGAGCGGGCCAAGATCGAGAAGTCCTACGCCCAGCAGCTCACCGACTGGTCCAAGCGGTGGAGGCAGCTCATCGAGAAAGGTGCCGTGGCTTCCCCAGGGGGAGGGTTTCCCCGGGACACCTGGGTCCCCGTGCACAATCACAGCTTCACCTGGCAGAAATGGAGGGGGTGAGGGCAGTGGAGTGACCCCCAGCTGCCCCCTCGGCCCTCAGGTCCCCAGTATGGCAGCCTGGAGAAGGCATGGGCCGCCATCATGACGGAGGCGGACAAGGTGAGCGAGCTGCACCAGGACGTGAAGAACAGCCTCCTGAACGACGACTTCGAGAAGGTCAAGAACTGGCAGAAGGACGCCTACCACAAGCAGATCATGGGGGGCTTCAAGGAGGCCAAGGAGGCTGAGGATGGCTTCCGGAAAGCCCAGAAGCCCTGGGCCAAGAAGCTCAAGGAGGTGAGAGAAGAGCGGAGTGTCCTGGGGCAACCCCGTGTCCCCAGGTCCAGCTCTGTGTGCCCAGTCCAAGCTGGGAGAGACACATGGCACCTCCCCACAGGCAGAGGGGTTGGCAGGGGGCTGTGACCGCTACTCTGATGTCCCTTCCCTGTCCTCCCCACAGCTGGAGACAGCCAAGAAAGCTTATCACATGGCTTGCAAGGAGGAGAAGCTGGCCATGACCCGCGAAGCCAACAGCAAGGCGGATCAGTCCAACACTCCTGAGCAGCAGAAGAAGCTCCAGGACAAAGTGGAAAAGTGCAAGCAAGACGTGCAAAAGGTGTGAGACACTGCCCCGTGCCGGATGCATGGGGAATTGGGCAAGGGAAACCAGTGGAGGTGGCCACCACATTCCTTTCTCAACCATCAGTTCCCATTTTCCCATCCCTGTGTCCTGGAGAAGGCTAAGGACTTGCAAGCAGTGCTCGGGGGAGTGTGAGCTGGGCAGGGATTTAATCCCATTTATGGGGGCTGATTCCGCCCACTGCGGCTCCTGGCTCAATTTGGGCTCCTTAGCTCTGGTGACCCCCAGACCAGAGCTCTCAGCACCCAGAAATGACCTCTGAGGTGCTCGAGGTGCAACCAGGGTCCCTTGTGTGTTTTTGCAGACTCAGGAGAAGTACGAGAAGGTGCTGGACGAGCTGAACAAATGCACCCCGCAGTACATCGAGAGCATGGAGCAGGTCTTCGAACAGTGCCAGCAGTTCGAGGAGAAGAGGCTCAACTTCCTCAAGGAAATGCTCCTGGACATCAAGAGGCACCTGAACCTGGCTGAGAGCAGCAGGTAGGGACAGTGAATTCTGGCCAAAACGATGGTCACCAAGAGCTACCAGAGAGGCAGGAGGCTGTGCAGGAGCCTGGCGCTCCCCGGTGCCTTGGAGGACAAACAACCTGGCCCCGGGTGACACAGCCTGGGCATGTCCCTGTCCCACCCTGTCCCCGGGGGTCCACCCTGACCCACAGCCCCCAACTACGTCTCTCCCCGCAGCTATGCCAACGTGTACCGGGAGCTGGAGCAGACCATCCGCATGTCGGACGCACAGGAGGACCTGCGGTGGTTCCGCAGCACCAGTGGCCCCGGCATGCCCATGAACTGGCCCCAGTTTGAGGTGAGGCTGGGCGCCCTGGCTGGGTGCTGGCAGCCCTGCGGGGCAGCCGGGCACTCAGGGCTTGGTGGCTCTGTGCTTGCAGGAGTGGAACCCGGACCTGACGCACACGATAACGCGGAAGGAGAAGCAGAAGAAAGGCGAGGGGGCGGCCGTGACCAACGCCAGCAGCGCGGGCGACGCGGGAGCGCAGGCGGGCGAGCGCGGGAGGTGAGCTGCCATGAGAGGCACGGCCTTGGCCCGTGCGAGCGTTTGGGGACGCGGGGTGTCCTCGGTGACGGCCACCCCTCCCTGTCCTCCCCCTCCCAGCGTGAGCAGCCACGACCGCGGGCAGACCTACAGCGCCGAGTGGTCCGACGACGAGGGCAGCAACTCCTTCAACACCAGCGAGGCCAACGGCGGCGCCAACCCCTTCGACGAGGAGGCGGCCGGGAAGGGCGTGAGGGTGCGGGCTCTGTACGACTACGACGGGCAGGAGCAGGATGAGCTCAGCTTCAAAGCAGGTATGGTCCCTTGCCAGTGCCAGGTAGGATGGGGCTCATCTGCTGGAGCTGTGGGTGTGAGAGCCCTCAAATAATTTCTGAGTTGTCCCAGCCCTTCAAAAAGTTGAACTGGCAGAAAGGGGAAGGCAGGAGCTGAGCCCAAATGCAGAAGGGACAGGAGCCATGGTGGAACAGGGCTCATGGGTCACTCCTTTCCTTTCTGTCCTCCAAACTGCTGTGCCCAGGATGAGTGCTGCAAACCCCCAGGGAGAAAAAGAGGGTGGGAAAACTTCCAGCACCTGCAATGAGCTCTTCCCTTCCACCTTCCTCTCCAGGTGATGAACTAACCAAACTCGGTGAGGAAGACGAGCAGGGGTGGTGCAAAGGGCGCTTGGACAACGGGCAGCTGGGGCTGTACCCCGCCAACTACGTGGAGGCAATCTAAGTCTTGTGGTGTGCTCCTCGTCACCGTCAGCAGATAAATCCACCCTCCGTTGTCTCCATCTCTCCACCAGCCAACCAGCCATTCTGCCGTCTGGTCCTTCACTCCTCACCCTTAGAGATTCAGACATATTTTCCGATCAAGCTTTTATTTTTTTAAGAGTTGTCTCCGAAGAGTATTTTGCATAGTCGCTTTCTTCTAAGATAACGTGAAGCGAAAGATGACGTTGTCCGTTCGTCTACGTTAGTTGAATTTTTTTTTTTTTTTTTTTTCTGAGCGAAAAGCCGATACCTCAAGATCTTAAAGCCCAACCAGTGAGAGCTCCTGATTGGTTGGTTTTTAAAGATACTGAAATCATGAGCCGCCTTCTGATTGGCTGGAACTGTTCCGAAAAGCACGGCGCCGAAGCTCCTGGGACCAACCAAATTCATCCCAGAAAACCAAGAGGGATTGGAGTCAGACTCCGTTGGTTCTTTTTTTGGTGTTTCCATGTTCTCCCCAGTTCATCCTCCCGCCCCGAGGAAGGCGGTGAATGCCCCCTCAGCCCCGCGGCCATCCTTGAGACACCCGGTGAGGTGGGACCAGCCCCGCCACGGAGCTTGCTGGCATCTCCTCAGCTTCCTCCTCCTCCCGGCCGGGCTCAGCACACCTGGGGCGGGCGGAGGCTCCCGAGCCGGTGCCCGATTTGTGCTGCAGGGAGCAGCATCGCCCTTCGGGTGGGCGGGTATCCTACGCACACCAGATCCAGCTGAGATGGCCCTAAAATCCAGCGCTGTCCGGAGAAGGACCCGCAGGGCCCAGTGCTGCTGGAAGCACCTTCATGCCCAGCCTGGGATAGCGAGAACCGCCCTGGGCACTGCTGGGGACGGTCCCCATCCGCCCCTTCGTGAAGAGAGGCAGGAGCAGAGCAGGGTCGGGGGATGAGCACGGTCCGGCCTCGCAGGAGCTGCAGCCGCAGGAGGAGGGCTCAGAGCAGCTGCCTGGCAAAGACGGCCGAAAACAGACACGCCAAGGCAGGGGAATGGCCGCAGGCTTTGCCCTTTGCTTGTCCCCACGGAGCTCTCCCCCTCGTCCCCCGGGCTCTGTCCCCGGCCCCGCAGCTCCCGCGGCTGCTGCACCCAGCACGGCCACCCCCACCCTGCCTCGGGTGCGTTTGCCATGCCGAGCTCTTCCCTACACATCATCTCTCATTTCTTTCCATACCATCACCCTTAGCAGCATCAATGCCACGGGCTTCCCGCACGCTCCTCCTGCTCCTATCCTGCCCCCTCCGTTGGTTCGTGAATTTTTTGGCCCCAGGGATCCCGTGTTCTCGTGGATGCAGGGGAAGCACCGTGTGCTGGGCACGGTGGGCAGGAGCCATCCAGCCCCTGCCAGGTACCGGAAAAAAAAAAAAAACAAACCACAAAGTCAGAAGAGACCCAACCAACCACCTGTCTCAGCAATGCACCCCGGTTTTTGTACATTGATTGTGTAATTTAAGAAGTATATATATAATATATATATCTCTCGTGATTGTATTTCCGTGGATACAACAACAAAAAGCAGCAAGAGAAAATAACCGAGCTCTGTCAGCGTCCTTGGCTCTGGGGTCTCCTTTGCTGTGCGTCTGTCCCACCCCCAGGGGGGCGGCTGAGGAGGTTGTGGACCCCCCCAGCACCCCCAGGTAGTGACACCCCCACCCCAAGGTTTGGGGTGCAGCAGGACGGGGGGCTCGGATCATTGCTGGGGGCTGGGGGGACGAGGGGAGCAGCCACTGCCTTTGGGGACTCCTGTGCCACTGCAGGAAACCCACGGAGGGGCTGGAGATTATGCAGCTTTTGGGGCCATCCCAAGCACCAGCCCTGGCCCAGCACTCTCCTGAGCCTGTGACAGCAGGTTGATGTCACCTTCTGCCCTCCCTCACCCTGCCAGAGGACCTGTGAGGGGGACACGAGATCTGGGGCACCCCCGGCCCATCCTCAGTGCCCCCGCACCGCCTGTGTCAGGTGCACACAGCAAATCACAAGACACACTTTTTTTCCTTTTCCCCCATTTTTTTGTTTTTCCACCACCTTTTCCAAAGGCCAAGGCAGTTTTCCTCCTTGCCCTCTGCCCCTCCTGCCAGGATGTGAGCAGGGCTCTCTGGATCTGCTGCTGTGGGAGCAGCACGGAGCAAGGACAGAAGGGAAAGGCAGTAGCTGGCATCAGCAGAGTTTTAAGGGAAAAAAAATCAAAATACCAAGAACCAGGTGTTTTTTTTCCTTTTAAGCTCCCACAGAACATCCCTGGAGCCTGGGCCACCCCTCAGCATTTGAACTTAAACCACAACTCATCACCAGCCAAAACTGAAAAGCAAATAAAACAAATAAAAAACCCTATAATATAAAAGATCAACATTGCCAGGTAACTCTGGCTCTGGTGCAATGAGCAGGTGAAGGAATTCCCAGCTCTCTGCCCCAGTCCAGCCTCAGCAGATCACACTCTGGATTTTCTGTCCAGAGGGAAATGGCAAAGCTGCCATCTCCATTTCCCCAAACTCCGGAATCAGGCAGTCCAAGTAAAATCCGAATCAAGGGAAGAGCTCTGCGCCAGGGCACAGAACCTGGGCTCTTAGGAGGACTCTGGTGGCCCCATGCACAAAGATGGGGGGCCCAGTTTGGGGGACCCCCACTGTGCAGAGCCCCAGACCCCCATTTACAGCTGCTCCCTTTGCAGAACTCCCGTTTGCAGCCCCGAATCGCTGTGAAGGGGAGAAGCTGAGCATGTCCTGGAGTGAAAAGGAAAGGGAGGATGCTCCTGTCCCAGGGGGTGCCCAGTGTCCCCAGTGGCACAGCTCCCGTGGCAGGCAGCACCCTTGGCTGGTGCCAGGCTGCTCCCACAGGGATTGGGACAGGACCCCACCATGAGCAGCAGCGGATGTCCCTGTCCCTGTGGGTGTCCCTGTCCCTGTGAGTGTCCCTGTCCTTGCAGGTGCCATTGTCTGCCCCAGGCTTTTCCCTCCCTGAACAACGGCCGGGGTGAAGCCACCTTCAGCCAGAACCCGGCAGGGAGGAGAGGAGGGGGGACAAGCCCAGCCACCGTGCCCACCCTTCCCGTGGGACACAAGGGCTCTGCACGGTCCTTGCCCCACACTAGGGCCTGCTGGAGCTGAGAGGTCCTGGCAGGGGCAGCCTGGCGCCGCAGCCCAGGTCCTTGCTGCTGGCAGAGGGTCTCTGGCTGGGGCAGAGGGAGGCAGCCGAGCTCCCCCGTCCCTCCCGCCGCTCACACCGGGTGCACGAACTGGTAGACGAGGCGCTGGGAGATGTCGGGCTTGCGGATGATGCCTTTCTTGTAGTACTGCCGGATGGAGCGGCTCAGCTTGTCGTAGTTCATGGCCGGGCGGTTCTTGCGGATGCCCCACAGCCGGGCCACCTGCGCCGAGTCCTCGATCTTGAAAATGCCTGGCAGGGGAGCGGGGCACGGAGGGTTACGGCATCTCCTGCCCCACCTCAGCCCCCCAGCGCCCGCCCGGCGCCTCTGGAGCATCCCCGCCCACCTTGGTCCTTGTTGAGCCAGCGGATGAAGCGCCCGTAGTTGTGGGGTTTGAGCAGCAGCTCCTTGAGGAACTGCCACAGGTGGATGGGCTGGCCCGCGCACGACGAGTCCACCTCGCTGTCGGCCCAGGTGGTGTCACCTCCTGCCAGGGAAGGGACGGGTGAGAGGAGGGAAGGGACAGATCTCGCTGCTGTGCAAAATCCCGGGGAGCTGCTCGAGGTCCCATCAAGGAGCCCAGAGGGTGTCGGGGGCTCAGCCCAGGCTCTGGGTCTGGTAGTTTTGCTTTCCCCTCCCTGTCTTGGAGCAGGGAGAGCAGCTCCGTGCTGGCCTTGCGCAGCCCGCAGGGGTGCAGGGGTGCGGGACAGGGCCGGGGAGGGGCTGGAGCCATTTGCCCTTGGCTGGGCTTTGCAGGGAGCCGTGGGGCTGCTCTGGGGCGGGGGGAGTGTGACAGCACAGATCCCACAGAGCAGCTGCTCCAGTGCTCCGGGTCATCGCAATTCAGCGGGGAGGGACCCCCAAGTACCCCGGCCCTGCCCGGAGCAGGAGCGGGGCCAGCGGAGCTGAGCCCACCCAGAACTCACCGCAGTATCTCACATCTCCGGGGGCGGCCTTCTCCTTCATCCAGGCGGCTGGAAGGGAGGAGCGGGGGGTCAGGGGGGCATCCCCTGCTGCACAGCATCCCCAGCCCCCTCCCGCTCCCCGGCACCCACCGGACTTCCAGATGTCGAGGTGGGCGTGCAGGATGTCACCGCAGGCGGGCGAGCGCTGGCAGAACTGTTCCTCGGACATGGCACACAGGTCCTTTCCCGACAGCTCCTGGAAGGATTTCCCGATCTGCGGCAGCCGGTACTGGTGCTCCGTCCACAGAATCCACTTCTGCACATTCCCGGGGCTCCAGTCCGTGGGGTCTGCGGGCAGAGGGGGTGAGTGTGGCCAGCCAGGAGCTGTCCCCTCCTCCTGTGGGGGAGCAGCCACACTCCCCCAAACCCTCACACACAGCTGCGGCCCCCCAGGAACCATCCCCTCCTCCCGTGGGGGAGCAGCCACACTCCCCCAAACCCTCACACACAGCTGCGGCCCCCCAGGAACCATCCCCTCCTCCCGTGGGGGAGCAGCCACACTCCCCCAAACCCTCACACACAGCTGCGGCCCCCCAGGAACCATCCCCTCCTCCCGTGGGGGAGCAGCCACACTCCCCCAAACCCTCACACACAGCTGCGGCCCCCCAGGAACCATCCCCTCCTCCCGTGGGGGAACAGCCACACTCCCCAAACCCTCACACGCTGCTGCAGCCCCTCAGATGCATCACGCCTTTGTCTCCCACGCCAGCACATCCCTCCCTGGCCGCACCACGAGAGCCCTGGGCGCACCCACCTGCGGCGATGTTGAGGAGCTTGCAGGCTGTCTCGATGTCCTTCAGCACCTCGCCCACCACCATGCTCTGCACCTGCTCCAGCGAGTGCTCCTCCAGGTGCAGGCTGTCCTGCAGGTCCCCCTCGGGCCCCAGCCCCAGCCCCTGGCTGTCGATGATGGGACATTGCTCCGGCTCCTTCCGCGCCTCCTCCCGCCCGCCCTGCCCGCTGCCGTGCGCCGCTTCCCCGGCGCCCTTGGGTGCCCAGGCCGTGTCCCCGGGGTAGAGCATGTCGAAGTAGTGCAGGCAGAAGGCTGGCAGGGGCTGCTCGGGGGTGCTGGGCGGGCTGGGGCTCTCGGGGCAGCCCCAGCTCCGGGGCTCGGTGTCCCGCGGGGGTGGCAGCAGCGTGGGGTCCGGCCAGGCGAGGCGGCCGGGGGACAGAGCGGTCAGGCCGGGGCTGGCACTGCCCATCCCTCCCCTCAGCGCCGATTCCAAACCTGCCCGGGGAGGAGAGAGGGACAGAGCGGTCAGGCCGGGGCTGGCACTGCCCATCCCTCCCCTCAGCGCCGATTCCAAACCTGCCCGGGGAGGAGAGAGGGACAGAGCGGTCAGGCCGGGGCTGGCACTGCCCATCCCTCCCCTCAGCGCCGATTCCAAACCTGCCCGGGGAGGAGAGAGGGACAGAGCGGTCAGGCCGGGGCTGGCACTGCCCATCCCTCCCCTCAGCGCCGATTCCAAACCTGCCCGGGGAGGAGAGAGGGACAGAGCGGTCAGGCCGGGGCTGGCACTGCCCATCCCTCCCCTCAGCGCCGATTCCAAACCTGCCCGGGGAGGAGAGAGGGACAGAGCGGTCAGGCCGGGGCTGGCACTGCCCATCCCTTCCCTCAGCGCCGATTCCAAACCTGCCCGGGGAGCAGAGAGGGGCAGAGCTCAGCCCGGCACCGCTCCTGCCTTCCCGCCCAGCAGCCAGGCACAAAGGGAGGAACTAAGCCTGTTAGAGGGGAAAAACCCTCCAAAGAGCCCCACTGAGCCCCGCGAGCCTGCGGACAGTGCGGGGGCAGCCGTGGCTGGGGGGGCTGTGCCCAGTTTGGGAGGACCAACAGCAGCAGCAGGGAGAAGGAGCTCAGGAGATGAGCAGGATCTGCCCCTGTTTAGGGTCTGGGTGTTTAGGGGATGCACCCCAGGCTGGCAGCAGCTCAGTCCCAGGCAGAGTGGGACACTGGGGGGGCTCCCCAGCAGCTGTACAGGACAGCCCTGGGGTGACAATGGATGCTTGAGCCACAGGGACACGTTTCTGAGCATGGAAAACATCCTCTGCTGCTTCCACCTGAGGCACAGCAGCCCCCAGACCCAGATCTCCCAGCAGGGACCGAGCCCAGCACCGCAGCACCCGGCCCTTGGCTGCTGTTGCCAACTCCCAGATGAGAACTTTCCTCCTAAGACAGCATAATTGCAATTATCTTCACTCTCTTGCAAGAAAAACTACCCCAAAATCAGCCTGTCCCCATCTGTCTCTGCATGCAGGGAGTCCCAGAGGCCATGGAGAAGGAGATGAACCTGCTGAATTTCCATGGCAACACCAGAGAATGGCTCCATCCATGGAGAAACCTCCCCAAAAACCACCCTGAGTCTTTGGGAAGGGAAGAAGCTGCTGATGGGCATGGCCAGGGCACTGCCCAGCTCCTCCACCTTCACCATTGCATTTTAAGAAGAAGAAGAAGAAGAACCACCCCAAACTGGTGGTTTAAAAGCAGAAAAAAGAGCTTTAGCAATGGAGCTGCCACTGGGAAAGGAGCATGCAAAGCTTGAACCCCTCAGGCAGCCCTGAAGGGGAACAGGAGGCAGTGGCCAGGGAAAGGGGGTGCCCTGATGCTCCAAACCCCAGCTGGGGGGGGGGGGAGGGTTTAAAAGACATGAGAGGAAAAGATCTCACAGGGCTCCTCCGGGCAGAGCACAGCCCCCAGGCACAGGGGTGGTCAGGGAAGGAGGGACACAGGATCCAGCCCCGTGTCCCAGCTCAGTGGCTCCTGAGGATTCAGTGCTCCCAGGAATACGGGTTTGGAAGTTCTGCATTGCCTGCACTTGAGGGAAGCTCATCACTTCATCCTTGGAATACCCCAAAGAGCTCAGAAAAACCCGTGGAAGAGCCAGGGACACCTAAACAGCACCCATGGCAGCCTGAGCCCGTGGGGAGCTGGGGAGGGATTGTGGGGTCAGGAGTTGGAGCTCTGAATGGTTTTGGTGGCACTGCAGCAAGCAGGAGGAGGGAGAAGAGGGTACCCAAACCCTCCTCTGGTCTGGGGCTGCCCCCACCATCCAAACAGTTTCCCTGAGAGATGGTGCCTGCTTCCAAACCTCTCCTTGATTTGCTCGGGATTAAAAGAAGAGCTTTAGGAGATCAGCCCTAAATCCAGCCTCACGCTGCTCCCGGCACAAAGGGGAGGTGGCAACAGCTTGTGCAGCTCCTGCTGCTGCACAGTGCTGGCCATGGGGGTGTCTGGGGAGGGACGGGTGCCTCATTCCCAGTGCCTCTGGGATGTTCTGAGGGGGAGCAGGGCTATGGAACCGTGGATGGCCCCAGCCCTGTCTTCGCTCTCATCCTGTTCCCCTCCTCCCAGCTGGGACCAGAGGGACCCAATCCCTTGGGAAGTGTCCCCAAAAGCCCGGGCTGTGCCCCGCCAAGGGCGCTGTACTCGCAGGGCGGGAGCCGCTGTTTGACTTTCCCCGGCTGGGTGGGACCTGTTTGCTCTGAGAAGCCACTTCAGGTGGCCTTTCCCTCCTCTTCCCTACCCCTTTTTGCACTTCCCTGGAACGGGAGAGCTGGAGGGGCAGCCCCAGGTGCAGTGGCCCACATGGCACCCAAAACCCTTCGCGTTCCCTGCCCGAGCTGAGCGGGGCTGAGCTGCTCATTGCATCAGCCTTGGCAGCTCCCGGCTGCTGCTGCGGGGGCTGGGATGGGCTGGTGGGACAGGAATGGCCTGACGGGACTGGGATGGGGCTCCTGCACTGCCCAGGGGCTGGGGGTGGTGCTGGGTCACGGCTCAGCTCCGCAGGCCTGCAGGGACCCGGCCCCACACAGACCCTGCAGCGAGGGGACAACGATGGGGACAAGGACCCCCGTGCCACCCCGAGCTCTCCTGGCAAGTGCAACCCCCCATGGCTCAGGTGGGACACGAGCACCGGCGAGGGTGGAACGCTGCGATCAGCTCTTGAGAGCGAGAGGAAAAAAACCAACAAAAATTCACCCACTCCCCAGCCTGGAACAATGGGTCCGTTAATTAAAACCCAATCCGCGGTGGAACAGGTTGTGCCGGAGCGCGGCTCGGGAGCCCCGTGGGACCGGGAGCGGAGCTGCCGCAGCGCCCGGGATCTCTCCCAAGCCCCCGGGCACTTCCGAAAGCCCTTCCCAGGCAGCCGGGCTGAGGGAGCAGCGCCAGGCTCCAGGGTCACCTGCAGCCTCAGGCTAGGGACAGGGATGTGCTGTGCTGTCCCAGGAGGAACTGGGGATGTGTGGGACAGTCCCAGAGCTGTCCCAGACTGCCCAGAGAGGCCTGGACTAAGCAGGAAAAGAGTCCTGGGGTCCCTGCCCAAGCCAAGGCTGCAGCAGGCACCCAGGTGGGTGCTGGCAATTTGGGATCCTGCCAGCACGTCCCATGCGCCCTGCGAGCCCCAGGGTGACAGCTGTGCCACGTCCTGCTGCCAAACCCTGTGCCACGCACCCTCCTTATCTCTGGGTGGAGGAAGGAGAATGGCCAAAACCTCCCCACAGCCAGGGCAGGGACTGGGGACGGTGCTGGGGGCTGGGGAGGGGACAGAGCAGGGGGCTGNAGGCTGGGGAGGTGACAGCCCGGGGACCTGGTTCTGGTACCTGCATGGTGGCAGGGTTGGGGTCAGGGCAAGCCCCAGACCCACTCTGATGTACCCCTGGGGGGCCCAGACCTTGGCTCCCCATCAGCCTCCTCCAACAGCACCGAGGTGCCCTGGCTCCTCCTGCCATTACCTGCATGGCTGCTGGCACGGGGAGCAGGTGTCCCCGCGGGTCCCCACAGCCTGGGTCAGGCTGCCCTCTCCATCAGCGCAGGGAGGCAAACAGCAGTGACAGGGGACAGGCACAAGTGACCTGAGCACAGCCTGGTGCTCGGTGTCCCCCCGGTGAGCAGCAGAGCTTGGTGTTCTCCATTTGGGGCAGGGAGCCCCTATTTATAGCAGCACCGTCCCCCCCGTGCTCCCAGCCCCAGGGAACACCGGTATTGTGGGGATTTGGCACCCTCACGGCGTTTGTGTTTCACTAACCGAGCAGAACCACGAACACCAAACCCGCAGCCAAAGCGACTTTAGGGCTGACAAAAAAAACCCACCCCAGCAGGAAACATCTGGGACAGGTCTGGAAAAGGGGTTCAGCTTCACAGAGACCCCCCCCGGAGCTGGCAACTCCCCAGCAGCCACCCAGGACGCTCCATAAAGGGTCCCGCTGCTGGTTTGTCACACGGTGTCCCAAAGCTCGTTGTCCCCTGCCTGGCACCGGGGCTGGTGGCACCCTGGGTGTCCCAGCTGTCACCAGGTGGGCTCAGGAGGAGCCGGCCCCAGGAGCCCTGGCTCCATCCCACCCTCCCTGCTTGAGCAGGAGGAGGTTGCAAAAACACAAAAAACCCAAATCCCATTTAATTTTGGGTGACACCGTGCAGAGGAATGGCAGGAACCTCGCACTGAGGGACAGCTGTCCCTGCTTAGCCCTAAGGACACCTGAGGGTGCCAGGAGCTGTGGGATGGGATGGGATAGCGACATGGGACAGCACCGTGTCCAGCCCAAACTGGTGCCAAGAGCAGCAGCCCTGGAGGGAGGGAAGCCGGGCTGGGGCAGCACAGGGAGAGCCGGGGGTCGCGGCTTACCTGGAGGGTGTGCGAGCTCAGAACCCGCATGGATGGCAGCGCAGGGGGGGAAGAGGCGTCCCGGTGGCACCGGGGGCGGTGGCTGAGGGGGACATGGCCCCGGTGAGGTGAGGCAGCGGCAGCACCGAGCCCCGCTCAGCGCCGGCTCCGGCCCGGCCGCATCGGCCCTCGCTGGGCACGGGGAGGGGACAGCGATGGGAACCGGGCACCCCGCGGGGCTCCGGGGACTGCAGAGGGACGAAGCAGCGGCGGCTGTGAGAGGGGAACGCCGGCAGTGAGTGTCAGGGCTCGGGCAGAGCCGCCTTTGCCCATTATATCCGATTCCTTCCTTATTTACCTGAACAAACAAGCAGCGCTTACCTCAGCCGAGGTGTTTGAACAGCCCGGGCCGGGTTAACCCTTGGCAGGTTCGGCCGGGGCGGGCTCAGAGCAGAACGGGCCTTGGGAGGGGAGTGGGGCAAACCTGGGCACACCTGGGCNCATGGGATGAGACAGGGACAGGGACAGGGACAGGGACAGGGACAGGGACAGGGACAGGGACACACACCTGGCTCCTCCCGGTGCAGCACAGAGACCTGTCAGATGTGTGAGCATCCACAGCATCACTCCCAGAGCAGCTGGGCCGTGCTGGGGCCATCCCTGAGGGATCCCCCGGAGCATCCCTGACCCAAACCCCGGCACCTTTCCCGGCCCAAGTGCTGCAGCCAGGGACGGAGCCTGTGGGTGAGGGTGGCAGAGCTGCTGGGGGTGAAGGGAGCACCCAACCCCTCCCACCTCAGGGACACGGTGCTGTCCCCTGCCTGGGGCTCTGTGGCTGCAGGATGGGGCACGGGGGCACGGCCAGAACGTGCCACACACCAGGCCCAGGTCGTCTCCACCGGCACGAGCAGGAAAAAGCAGTTCTGAGCGAGACAGACACCGAGCTGGTATTTATTGTCTTTTTTTTAGCACATGAAGCAGGCAGGGCAGTTCAGGCAGTTCTCCTTTGCACGTAGCGCTGCCAAAACCAAAC
>VWZP01000650.1:357007-388819 GCA_013396995.1 Dicaeum eximium
CAGCCTCCTCCAACAGCACCGAGGTGCCCTGGCTCCTCCTGCCATTACCTGCATGGCTGCTGGCACGGGGAGCAGGTGTCCCCGCGGGTCCCCACAGCCTGGGTCAGGCTGCCCTCTCCATCAGCGCAGGGAGGCAAACAGCAGTGACAGGGGACAGGCACAAGTGACCTGAGCACAGCCTGGTGCTCGGTGTCCCCCCGGTGAGCAGCAGAGCTTGGTGTTCTCCATTTGGGGCAGGGAGCCCCTATTTATAGCAGCACCGTCCCCCCCGTGCTCCCAGCCCCAGGGAACACCGGTATTGTGGGGATTTGGCACCCTCACGGCGTTTGTGTTTCACTAACCGAGCAGAACCACGAACACCAAACCCGCAGCCAAAGCGACTTTAGGGCTGACAAAAAAAACCCACCCCAGCAGGAAACATCTGGGACAGGTCTGGAAAAGGGGTTCAGCTTCACAGAGACCCCCCCCGGAGCTGGCAACTCCCCAGCAGCCACCCAGGACGCTCCATAAAGGGTCCCGCTGCTGGTTTGTCACACGGTGTCCCAAAGCTCGTTGTCCCCTGCCTGGCACCGGGGCTGGTGGCACCCTGGGTGTCCCAGCTGTCACCAGGTGGGCTCAGGAGGAGCCGGCCCCAGGAGCCCTGGCTCCATCCCACCCTCCCTGCTTGAGCAGGAGGAGGTTGCAAAAACACAAAAAACCCAAATCCCATTTAATTTTGGGTGACACCGTGCAGAGGAATGGCAGGAACCTCGCACTGAGGGACAGCTGTCCCTGCTTAGCCCTAAGGACACCTGAGGGTGCCAGGAGCTGTGGGATGGGATGGGATAGCGACATGGGACAGCACCGTGTCCAGCCCAAACTGGTGCCAAGAGCAGCAGCCCTGGAGGGAGGGAAGCCGGGCTGGGGCAGCACAGGGAGAGCCGGGGGTCGCGGCTTACCTGGAGGGTGTGCGAGCTCAGAACCCGCATGGATGGCAGCGCAGGGGGGGAAGAGGCGTCCCGGTGGCACCGGGGGCGGTGGCTGAGGGGGACATGGCCCCGGTGAGGTGAGGCAGCGGCAGCACCGAGCCCCGCTCAGCGCCGGCTCCGGCCCGGCCGCATCGGCCCTCGCTGGGCACGGGGAGGGGACAGCGATGGGAACCGGGCACCCCGCGGGGCTCCGGGGACTGCAGAGGGACGAAGCAGCGGCGGCTGTGAGAGGGGAACGCCGGCAGTGAGTGTCAGGGCTCGGGCAGAGCCGCCTTTGCCCATTATATCCGATTCCTTCCTTATTTACCTGAACAAACAAGCAGCGCTTACCTCAGCCGAGGTGTTTGAACAGCCCGGGCCGGGTTAACCCTTGGCAGGTTCGGCCGGGGCGGGCTCAGAGCAGAACGGGCCTTGGGAGGGGAGTGGGGCAAAGCTGGGCACACCTGGGCACCGTAAACCCCTTCCTACCCTCACATGGGATGAGACAGGGACAGGGACAGGGACAGGGACAGGGACAGGGACAGGGACAGGGACACACACCTGGCTCCTCCCGGTGCAGCACAGAGACCTGTCAGATGTGTGAGCATCCACAGCATCACTCCCAGAGCAGCTGGGCCGTGCTGGGGCCATCCCTGAGGGATCCCCCGGAGCATCCCTGACCCAAACCCCGGCACCATTCCCGGCCCAAGTGCTGCAGCCAGGGACGGAGCCTGTGGGTGAGGGTGGCAGAGCTGCTGGGGGTGAAGGGAGCACCCAAACCCTCCCACCTCAGGGACACGGTGCTGTCCCCTGCCTGGGGCTCTGTGGCTGCAGGATGGGGCACGGGGGCACGGCCAGAACGTGCCACACACCAGGCCCAGGTCGTCTCCACCGGCACGAGCAGGAAAAAGCAGTTCTGAGCGAGACAGACACCGAGCTGGTATTTATTGTCTTTTTTTTAGCACATGAAGCAGGCAGGGCAGTTCAGGCAGTTCTCCTTTGCACGTAGCGCTGCCAAAACCAAACTCCCCCGTGCCCTAAAAACCCACGTCAGACCAAACCCTGCCACAAACACCCACAGCTCGGCCCCACAGCTCGGCCCCACAGCTCGGCCCCACAGCTCAGCCCCACGTCACCAGGCAGGCACGTGGCCCGTCCCCAGCTCACTCTGGTGGCAGAGCTGGCATCCCTTGCTGCCCTGGCTCGGGGCAGGCACAGCTGATAAGCCATCCATGGGAAATGTTTGTTGTGAGGAAGTGAAAATCCTGGAGGAAGGAGACCCCGTGCGAGCACTGGGAAAGGGCTCTGCTGCTATCGGCAGCGCCAGGAGTTTCTGCCTCCCTTTGAAACGCCTCAATGTTATCTTATCGTGGGGAAAGCTCCCCCTGGATCAGGGCTCCCATGTCCCCCACTTTTCCCCTGTTTTGGTAAACATGGCTGGGCCTGGGACACGTGGCAGTGGCCGTGGGGGGACCCCAGGACGAGCAGCTGTGTTGGGAAGCCGCCAGCCCTTGCCTGGGCTTTGCCAGGGCTTGGGGATGTTTGATTGGGATGTGGCACAGCCAGGAGGGGGGTCCAGGTCCCCCAGTGCCCTCCCAGTGCTCCTGGCAGCCACAGCAGAGCTCCCCAGTCTACTCAGAGCATCCACTGCTTCGGACAAGGCCCCAGAGGCAGGGAAAGCTGCTCCTGTGTCACACCTCAGGATCCCCTGAGGGCACCCAGAGCAGGAACACCCCTGCACAGCCCTCCAAGCACGGATCCCTTCCCCACAGCACAGAAACACGAGTGTCTCGATGTGGAAACAAGATGCAGAGCGGAGTCACGTGTAAACCTGACACCACCTGGCCCCAGCCATGCTGGGAAAGCACCACGGCCATCCCGCCCTTCCTGTGGCTGCCCCACTCCTGCCCCACAGCTGGGCTGTGGCTTGGGGGGTGCCTGGTGAGCAGGGCTTGGTTTGCACAGGCTGCACAAGCTGCATCTGCTGTGACACCACCTCCAGGTCACCCGTGTTTATTTGGCTTCCTTTCAGCTTCTCACCAGAACAAACAGCAGAGCAGAGCACCAGAAGGAGTCAGAGGCAAAGCAGAAGAGAGCACGACTGGGGACACTGGGCAGTGTCAGGTGTCACCGAGCAGTGGGGAGTTCCCAGCCCCAGATCCAGGGCATCCCAGACCTGGGTCATCCTGGGCTGGCTGGGACCTGTTGCCAAACTCACACCTCGGTCTGAAAGAGCTTTACCCACTTCTCTTATCGGTAGCAGTGGGATCTCGATAACGGGAAGAGATTAAAGGGAAAAACATTTGCTTTTCTGGGCTCAGGGAGAGCTGGGCAGTGCAGCACAGCGCTGCAAAACTGGGTGAAAGGCCCCAAAATGAGACCTCTGCTTCCCTCCCAGAGGGTTTGGGGGCTGCAGCCACCCAGTGTCACCAGGTTCTGTGGGCTCCAGCTGTGCTGGGCTCTGGCCACGCCGGGCTCTCCCCGACACCTTTCGCAATCGCAGCTCGGCACAGCTCTGCTTGCACATGCAAACCAGGAAAAGGAGAGATTGCAACACCTGAGGAACAACAAAAGAGGGAAATGAAGTCTGGCTTTTCTGCCCCGTGTGCGCAGTTTTTGGTACTTTTTCCTTGTCCTCCCTGTCAACCCATCAGCTCGATTCCGGTGTCTTTTGCCACCCCTGAAACTTCAATGCTTGGGAACGTGGCTGGAGGGGAGAGATGGAGAAACCACTCATGAATCAGCCTGGAGGAATCTCTGCCCACCTGCCTGCAGCTAATCTCTGGCTGCATCACAAGAATAATAGATAAGCAGCCATGTCACATATAATAAAACTATTGAAGGCCCTTGATGTCACTGTACAAACCACAGAGAGCAGGTAGCCCGACCTGTCCCCACACGCAGCTGCGTTTCCTGGTCCCCTGCAGTGGTGGAGCTTCCTCTGCTCCAGCTCCTGCACGACTTTTGGGACAGTGGTGGCCCCTGAGTAGAGCTGGAGTCCCTCTGAGAGGCTGCACCCTGCACCCCATGTCTGTGCCACGATGGGACAGGATGGATGAATCCCCACTCCAGGCTGCAGGGCGGGTGCTCTGAGGCTTTTTTGTAGCCCAAGGAAACTGGAAATGGCTGAAATGGTTGAAGTACCTTTAATGCATTTACTCTGTGCCTCGGAGGGGTCCTGGGAGGGGAGAGGATCCGAAATTACCCAGAGGGTCAGGGAGCACAAGTGCAGGAGCCCACAGGTGTGCACGGAGGGCACGGTGCTGTTGATGGTGCAATGTCCCTGAGCAAATTTACCTGGGAGAGTGCCCAGGGCTCCCCGGGGGATCCCTCCAGAGCCCAGACCACCAGAACCCCCTCTGACTCCTCTTTATCCCAGCCAGACCCACCCACTTCCCGAGCAGCCCCAGGGCGAGCGGGGCCGCTCCTCTTTATTCTCTTTATTACCCCCCCGGCTCCCCCATCTCCCAGCTGCTGCCATAATCGCCCTTTACGGGCCCGCGTGTGTGCTCGGGGCAAACAGCCGCGTTATTGCCGGGCACCCGCCCCGACACAGCCCCCGGGGCTCCCGGCCCTGCTCTGGCACTCTGTCCCCGCTCGGAGCCTGCTCCAGCCCAGCTCCAGCTGCTGGCCGCTGCTCCCACACTCCATCCCCACTGTTTGAGGTGGCTCCTGGTTTCCTCCGTGCTGCTGAGAGGGGTCCCTGGTGTCACCTGCATGCCAGGGCAACCCTGCAGGCTGCACAGGGGGTACTGGAGAGGCTGGCACAGGGGCTGGTGTCTGCCCCACACCCATGGCACAGGGGCTCCAGGTGCCATCCCTCTGCTGAGCACAGAGACCTTGGTGCTCACCTGGCACCTCTCAAAGGCTGCTTCGCACCTGCGGTGGCAGGAGGTGACACGGTGTGTCTCTGGGGTGCCACAGTCCCGCTCCTGCAGCCTGGCCGTGCCTGGAGGGCAGCTGAGGAAGGACGAGCTGGGGGAGGTGCATGAAGACCCCAGGGTGAGCCCAGCCCCTGGACCACCAGCTCCCCACCATTCCCACCCCGGTTTTCCCCCAGCACCCCCAGGTTTGTCACCCCCGGGTGACGCTGGGGAGCTCGTGGGACACCCAGCCAGGCAGGGAGCAGCGGATCCACCGCCGTGTTTGCTGTTCCCTTCCCAAAGCCCTCCTCTTTTCTTCCTCCGGTGGCATTAAACTCCTGCTTTTGTCTCTTGGGATTAAAAGGCTGGAAATGGTTGCGGGTCGCCCGGCGGTGCCAGGGAAGGCTCAGGGCACACCCCGCTGGCCGAGGCTGAGGAAAGGTCACGGCTCCCCCTGCACCGCCACGGGAGATTCGGGGGGCACAGGAGGGGAAGGATCCTGGGCTGCGTCCATCAGATCTGTGCATCAGCACACGAACCCTAAATCCCATCCAGCACGAGAGAACCCCCCAGAATAACCCACACAGGCCTCGTGCTCTTGATTTGTCACCGTCACCTGCTGATCCCACTGGCACATTGATTTGTCACCGTCACCTGCTGATCCCACGGGCACACGGGTGATCCCACCAGCACCCCCTGCCCGTGCTGGGGCCGGGGCCGCTCGGCAGCCGCCGTTCCCAGGCACACACGGGCAGCCAGGTGAGACGGGCCGGGCCCGGTGCCAGCAGACGGGATGTTGTCTTTTCACACAGCCCCGGTGCGGGGCCGAGTGGCAGCGGAACCCTCCTCGGCTTTGGTTCCCACACTGGGTGCCATTGAGAAATGCAAATTCATTCTTCTGCTGCCCGTTCTCCCCACATGCAAAACGATCCTTGGGCATAACGGCCCCACGGAGCGACAGCCCGGAGAGCGTGGGAGCCGCTGGCCAGGGAACAGCCCGGGTGGGACGGGCAGCTCGGAGGGTCAGGGCAGCACACGGTGACTCCGAGTAGGGAACGCTCTTGGCGGTGATTTCCCCTTAGTTCTGCATGTTCATCCCTGGAGAACAGCACAAGGTTCTGCCCCAGCGGGCAAACCCCTAAAAGTAACCCCAAAGGCCACACTCTGCTTGGTGTCAGCTCAAAGAGCTGGTGGGGCTGGAGGGGCTGCATGGTGAGGGGCAGGAGGGGTCAGCAGGGACCAGAGCCTCTGAGCCAGGTTGGCAGGGCCAGGGGAGCAGGGGCAGGAGGGCACAGCGGGCAGGGAGCCCACATCCCGCAGCCTTCCATGGGGCCGTGGGTTTGGGGACGGGGCCGGGGACACGGAGCTGCCCCAGAGTGAGCCGTGACTCAGCCGTGACTCAGCGAGCTCTGAATGAAACGTGTCCCTCCGTGTCCCTCCGTGTCCCTCCGTGTCCCTCTGTGAGCATCGCCCGGCACCTCGGCCTGGGGGCTCAGCAAGGAGCCAGGACCTGGGGGATCATGTAGGAAAAATGGGGTGTGGGAGGTGGGGCAGGACCCCAAACCAGGTCCTGTGTCCTGTCTTCCCCCACTGTGCAGGCACTAGGTTGGCCACAGAGCTTGGAGGAAATTTCCCTGGCAAACGCACACTCGTGGGTATGCCCAGCCTTGCTGACAGCAGCACCAGTTCCCAGAGCCAGGTGTGGAGAGGACAGAGCTGTGACGGGCACTGGGAGCTGGGCAGGGGGGCCCCAGCACCTGCCCAAGCCTTGCTGGACACAGGCAGCATTCCTCGTGGCCTCCCTGGTTTCACAGGGCAGGATATTGAAGCAGAAAGTGATTAATGCCCTGTGAGGGAGCAGAGAGACAGAGTCTGGCCCTGGTGTGGGACGTGACCCGAAATGGCTCCACGTTCCCCTCAAAGGGCTGTCCTGCCCCCAAGCCCGGCTCTCCCAGTCCCAACTGTCCCCATCCCAGTGCTGGCTCAGGCACCAGCAGAGCAAGGACATCACTTCTCTCCTCAGCAGTGGATTCTGAGCGCAGCAAAATGTTTGTTCTGTCAACACGTGCCTAATCCCCAAGCAAAAGCCGATGAAAACACCATGGGGGGGAAGGATGGGAATGAGCTGCCCTTTGAGACAAAGCCCCGGTGTGACAGCCACAGCCCCTGTGGGGGGAACTGGGATCCTCCACTGGCTCCCAGTCCTGGGGTACCCTGCACCAGGCAGGGCAGGGGAAACGCTCTCCATGGGGCAGGGATGGTCTCCAGCTGCAGCCTGGCCCTGCCGCAAACCCGAGCAGGATCCTGAGCTCCAAGAGGAGGTGCACAAAATATCCTTGCTCTGCAGGGATTGCCCAGCCCCAGTGACCAGTCCTGGCTTCTTTCCCCCTCAAAATGTAGCCAGCAGTGCAGGCAAAACACAGCAGTGTCCCCAAGCAGCCTAGGAGTGCCTCTGTCCCTGCTGGCCCAGCACCTGCTGGGACACCATCAACAGGCTCATGAACGTCACCAATGGGCTCACCTGAGGATTAGCGTTTCCAGATGACCCATAAAACCCTTTTCCTTGTGGGATGAAACAACACTTTGTCCTGTGAGGCTCGTTTCCAGCCTGGCTGGGGCTGGGCTGAGCAAGCAGAGCTGCCCCACTGCCCACCCCACTGTCCCAGCAGGGACCCACTCCCAGCACCCAGAGACATCAGCCCTGCACCCTTCACCCACAATAACAAAAAAAAAAAAAANGTACATTTAGCAGTTTCCATTTGTTTGCTCTTTAAATAATTGTTTCCTTATCGCTATTGATTTAGATCCCTTTAAAATTCTGACAAACCTGCTTCTCAGGCACCCTGAGCCGCTTCCTCCCAGCCTGCTCCCCAAGGCAAGGCAAGGCAGAGCAGCCAGGTTCATCCTGAGGAGAGTTCCCTACTTGGGGAGGCACCTGCAGGGCCTCAAGCCCCCACTCACCCCTTCCTTCCCAAGATGGACAAACCAGGCTGCTCCAAAGCTGCTTTGGGAATTTGTCCTCTCCCCATCCCACTGCGGGGCTCTGGGGCTGCTGCCACGCCCTGCCAGGCTCAGGGGGCTCGGAGGGGACACCCCAAGGGCACAGTGGCCATGATTACCCAACCCCCTGTGTGCAGAATCCAGCTGTGGCCATGAACAGCCCCAGTTAGGGCAGCACAGAGTGGAGTGAGGCAGGACAGGACGGGTTTAAGTGTCCCTCAAGCACAGCCAGGATGTCCTTGTGGCCTTGCTGGGGACAGGGACCCGCTCTGCTGCCCCGTGTCAGTCCTCAGGTGCCTCTCACTGTCACCTACCAGAGGGTTCCTGCCCTGCTGGGCTCACAGGGGTTCGAGGGGTTCATCCAGGGTCCCTCCAATGCCACCCGAGGTCTGGGGCTCCAATGGCACAGGCTGACGTCACAGCCCAGCCTGCAGCTGTCAATTAATTGAGGAAACACGGCCACAGCAAACAGCGAGGAGGGAAAAAGCTGCAGATTAGATAAGGAAGGTGAGTTCTTGCCGTGTTTCCCCCTGGATGCCAATGCTGCACAGACCCTGCTGAGCCCAGCTGCTCCACACCAGAGGGGCAGAGAGACCCAGGAGAGGCTGGAAGCTCCATCCTGTGGGATGGCTGTCCTAGAAAAGGGCCTGGAAAAAGGGCCCCAGTGTTTGGGGGTCCCTCTCTCCCTCCCACAGAGCTGTGCACCACCCTGGGGCCACGGCAGAGCAGCCAGACCCCCTTTTGTCCCCAACACATGTCACCCTTCGAAATGGGACACAACATGGTGTGCAGACCCTTCCTCATTCCCAACCCAGAGGGGTGTGCCCATGCTGTCCCTGCCCAGCAGCTCCTGCCTGGCTCTGCAGCACTGTCCCAGTCCCTCAGGGCTGGTGACAGGCCAGGTGACATGTGCCACCCCACTGCCCAGCCAAGCCTGGCCAGGACAGAAGTCCCAGAGGTGGGGGGACACAGCTCCTGCCTGCCCAGCCACTGTCACCAGCAGGACCAAACCCTGGAAAAGCCACATCCAGCAGCTCCAAGGGTTTTGTGGATGAGGAACAACCTCAGCTCCCTCTGCTGGCACCTGCCCCAGGCTGGACCCGTGGCCAGCAAACCTCGGCTGGGAGCCCCCGGCTCCAGGTCACCCCAGCCCAGCCCCTGTTCCCAACTGGCCCTGGCAGCACATGGATCCCACGGTGTCCCCACTCCTGGGCATGGCTGACCCACCTCACAGGACACTGCACCGCTCACCCTCTGTCAAGTGGGGCAAACCAAACTTTTCTCGCCCTACTTTAAGTTTCTCTGAAGGTGCCACTCCCACAGGGAAGAGATAACCAAAATATGGGGATATGGTGAGCGAAGAGGCAGCTCTGGAGCCAGCCCAGCTGCAGCTGCTGTGCAGAGCCGAGCCTGCAGCCTTGCATGGGGCAAACAGGGCTGGTCTGTGCCCACGTGTGCCATCTGCCTCCCCGCTGGGCCCTGCTGCGAGCTTTTACTACTCGGCTGTTTTATCAATGGGGTAGGAAATGTTTGAGATTAGATTTCCTTAATTAATTCCTGTGTAACTGGGAATTTTCCAACAAACACACAGGCAGAGAGAGCAGGTTGTGGAGAGCTTCCAGAAAGATCCAAAGTTTCCCCTGATCCTGCTCCTTCCCCATGGACCCCTGGTAGCATCCCACCACTGGCCTGGCCTCATTTCCCCCTTGGCCCATCAACATTCCCCTGATCCCAAGGGATCTGCAGAGATTCATGAGCAGAGTGTTGCACACCACGGGCTGCTGCTGCAGGGTGTAGCAGGTAAAGGAGGAAAAATAAAGAAAAATCACAAAAATCCTCTCTGCCACTGTTCCAGGTGCTGCTCCTGGATGGGCAGGTGCCCATTGGAGCCCTCGAGGTCACACCTGCAGATATGAGGACAGATATGGGGACATGTGGCGGTGCATGTGGGGAGGTTTTGGAGCAGATCCTGCTCTTCCCTCCAGGCCAAGGGGGGAATGAGTACCCAACAAGGCACAGGGCATGGGCCTGAGCAGTCCTGGGTGCTGAGCACATCCTCATCCCTGTAACCCATCACAAAAATCTTGGAACACCCTCCCTCTGACTGCCACTGCTTTGGGAACCAAAAAAACCTGCATAAACCCAGAATTAATTCTGCAACTTTTAATGGACGACAAGCTGGCTCCCCTAAAAAAATTACCAAGCAGCAAAAGCAGCACCCAAGCAGGTCCCAGGTGCCTGCAGTGGCCGTTTGCCTTGGCCTCCTGCCCGCCCAGCTCCGCTCCCGGGATCGCGGGATGACCTCCACCACGGCAATCCCGCCGCTTAAAGGTGTGATGGGATTGTCCTGTGCTGGCAACCTCTGACAGGTTGCAACCCTAAAGATAAACAGATTCTTTCGAGCAAATAAGGAGTAAATGCAAAGCTGGGCAGTGAGCAGGGCGGGCAGTGCTCCCCTGCCCAAACACGGCGGCCTCGGGACACCCGCGGGCACCCCGAGCTCGAGGGGCGCGTTCTGCTCAGGGCACAAAACAAACACCCCCAGGCACAGGTAGCAGGATGTCTGTTCCCAGTCAGGCTTTCAGTCAAGCTTAACTGGCATATGAAAGCTCCAGGCATTTATTCAAATGATAAAAGCAAAGCCAGCACACACAGAGTGAGGTTTCTCGTGGGGATTAGTAACAAACTCCCAGGTAAGCAAAGGAACGGCCTCAGCTGAGCTGCTCCATGGTGCAATTTATCCAAGTAATGCTTGGACTGGGTGTCCTGAGCAGCAAGGCCTCACCTGGGAACTCAGATCCACCTTGGACAACTGTGCAGGTGCCCGGCAAAGTGAGACCTTCCTGTGCCCCCATCCTGATACACAGTGCAGCTATTTCCTCAGGGATTGTGAGAAAATAAAACCCAAACCAATCTTCCTCCCTTCAAACTCCCACTCCTGCATTTTGAGCCACTCAGGAGATGGAAGGTCTGGGCTGGTCTGGTCAGGACTGGGCTGTTTGAAGTGTGAAGCATCAGCCCATCCTGCACCAGGCTCCGAGGGAAGGGCTGGGATGTGGATCAGCCACACAAGGAGCACCTGGGGATGAGCTGTGGCATGGCTTAGTGCTGGTGCCTGTCCTATGGAGATAGCTCAGACCATCCCACTCCTCAGGAGTTGTCGTGGAGAAGGGACCTGACCTTGACACAAGGGAAACCAGGAGTCCCCTCCCTCTCCCTGCCTCACAACCACCCCCATGGCCTCTCCCCACCCTCACCCCCACCCAGGGGCTGGACAGGTGGTTTGATAACCTCAATATCCAGCAAATTGGGTCTGATTTCACAACAACTTGAACTAAATTAGGGCTGGAGCTGGGTTTAAGGGTGTTGTACCTGAGTGTCTGGAAACACTCTGGGAATGGAGCAAACCAGGTACATTTAACTATAAGGTCACAGACTCAGAAGTTTTGCAGCTTCAATAAAACTCTCAACAGCTACAGAGCTTTTTTTTTTTTTTTCTGTGTTAATTTAATCATACAAATATTCATTTATACATTAAGGAAAAAGCTTCCTTTATTTTCACCCCCAATGTGCTATCATAGGACTTCTCCCAGACTCAGAGAGGCAACACATCACCCCGTGCTACACATGCACTGCCCCGGCGAGCACAGACAGGCTGGGAACCACCCACGCACTCACACACAGAAAAAATTAAACACAACAGAAACCCAGACGTGGGACAGCGTGCATTTCCACCCACACCACTGCTCTCCAACTGCACGGCTCTGCCCCAGCTCCCACACCTTGGCAGGGTTCAAATCCAGCACTCCTGAGGTGTGGGCAGAAGATTCCCACTCTCTCATCCCCTCCCATGGCACTGCCACTTCAGGGCCAGTCCCACCAACATCCTACTCCAGTTTGCCAAGGCTGGGAGGTGACACTGCTTGAGCTGTGTTAGTGACAGGGTCCAAGTGGCTCTCACTTACCACAGAGACCCACTTAGAGGCCCTCAGAGATGTTCTACATTACCCTTTTCCTCATGGGATCTGATACAAACTGCAGTGTCACCAGGTCACCTGGGCAGAACTTTGCCAAATTCATCTCAATCTTCCCATTAAAAGTGGACATCTGAAGCACGAGCAATCTGAGGGCCTGCTGCAACACAGGGCTCCAAGAAATCAGGAGATAAAACCACCTTTGGCCTCAATGAAACAGTTTTTACTCGAGGAAAAACAGAGCAACCCGTTTTAAACATCCTTCCAGTGCCACAGTAGGGGCCACAACCCTGGTCCCGAAGAGCCAGCGCTCAGGGATCCCTCAGCTGCCTGGGCAGAGCAGGATGTGAGCAGCAAGAGCTGCAGATCTCAGAGCCCTGCCTTTCCTCACCCTGGAACGTGCAACCCTTGTCACCAGGACACCACAGACTGCAAACACGTGTGCCTTCGGAGTGGGAACGCACATGGCTACTTGGGGTGCATGCAGGTTTTGATTTTTCAAGACAAGGGAAATAATTTCAGTTTTAGGAGGAGCACAGGAACACGAGCGTGGCAGCCAGGGGACAGGGAGGAGCACACGTGCCTGGGAGCAGAGAGCCAGCGGGGGAGTACCTGAGTGCAAGGGTGTCCCAGGTGCCTCTGCTGACACCAGGCAAAGGTCACAGCACCAGCTCTAACTCTCACACTCAGACCTTGATTTCCCCTCCCTTCCACTACGCAGCTGACACTAGGAGCTAATAAAGATAAGGAATCACCTCGTCACTTGAACCAAGAGCTGTCTCCAGGGGCTCACAGCGGCGCTACAGGTGCGATGTTCATTTCCTCAGGGGGGCTTGTGAGCCACCTGTGAGGAAAGGAGGGAGTGAGCAAAGATTCCACCTGCCCACAGCACACGGTGGGGCTGCAGATCATCCCCCAGATCAATGCTCAGAACTAACCCAATGCAAAATGTTGTTACAGCACAAGAACCGAACCCTCCAAGAAGCAGCACCTTCAGCAGGTTCACTCCAGTCCCAACTCCCCCAGATCCAGGGCACAGCCAGGTGCTCACTAGACTGCAAGTGTCAGGCAGTTCAAATCCTGTGGTGCCACTTCTATGCAGGCAGTTTCTGATCTTATACTTGTTTCTCCCAGCTAACAGATTTCTGAAGGGAGAGTTCAGCTAATGGTGATCTGTAACAACTGAACCTCTGAAATATGAACAAAATCCATCGCCCAATCCTTCCTCTGACTCCCACTGGCCCCACGAGGTCCATCCATATGCACCCAGGTATCAGTCCTTGGTAGCTGCAACAAAAGATTCCCCCATTCAAACCAGCCACAAAAACAAAAGCAGCCAAGAGCAGTGAGGGCAAAGCCATGCAGTGTGCAGCTCTGACACAGGGAAAAGCCTTCACTGGGAAAATCTGGAAAAAGGTAAAGGGAGCTTTGCATATTCCTGTATCTTTGGCAGATGGCTGTTCCAGCCTGGTTTGTTTGGGCAGGATGGTGCTGCCAGGCCCACTCCCCTCTGTTTGTGGGGTCAGCATTTCAGAATAAATTCACCACAGTGCCTGAGATCAAGCTGCATCCTCTGACACTGCACTTCTCAGTCCAGAACGGGAGGAAAACATGCTGGAGGAACAGCAGAGCAGCCCAAATCTTTTGCAATCCCTCCCCTAACATGAGCCCTGAGAGCCCACTCAGAGCCTCAGTGCAGCCCCAAGCCCAGATGACAAAGGCAGAAGAGGAGGTGACAGCAGGACCCAGCTGGTGGTGTCAACTCCTGCTCTGTGCTCCAGAACACATGGATCAGCCTCTAAGCTAAACCTCAGCACAGGAGAAACAAATGCAAACTTATGCTCTGAAAGAGAGAGGGGAGACTCCAAACGAAAAGGACAGGATGTCTGTGAAGCTTTGCAACTACCAGCAGGTGGATTACAGCTACAGATTCCCCTTGGCACACAGCTCCAGGCACAGCTACTGCACACGAGAGTGAACAAAAAGAGATTTTAAACTGCTAACCACACAGGACAGCTCAGGAACTTGAATAAATCAGTTTCTTATTAACATGGGTGTGTATTTGTGTACTTCATGTACAAGAGGGAAGGGAGATGAGCCCTCCATGTTATCCCAGGAGTCCCAGAGTCTCCCTCTCCAACTCTGACACCGAGACCTGTCATAGCGTGGTTCCCAACGACACGCAGGACAACTTAAAAGCAACACCCAAACCAAAAGAAAAAGAGGAAATAAAAGAGTAAAAAGTCAGTAACTAAAACCAGCAGATGCTGTTAAAAACGCAGTGCTGGGTGCAGACCCAACCTGGCATTAAAAAAGCCTGACAGAAGCAGTCCCTGCACAAACCCCAGCAGGTGCTGAGCCAGTCCCGTTTGGCAGCAAACCAGGACATTCTGGGAAAATGCACGCTGTCCCTTAGGAAAAAAAAAGAACCAAAAAAAAAGAACAAGAAACAAACAGAAATTAAACATTTGCTCAAACTACAACCGCTCTGTAGGCAAAATATTCTTTTTTAAAGATGGCTTTTAAATTTTCATTTTTAAACTTCTTTTTAAGCTACCTAATTACATGTGAAGATGATTTCTAAAAACCCATAGTGTTGGTGTTTCTTCTTCCTCATAGCATTTACACCACTCTGAAATCCAGCAGTCACACATGCATACTCAGGTTTTGGATTTTCCTCTGGAAACAGCTAGTCTTAAGTTACTGGGCTTTTGTTTTTTCTTCTTTTCCAGAACACGGAGGCAGAGAAGGGGGGTCCACGCTGTGTCTGTCTGCCACATGAATCCCCCTCCCTTCCCCCAAAAGTCAGCTTTTTCTTAAATTCTCCTCTTGTCGATACCCGTTTTGTGTTTTTGTGTTTTAAGACTGTCCGAAGTGATAAGGACCGTGGAAACCCTGAAAGAAAGTTGGAGACATAATCAATTTTCAACAGGCAAGAAACAAAACACTCAGTGCTCAGCTCCAAAGAGTGCCCAGCCCAGCCCAGGGCTTCCCACCAACCCCACTGTGGCTCCAAGGACACTCCAAAACCACTCGTGCCAGGGGAGGGCAGATGCCACCACTTACCTCTGTCAGATCTTTTTTAGGCCAAGGCCACAAAATAACTTGTGCTTTCTACACCAGAATTCCCTATAGATGCTACAACTCCCGCAGGACCAGCCCCTGCAGCCTCCCCAGTCTGTCCCAGAGACATGGAGCTGTAACTGGGTAAGAGGCTATGCCAGAAAAAACCCAAGGAAAAAAGAAATCCACGTTCCCAAAAGTGCCAGGTGTGCCTTCTTAAGGTGACAATACACATTTCCCTTCAGTGATATCAACCAGAGCATTTACCAAAACCCCCAAAATACTTTCTACAGAATCCATTTCCCTCCTTTACATCCTGAAGTGAGTCACCTAAATGTCAGATGTAGTCACAGGTCTCAAATTAACAGGAACTCCTTTTGTAACTTCTATTGTCCGGATCAGTTATCCGGGGTTTCATCAGGAAGCAGAAGAAAGACCAACAGGCAGGAAGGGATGCCCCAGCTCACAGGAGATGAAGTTTGTCAGGGATGAAGGTACCCCAGACACACACTGAGGTCAGGAGGGAGAAAAACTTGTATCTTATGGCAGAGTTGGAAGGCCATTATGGAAATGCTTCTAAACGCAGTCCAGCTCTCCCCAGCACACTCTGAGTAAGGCAGTGAGAGCCCAAACCATTCCTGTTCTGGGAACAGGATGGGAAGCTCTGACCTCAGTTTTCACCATTCTGCCTTTAACAGGGCAAATTTCCTAGGAAATACCATTTTCTTCATGTTCTACAACTTCAACACCCTCTCACTGCAGGAACCAGGGTTGTGGAGCCACAAGCAGGAACATGGATTGTGTAAAGAATCAACACCACTGGCAAACCCCAGCCTGGAGAGCTCTGCTGCTGATCTGACTAGGAAGGAAGTGCCATGAGCACTCTGTAATCTTGCTACAGCTGGAGAGAAAAAGTTCATTCTTGGGGATATAATCAGGTGGTAAATACAAGCAAATGGCAAAATGAAGCAGCTCTCAGAATCCAACCAAGAGGAGGCTCAGCAGACAATTAACCAGGACAGCTCCTGAACTGCGTGGGAAGTATGAAAGACTGGGAACGTGGAAATTGCTGTTTGCAGACAGAAATACACGCAAGTGATGGAAAAACAAACACGCTTCTACCCCAGGAATATGCTGCAGTGTCAGTTTGTAAAGCTTTTCAAAAGAGAACAGCCAGCAGATTCCAGCATGACAGTTCACCTGAGGAAGGAGATGCTCTCATCAAAATCCAGAGACTGAGAAATCCAGCATTTCCAAAAATATACTCACTGAAATGGGGAAGGGGAGAAGCAGGAGAGAAACATTAAGATGGTGTGAGCAGGTGCACAAAAAAAAGACACAGAGGAAAAGCAATGAACAAACAGGATCCCAAGCAGTCTCACCTCACAGGGATTAAGCTATTGTACTTAGCACTCTGCAGAAGGAAAACAGGATTTGCTGCTGATTACCTGTACGGACACATTTGCCAGAATTTGCTTCATCTTTGAGCTACCTGCACACAAGGCTTTGTTTGAGGCATGCCTGGCGAGCTCAGGAGGGGTTTAACCATCCCTGCTCCTCTGCTGGGGCCACCCTGGGAGTCCCTTACCCTGTGTCACCTTACGGGGGATGCCAGAGGCAAAACCATCTTGCTTGCTTTAATTTGGGGGTTACACAAGCATCTCCCCGTGGTGTAAAGAACTGCCAGTCATGCTCAGTCAGACATCAGAGCAGCTCTATTGTGCTTTTGGATGCAGAGATCCTGTGAAGTCACCGTGAGCTGGTTTGCAGGGAAACCCTCTGGATCTCCACATACTGGTTTCTGGAGCACCTAATTTAAAACTATGAAATTATGCAAACTGTGTCAGTTAAACCCAGAATTTAGCTCAGCACAAGAGATTCCTCAGCATGTACAGCTCTGCACCACCTGCCACCCTGCACTGAACACCTGACACCCTGGAATGAGCTCCCCTGGCAATGCCAGAGCAGTCCCACAGTCCATGACCATGGTCAGCTGCTCCTGACGCAAGGAGTTTCACTATGGAAAAGCCCCAAATCTTTCCTTTTGGAATTGCCACTCTTCACTGCATTTCACCTACCTGAGATTCATTACTGAACATGAGAACTTGGCAAAATTGAAGCCCACTCGTATCTTTAAGCCGAGTGAGAGCTGCTCTAGTGCAGACCCTGTGCAGGTGACTCCACCTCCCCTGTCCCATGACATTGAGTCACCATGCACAATGTAAGGGTTTGATACCAGAAAACTTCAGTTACTGCTGCAATGCAAATATCAAACCCTTGTATGACATTTTCAAGCCTAATTATCCCATCTATGCAACATTTTACATCACAAACATGCAAAAATAATTCTGCAGACAATTGCAGTTTTTCTGGAGTTGTTTCAATGGAAGGATTATTCCCACTATTTTTGGTGCCTTCCCGTCTATCCTCCAAGTGGGATCACTGTCTTTATGAAAAGCTCAGCTGCAGCTTTGCAAACTCACTTTCAGTTCTTCCAGAATGTTCCCCAGAAGTAACTGCTCACTTGCTGGTGGGAGCACTGGCTCTTCACACAGACCAGTGTGTGACAACACAGGCCTCTGATTTTCCAAGCACAGACTCTGCATGACAACTACTGGTATAAATTATCATTTGACTCGTGCCTCTAGAAGGGAAGTGAGATGTTTTGCCAAGTTAAAACCCTTTGTGAACACTGAGCTCTGTAAACTGAGGTACCTGTGCTGGGAACAAAGTGAGGATTAAGTGAATCTTTCATAAACCATCACACGCAGGCTTTCAGACAGCTCTTTATTTCACCTCTGTGACTGAGTCACCACCAATGCAGGTACACTTCCAGGGACAGGAGGTGGATGCACAGCTGCTCAGCAATACAGGAGTCTCCAGTGGACACTGACAGTGGCCCCAGCCCACACTGCTGGTCCCCAGCCCCTCAGGCCACTCCTAGCCCGTGCTGCTCCAACCTCGCTTACGTAAACTGACACAAACAGAGAACAAAGCATCCAGCACTTGTGTTTTATTCCATGCATGCTGTGCAAACATGGTGTGGTTGGGAGACCACCAGGAAGTTCAGGACCTTCTGGGAGCAGGCACTGGCAGGGCTGGTTCAGGTGCCTGTGGGTGAGGAGGTGGCAGGGCCCAGGTACCTGATTGAGTTCCCATGCACAACTCCCTGATGTGCTGCTGGGCCAGGATAAACAACAGGCAACACTGCTGGGCTGCAATGGAGCAAGGTTGGGCTAAAATCAGATTATCTGGCACTTCCCACAGTCTGGAAGGACATGGATTTCATGGATGAGCTGACATGCAGTATCCAAACCACCAATCTCTCACTAGAGAGGCAAAGCAGCTCATTCCAGCCCAGCCCAGGCTGCAGTGCTCTGGGAGCCCCAAGTCCAACGTTCTTTTACTGTGTCTAAATAGATGTAACCACACAGTGTGAAGCCCAGACACCTGGATGGAAGGAGCTTCTCCTCCTCCATGGATGCAAACATTTTTGGGGAATTATCCTCATGCATAAAGACAGTTTGATGCCCAGTTTCCAGTAAAAGTCTTTCTGTCTAAAGTTTACAGAGGTACTCCAAAAACCTGCAAATTGGAGGCCCTGGTCTGGGAGAAGCATGGCTCTAGAAGCAGCAACAACGTTGAAGCTCAGAGAGGGGAAGCCAGTTAAAGGCTCCAAGGACACAGGGTTGGTTTTCCCTTATGTACAGAAAGCTGCCAAGTAGCTCAGCTCCACACAGAACAGAGGGAGATGGGGAGCATAAACACAGCAGGAAAAAAGGAGTTCAGGTTTTAAAGCTGTGAACTTCAAATATGTTTCTATTTCACTGGGCTTTGAAGAGCAGCACAAGCAATGACCAGGACAACCAGGACCATTTGCTTTGGTGGAGATGATGCTCAGTGTCTTTGCAGAATCACAACCTCCAGGTGCAGTTTTCTGCATGACATAGAGAGAAATGATTCCTCAATTCATCTGGGCAGCAGGTTTAGATACAGATCTATGGATTTTATATAGAGATGCTGAGTACAATCTAAATGTCAGGATATGGCTATTCATTTCTGATTTTCCCAAACATGGAAACATGTACATTTCTTTCCTCAGTTAAGCAATTAAACTCTAATTCCCAGGCACTGTAAGACTGGATCTTGGGCTTTTAATGGAAAAGCCAGTCACAAGAGAGCAGCAGTGACTGTGCAGGATTGCTATGAGACAGGAGTAAATAGGAGAAAGCTGTATCAACCTCAGATCTCTGGAGAATCCAGAGAAAGCGACTGTCAGAGAATAAAGTATCTGTGCATGGGGATTTCTGGGCATCCTATCCTGCACTTAGGCACATCTTTACATCTAAGAACATGCAAAAACTCCACTGGGAACAGATTTAACAACAACATGCTTCAAGCAAAGCCCTGGCAGGCCCTGGCCTGCAGCCTCCCTGCAGTGGAAGGTGGGCAGGGGTCCCAGGGAGGTGGGTGCCATAGCAGGAATAAAGGGCACACAGCTTGTTCCAACCATGCCACAGGTTTCATCTTACCTACTTACAGTGAATTCTGTGTCTGATTTTGTTTGTTTTTCCCTAGGACACCCAAACCACACACTCTGCTGCTGTATAAAAGCATTTTGAATGTTTCCAGGTGTGAAATGCTGCTGTACTTGTCTAACCCAGCAGCAGATGGCACGTCGGCATCGCCACAACCCTGACTCCAATGTGGAGCTCCAGAGGACAAATCACACCTGCTCAGTGCACCACAGGGAGAACTAATTCTGACAAGGTCTGGCAGCTTTGAGTATGTTTTACACCTGCAGATGCCAGAAACTGCTCGTTTTATCTCAAAGATTTCATGGTCTCATGCACTGCATGACTGGGTGTCCCCAGTGTCTGTCAGCAGAGGAAGCCTCCACAGTCATCTGAGAAATATTTAAGGGCTTATTTTACTTCTAAATACAGGACACAGGTTCTTCTCAACACTTTAACTAAACCTGAACCATCTCCTTCACTCACCAAATGGCCTCTCAAACATGACTGGGGATTTCCTCCCTCTCCCAGGTACATGAAAGGAGACAAAATACCAGAGGTCCTGCAAGATAAATAAAATCCAGGAACCTTGGAGTCTCTGCCTCTGCCTGACCAACCCACAGTGCTCTTCTGTCTGCTCTAGAACCTGAAATAAAGCCTTTCACATCAATATTCAATCACAGGGCAGCAACTCCCAATGCAGTAGTTTTCCTTCTCCTCTGCAGCAGCAGAGTACAGGTCAGATCCCCTGGGGATGTGGAGAGGATGGGCCAGGTAGAGCTTTTCCCAACAGGTACTGGAGCTCCATCTGTTCCTCAGGTCATTCAATACTCCTGACACCACCTCAAATAACCCCTTTTCTGCTCCAGCAGCATCCCCAGCTGGGGACACCATGCACACAAAGGGAAAAAATCCAAACAAAACTGCATCATCTTTTCCTAGAGGCCTGGCCAGGGAATGGGGGGAATGTTCACCTGACCATTTCAAACCAGACCAGGTGTCTGGGATGTCCAACTCCCTCAAACTTGTTTACTACAAAACCAGTACTGTACCAATATGAATACTGGGTCTGTGGCAGAAAACTTCCTGCCTGGGCAGGATGGGCAAGGCTGGAACAGGATCTTCAGACCTACCAGAACAGCCTCCAAAGGATAAAATAATTTGTCTTAATATGTCTTAGTATGTCACAAATAAAAAGAACTGCAGTAGAGAGAAAAACCACCCAAAAATCAAGTAGCTTTTCCATATCCCCCACCCCCAACCGAAAAAAGGAGCATAAAGTTGTCCCTTCTGAAGGCAGCAAACAAAATGACTGCTTTAATCTCAGATATTCCACCTCAAATCCACCCAAGAGTATTCTGTAAATACAAAAAGAAACAAACAACAAACAACCCCAAAACAAAACAACCAGGAAAAAGGTGAGGAAAGGTCACCTGCCCTACGTTTGGGGTTAGATTATAACCACCCCCATCTCCTCTGAGCACGGAGCTCTGGGTTACCAGCTAAACCAGCTCACTTCAACCTGGTGACACCTCTCAGGTGGTGCTTCACTCTCCTGCTGGCTTCTCTGCCACAGCACAGCTGCTCCTTGCCACGGGCTCTGGTTCCTCACAGCCACGTTCTCTGAAGGCAGCCCCAGCCCAGCCCCTTGGGGAGCACCACGACCCCACAGAGCAGCGACTTCCAGCCCTGCCACTTCAGGTGCTGTTTCACTGACAGGTCATCACTTCCCAAGCCATCCACTCCACTGTTATGGGCAGAGCTTGGCAGCAGGAGCCAGCCCAGAGATGGTGTTTGGGACCACTAAGGGGGGGCAGTCAGGCTCACCCCGTGTGTGCTGGCTGTAAAAAATGCGCAGCCCTGGGGTAAAGGTCACTAAAACAAAATCCACTGGCACAGGACAGGGAGGTCATCCAGGGAGGAACTAAAGTGCTGTAGGTGAACTAACATTAGGGCTTTATTAAGTCATTCAGCAACCAAGTGTTATTGTCCTACACAGCCTGCTCAAAGTACAGTAAAGCATTTTTAAAGGATTTTAAAAAATCAAACTAGTTTGACATACGACAGTACACACCTACACATACTGCTGCATTAACAGGTGGATTCTGAATTGTAAATAATCCTGCAATTCATTTTTTCACACACAAGCAAATAAAAACAGTCAAAATATCACTCAGACTCATATAGCATCCACCAAGCAAGCTTTTGAGAGAGATTTAAAGTAAAGATAATTTAAAAGTCACCTACAATTATGAACAAGACAAGGACACAGACAGGAACTGTCCTTTGATTGACTGTTCCTGCAGCCAGGTTCTGGGATCAAATGGTGATCTTTGTAGTCTCCCCACACCAGCCAAAAAGAAGTTATCTCGCTAATCTGAAGTTTGAGGGTGTGGTTATTTGTTCTCTGTTCAAAATTATGTCAAACTCAGGACACATCTAGAGAGATATTTTGACTTATTTGCACACGCAACCGGAGCAGGCTCCAGCCACTTGCGGTTACAGCACCCAAACAAAGTTATATAAATTTTAAGAAGGACTTGAAGCAAAAACAAAAAGGTGGATCTGGTAGAGTCTATCAGAGGCAAAAAATATTTTAATATAACATGAGGACTTGGCAGAGTCAGACAGTCAAATTCAGAACCTTCCTTAGCAGGTCTGGCAGAAGCAGAAGGAAAGGGCTTTGCAGTTTGGAAGGAAGAGCAATTACACACCTGCCAGGCTCCTCCCCTACCCATTCTCCTGCTCGCCCAGGGCACCTACCTTACTGTACGTCACTACCGACAAGTTGTTCGAGTGACTGCTGGGGGAGAGATTTACAGAGTTTTGTGACAGTCCATTCTGATCTTGTTCGATTTGGTCAGGAGCAGGCCCCCATGTGTTTTTGCTGATTGTGCCTAGCTCAGAACCCCCAGGGTCTTTTAGGTTGTTTTCATCTGGTTGCCTGTTCTTCTGTGGAGAGGCGAATGGGTTAAAGTTTCCTTCTACCTTGCGATGCGGCTGCGTGTTGAACTCTGTTTCAAAGGATGACAGCTGCTGTGTGACACCCAGAAGTCCTCCCACTTCCACACTGAGGATCACCCAGATGACATCTGTGGAAAGATACACGTTTGGGTTGCCACTAAATGGGAGTTTATGAAGAAGGAGCAAATGAATTCCATCCTTTACACTAGCAAAAAAAAGACTTATTGCTTAAAGCACATTCTTACAAAGCCTCAGCAGTACTGGTTCCAGTGCCGCCAGTTTAACAGGCCTGGGATCAGCAGTTTGAATTTTAGGAGCCAACTGGGGACAGTGGGATTTTACCTTAGGGGCACACAGCTTGCTTAGAGAACTCCCCACCCTGCTAGGGCCAGGACCCGCAGTACACACCATTAATCCCTCCTGTGCACAACTCTCCTCACTGAAAACTGTACACACACCCCCAGTGACCCCTGCATTCACACACCACTGATAGTTGCACACACACATGCCACTGAGCACCCTGAACACCCCACTGACCCCACTGTACCCACCCCCANACGGCGTTGCGGCCCCGGTGCTGCCCCGGGCTGGCACCACCGGGCCCCCACCCCAAAACGGGACGAACGTTCCGGACCCCGGGATCGCCGAGCAGGACCTGGGGGCAGCCACCAGCAAAGCCACCAGATCGGCTGCAGGGCAAGAGTCTCTCGGACTCAGAGCTTGGTGGCCAAAGGGGTTCAATCCTCAGGTCATGCTCTGGCAAAAGTGACAACTTCTGGCAATGCAGGGACATCTCCCATTGTTGGGGCTGGGAACCCTCTGGAAACCCTCGGCTTTGTGAGCATATGGGACCAGCAACACAAACTGGACAGGCTGTCCCACCTGCATGGGGATATCCCTGCCCATCCCTCCAGACACTGAGGAGCTGTGTGGCAGTGCCAGTGCTGCCAGCAGCCCCCTCCTTCTGGGCACCGGTATTTTTGCCTCCATGTGCCAACACCTCTCACTCAAACCCTGAAATTTGGGATACTCCCAGCTGCCAACAGAGACACAAAGATGTTCTCAGTGTAAACTAAAGCTGGCAGAAAAGGGAGGGAATGCTGCACTGAAGGCAGATGTTTGAGGCCCAGGCTGAAGCACCAGGCAAAATAGCCAAATGTGTTCTTTAAACAGAGAAATAGCTCACAGGGGATGCACTAAATCACTGCATTAAACCCTGGGCATTAACTTCCCACATGAGGTTTCCACTACTATTTTATGCTCATATGCAGTTCACAATGTTAAGCAATGAACAAAACTGGGAAAAAAAAAACTGGGAAAACTGGGAAAGAAGGTCGACAAGGACGAACCAGGAAAGTCTCCGCAAGAACTGTGCACATCCCTTTGTTTTCCAGAGTTTTATGTAATCTGTAATTTGTTCCAGTGTTTAGAAAACACTGACCAAGACAACAAAGCAGCTCCCTTGATGTTTTCCTCCACTCAGTGTTCTATATTTAGGCCCAGGGCTGGCAGACCTCTGCCCTCTGTTGTGCCTTGGGCCCGTGGTGTCCCTGCTGTCCCCAGGGAGTGGGAAAGGGCTGCTCACCTCCGTAGTAGAGCCCCGTGGCAGTGCACATCCGCCACTGTCCCTGATACATTCCGGCGGTGCTGGGGCTGCACATCTGCACGCTGACATCAGCCATCTCCTGTGGCTCCAGGGACCTCACCATCACCATGTTCACGTGGCCAAACTGGTCTCCACCGACATACTTCAGGCAAACCCCTGGGGGCCACGCCTCCGTCCCTGGGATTAGACAGGAGAGGGAATTACTGACAGTGCACCAGGAAAAGCTTTGTCTGTTTGTGTAAGACTGGTTGAAACATGCTTGTTAAAACAGTTGTGCAATTGTTGGATGGTCAAAGGAAACCAAGATACACAGGACACGGCAGCAGTGGATGCTGAGGAAGCCTGGTTTTAAGAGCAGGCTTAATTGGTGCATTTAGGGATCAGTAGAACAATTCCTATTTGAGTAATCTCTGTGTCTTTATTACACAAAAGAATTCTCAAAGTCACAGTGTAACAGCTTAAAAATAAAAAAATACTTAACCTCCACACACCTCCCCTTCCCCAGGGCCAGAGGCAGAGACAAGGACAGGCCTGTGTTGTGTGCTCCTATTTCTGCCTCCCTCTATGAAGCTTCTGAACCATGCCACATCAAATACCTGTTATTTGTTACACAAAGTGTTGGCAACATGTCCTTTCAGGGATTCATTTTTTTTCCTAAGCCTGTTAGGAGTCTCAAGAGGACCTCATCGTTTGAGCTGTAACTGAAGTGCCAGCACTATTTCCTAAACAGATTTGTCTCCTTGCACCAACCCTTTCCTCAGGCTTGTGCAAAGGTGGCAAGAGGGTTGTGAACACACAATTTATCTGTGGAGATCCATTTTAGATTGCAGACCCTGAGACTGACAGCATGACCTAGCAATCAGACAGACACAAAACAGCTCCTGCGTGCAGGCACCGCTGCCAAAGATAACAAGTGCTGGGGCAGACAGAAAGAAAAAGCGCTTCTGAGGCTCATGAAAAATCAGTTTAGCACGATTTTCTTTTGCTTCTTCCCCAGTCATGTCACATGACTAAGCCAAGGGCTGAGAACACCTGCTCAGCTGAGGCTGATGGAAATGGCTACGGAAAGCCTGAACCACCATGAAGCTTGGAACTGCTCCGTCTGGTCTGAGGGAGCGTGCTGGAGGCTGCTCTGACCTCACGTTACCTCAAGGAGCATCCTTTGCAACAGCTTGCCTGCTAATTTAATCCCTGTGGATACTCCAGTGAAGACCCAGCAAGGACTGGTTTTCTTGTCAAGTCCTTATTTGTGGAATTCACAACCTGGCAGGGAGAGCAGGATTGCATGAGTGCAGCGGGATGTACCAGCACAGCTGGAAAGGTGCTGAGAGAGCAGGGCTCTGAAAGAGGAGCTGGGTGTCTGGCTGACCTCAGCCTGGGGCATGGGGCACTTGAGCATGAAGCCTCATCTGCAGAGGTTGGCAGCCCAGCAACACGGTTTAGTTTAAATTATTTATGTGATTTTTATCGGGTTTAATGGCTTTAGGCTTGCAAGGTGCCTAGAACGCTGCAACTGATAAGCTTCATAAAATGAAATTATGATTATGTCATTCTATTTCAGTACACTCATCTCTCAGGAGATGATAAATTGCAGAGAGTGTCCTGCATAGCCAGCAGCAGCTGGGGGCAGAGTGGGGAGAGGAAGCCAGGCTGTTAAATCCTGCTGCTCTTTCAGCAATGGTTCTACTACACAAACTGCTCCTTTGGCAGACAAGGCAGCACCGTCCTGCAGGTACCAGAGCAGGGCACTGTTTTTTACTGACACCTATGAGAACCTGACTGAACTGAGCTCACAGCTCACAGCCTCAAACTGACAATCTCTGAGCTCTGCCTGTCACACTCATCAGACCTGCAACGCTCCAGTGACACACGCCTCAGGTATTTTGTGTTCCAGAACTGAAGTCATGTAATCAAGGACTCCTGTAGAGCTGTTAAAAACCTTGGCACTGCTTCAGTTATCTGCCTAACAAGTAGATATTATCTGGAAACACTATAGGCCTTTGATACTATACCTTAATTAAACCAAGAATGGTTTTCAAATTCTGCAGTCCTCCTCACACTGCACAGTCATAACCAGCATGTGAAGCTGCACTTCACTAACCCTCAGCAGCATGGTTGTACCAAGCCCTGGCCTCCAGCACCACTGTTAGGGCATGGATGGATGGCCTGACAAGCCAGGTTCAAACCACACAGAAGCCAAAACATATCAGCCTTGCCAGGAAATCCTAAGTCAAGATGATCTCCTGTCCCTCATTTTAGAAGTCCTAGGGTTTCAAAAGGTGAAACATTCCAAGAACAATGAAACATCCCCTGAACTAGGATGCTAAATTAAGGCTGAATTTGCATCCAGGAAATGGCACATCAGAAGAACAAAGAAGGGAGGAGTCAGAAGGGCCCAAGATAGAGATGTAGTCATAACACACAAAAATTGAGATACTAAGAGTGGAGAAACAAGACCTATCACACTTACTAGATTTGTAAGAACTGTATTTGGGACAGCTATAAAAAATTGCCAGTCAACTTTTCACAGTACTGGAGCTCAAGCAAGTTCCACATGTCACCCTTCCATTGTATTTTCAAACAATAGGAGGCAGAAAAAGTGCACTGAAATATTAAATCCTTCCTCTAGAATACATTCTGTATAAATCAGTGTTCTTAAACATCCCCCCCTACCGAAATACTCTTAGATTTTTAGTGTGGTTTTAGTGTGAATATTCTGTCCAAGTTCTGCAGCTATTCACAAGCAGAAATACTGAGAGAGCTGAACCTGACTGGTGATGACTCCCAACATCACACCTCGCTGTGAGATTGTTCTCCCCCACACGAGCACAAGCAGGTCAATTGAATTCAGACACAGTTTTAAATGTTCATGCAACATCCCATCACTGCACTGAGTGAGGACAAGGGATTCCTTCACATCCATGGATCTCATTTTCCCCTCTGACTGCATCCCACCAGATCAAGCACTGGGAATGCACTTTGCCCAGCTCCACTTCCTGGATCCCAGTCACTGCTTTGACTTATTTCAAACTGGAATGAGGTCTCTCCAGCCCTGCATCCTCTCAGAACATGAACAGGCCATTCTGCCCAAAGTGGACCTGCCACATGACCCTTCTGTCACTGCCCAGTTTGTCTACAGGTTTCCTAGAGTTTGTTTGTGTGGTGGCACGAGGAACAAGACTGGTGACCTGATTGAGCTGCACATCCCACCACAAAATGTTTGTGCCAACCCAAGCACAAACTCGCATGGAACTTGCATGGGCTGGCAGCACCTCAGGGTGGCTCCAGCCCAGGTGAGTGCACACGAACTTCCTGCCTCAAGCCAGCATCCCTCCCACTGGATCCCAGCACCTGCTGAGTGGGGTTTGCTGCAGTCCAAAGGCCTCACCTGTATTCTGTATCCTCCACGTTTTTGTAAACTGGGTATCAGGAGGGATGGACTCTCCTTCACCTATGGTGACATCTTCCACAAACGACATGGAGGGGACATTGATGTTTGGACTCTCAAAATCATAGTAGGCTCCAATGGCAGCTTGTAGATTCCTGAAAAGGAAAAAAAATCACATTACAACCTGAAGTACAGGTGGGTCAGACCCTTGCACAGTCATATGTCATCCTAAATAGTTCAGCAAAAATATCCAGACTGTAATAACTTTTCAGATGGATTCTCCAACATAACAGAGCTCAAAATACAACACTTTTTCTTGTCAAGGACACTGGTTTAGATCCCTTTTCTACTCTGCTTCTATTTTCCCTGGAAATCCTGGAACTCACAAATCTTGGAGGCCTCTACTCCAACAGTTCTTTATGAAACTTGCTAAACAGTTCTGGAGACACCAAGACAAGGTGTTTGCTACCACAGGAGGCAAACGTTGGGCAGTTTCTTCACACCAGCCTTGTTACCTCAGCTAATTTAAAAATGACCAACCAAACCTCTCAATTTTATTTTGGCACACAAGGTTCAGAATGAGCACAAGAGGAACAAAACATGAAGAACACTCTTCTGATAACTCTCAGGGCCAAAGGGCATCAGTAGCTACAGATAATAACTCCAGCCTCTCTGAAGTTTTTGAAAATACCATCAGGTACAAACTGTTTATTCATCAATAAAGTGCCTGTTCAGCTCTGCGTAGTCACAACTCACAGGAACTTACAAACCACCTGAGTCAAAAGTTCTCACTGAATAAAGATAAATGACAGTGCAAGCCTGTGATATATTAAGGACATTCAGAAAGCCACAATGCTATTGATTCCTGAGCCACGCTGTAGCTACAACTCATAATAATTAATGTGAGAAGAGGAACAGTCAGGCAGGAAGAGGATTCATGAGCCTTAGCTCAGTTCCACGATATACTATTAAGTCATTATGTAAGTGTTTGGCAAGTCATGTAATTCCTCTGTTTATACATGTCTGAGAGGTTATGGCCCTGATTTACATGTTGTGAGTGGGTGCTGTGAGAATGGAGATGAGTAAAATCTCCCCATATGCAATGGGCATAACAACTGCTTTTTTATTCATGATTGCATAAATCTGTGTTGCTTTTTTGAGCAGGATAGAAAAAAAAAAACAAACCAAAACCAAGACTTGAGGAACTGGGAACCACCACCTAAACCCAAAGCCCTGCAGAAGCTGCTCTGTGTGGGCACAGTGACATATTGAGGGGCTGGAGAGTGGTGGGGTGTCATGTGTCCGAGTCAGAGAGCCAAGGTGAAAGCAAGAGAAACATTTGCAGCGTGACCCTGAGCAAGAGCAAACACAGGGCTTTGTGGGGCTGCTTGCCAGCTGGAAAGAGGCTTGAAACAGTGAGTAAAGAAACTGCCTCCTGTTCAATTCCTACAGTGTTCATGGCAAAAAAACATTCAAATCAGACATTCTGGATAAAATCTGAACTGCATGGGAGCAGTGTTACTTTCTCCTCACAGAAAACTCAGGGGACCCAAAGTGCAGCAGCTGACTGGGGGGCAACAGCAGGGGGTAGAGCCGAACTGGGGACACTGGGAGAGCACCCAAAGAGCCCCATCAGTTTTGCAATCAATCCATCCATCAGAGCACCAGCAGCCAGCAGATAATCGCTGTGTGAGTCACGGGAGTTCCTGACATTCTGCTAAGGAGGCACTGGAGGAATGTCCTGCACAACATGGCCACGGGGATCGATCAGCAATTCAGCAAGCCCAGTGCCACAGCCAGACCTTTGCCATCTGTGCCGAGCAGACTTTGATCCAGCACAGGAGCCACTGGGTCCCGTGCTGTGGCCAGAACTCTGAATTCCAGAGCAGAAACCATTATTCAGCTTGAGGCGTTTTCTGCTTAGGAGTGTCAGGGCTCTATTTAATCCCGCCAGCTCAGTCAAATGCTGCAGGAAGGGGCCATGTCACATTGGCCAGTAAACAGAGACAAATGCTCAGTTTTACGTCACCAACCGCCTGTTGCTTATACACTGCACAAGATTTACATAACTCACACCAGGGCTGTGCCAAGAGACTCCTGCTCGCTCACCCAGCTAACACCATGAGCTGGAGCTTAGTTTGCACTAGGATTTCTTCATCTAGTACAGCAATCCAAGGCAAAAGGTATTGTAGGAGATACAAAAGACAGCAATGCAGCTCTTTCTCTTCCTAATCCACTACTACATAACTACATTTTCAGATGGACCACAACATCTTGTGAGTGATCGTTCTGGAATCAGTGGTACTGACATTTTACTGACACTGAGGAAAAAATAAAAGCTCTGAGGGGCAGATTTCTACTGCAACTGTTTGCAAGGCAGCCTGGCTGTGTTTGTTTGCTGGGCTGCAAACAGGCCTCAGGAGGTAGTGGGCTATTTGTGCACATAGGCCTGGGGCCAGCACTCCCATCCCGGGGTCATATTTCAGTGCTCTTTGCCATTGGGAAACAACAACACTCCCCTGCAGCATCGAGTTAAAAACTAACTAAAGAACAGCGCCTGCTCGAAACAGATTTGCCCCGTTTGTGATCAAATACTCCCAAACCCACCTCCCCCCTCCCACCCTATGATCTGTGTGATGGGGGATGTTTGGGGTGAGCCCTTCTATGTGTTTCAAAGCCTCTTGCACTTTCCAGTAGAGAACTAAAAAGAAGCTTCCAGAAACTGAAGAGAAATTCACAGTAGCAGAAGCCAAAGTCAGGATGACAAAGCAAATCTGCCTTGAGTTCACGTTCTTTGACACAGACAGCACCAGGAGATAGGATGGTGGCAGAGGCACCCCCAGCTCACACCTCGGTCACGTTCTCAGCTCTCACAACCACTGCCTCTGTCCCACTCCTCCCGTGCCCCAAAACCCCCGAGATCAGTTGGAGGGCAGCAGCACTCCGGGGAAAATGCCACTTGCAGAGGTGAGGTCTCTGCAGTGCAGGCAGCTGAACCCAAGCAGCACACCCTGCACTCGCCCCTCTGCCACAGGCACAGCATCGGTGCAGCCCACAGCCAAGTGTGACCCTAACGACAGAGATGCACCAGGGCAAACACACTCAAGGCCCTGAAATTAGTCTATTTTTAAATACATATTTGGGGTTTTTTTAGTTCTTTACCCTTGTGACCAGCTATAACTGCATAGCCCCAGCTGCAGACACTGCAGGGACAGACGAGGGTCAGCCTCAGAGGGTCCAGTTATCATCTAAAGGCTTCTGCTCACACATCCCTGCCTGATTTCACTCCTCAGTGTGACTTACACCACACTACTTACTACCCTCTGCTCTCTGCCATACAGATAAATTACTATTATAAACCAAACAAATCCAGCCAGTGTAATTGAGATGATTGAGCTCTCTTAATTACAGGGGTGGCCACGCAGCTCTTTCTTCACAGGGCCCTCCAGGTTTCAGGCCCTCCTTACATTCCCAAAATTAAGCAATTTTTCCATTTTCGGAGCAAACCTGCACCGCAGCAGTTTGCAGCCCTGCCACACTTACAGAGCAGGTCTGGCAGGATCCAAGCCCTAACTCCCGGGAAAAGCCCGCAGTCACAAGTCACCCCAGTGATGGGGTGAGCCCAGGAATCAGCACCGGGCTCAATTTTAGCCCTAAGAGCAAGATTCCAGAAAGAGAGGGGAGTAGGAAGCAACTACAGGTTGTAGCTCCACATTATCAACCAAATCCACTCTAACTCTGGGTATTCCACTCCTTCCTCTCCAAGGGCATCCCATAACTCTTGGGTGTCAAGTGCTTTTCCCACACAACACCAAAGTGTTCCTTTTCAGATCAATCCTTCTGCTCTGCTGCTTCATTTCAAGCCTCAGGAGCTGAATTACAATAGTCAAGTTAAAACCTTCTCTGCTAATAGCTCTGGTGACATCCCTTAACAACTCTTAAGTGATAGCGAAGAGGTGGCTCATCTTGAGCCCTTCTTTCCCTTCCCTGTTTTTTCCAGACAGCCTTTTGTTATGTTAATCCAATATATTTAGCCATTAATTAATTAAAGTAATTCAGTGTTCAAAATTAAAAGAAACTCTTCCAAATCAGTTCACAAACTTGAGGCCTCTTTACACAACCTCCCTGTCCTGCAAACAACCAACAGCATATGGGTAATTGGAAATTGTCTTTTAATTAATTTTATCAGACTTTTTTAGGAGACTGAAGACACTGAAGCATAGAGGCTGCTGAGGTCTCAAGCAAAGCAGGGCATGGGCGCAAAACCTTTCTGCTCCCCAGAATATGGAGAATTCTTTCAGCATAGAAGTTCAGTATCTTGGAAGAAAAAAAAGCAGTACAAGCAGGTGGAGCAAACATACAAGACGAGGGACATTAGAATTTGAACTACAAATATTACAGGAATCTGCAAGCTTTCATATATTGTCAAATTACTTGATGAGAGAGCCAAAGAAAAAGATGTAATTTTTTTAAAGAACAGATTTTCGCGGGGG
>VWZP01000650.1:402740-430696 GCA_013396995.1 Dicaeum eximium
GGCGGTGCGGACAGGGGCGGGCGGTGCGCCATGGGGTCCCGCCGCCCGCGGGCCTGACCCGCCGGCCCGGCATGGCGGGCATCATCAAGAAGCAGATCCTGAAGCACCTGTCCCGGTGAGGCGCCCGCTCCTCTTCCTCCTTCTCCTCCTCATCCTCCTCCTCCCCGCGCGGGGGCTGCGGGGAACGAGGGCGCGGGCCCGGGGGTTTGGGGACCGGCGGGCAGCGCCGGGGGGAAGCTGCCGGGCCCGGGGGGCTGAGGGCCCGTTCGGGCTGTGGAGCCGCCGGTCCGGGGGGGTGTCCGAGGGTCAGGGGCGTCCCAGGGCCGTGCGGACTGTGGAGTCCGGGACAGCGGGCCCAGCCTGCCCGGAGTGGCCCTGCCGCCCGTCCCCGGGTCAGAGCCCTCCGAGCCCGGGCGGTGCCGGCCCTGGGCCGCGGGCAGCGGCGGTGGAAGTTGGGGAGGCGAGAGGGGAACGCGAGCAGCCCGCGGTGACAGCGGCTCTGGCACGGTGTGGGCGCCGTGTGCCGTCATTGTCAGTGAAGTTGAGCCAAGGCGCTGCGAGGGGCGCTGAGGGGAAGCGGGGGCTCCCTGCGCGGGGCTCTGCCGGGAATGCGGCGGCGGCTCTGCCGCTGCTCGGGGCGGGCCTCGGGCACGTCCTGCTGCTGCCTCAGCTTCCCTTCCCGGCCAGGAAAGAGCTGCCTGTGTTATCTGATGGCCGCAGGCACGGCCTCGCTCTGCATCGCTGCGGGACCAGAGGAGCGTGACCAGGAAGGTGCCGTGGCTGGGAGGGTGCGGGTGAGGGCACAGCGCCTGTCCCTGTGCTCTCCGTGCTCTCTGAGCCCGTCCTTCCCATCCCGGCTGCTGGGCACCCTCGGGTTCAGGGCGAGGGGCCTGTGTGGGGTCACTGCCGGTGTGATCCATGAATCCCAGCCCTCTGAGGTGAATCCTGGCAGTGCCTGGAGCCCCAGACCATCCCCACACCCCCCGAGTGGGCAGTGCAGGGTCTGTCTTGGAGTCACCATTCTCCGGCTGTCTCAGCACTGTCCCGAAGGAGGAGTGATGGAGATGCTGCTGGAGCTGCTCTGGGTGCTGGTTTTAATTTAAATGGATTTCTGCCACGTCTGACATCCCAAGCTTCTGAGCTTTCTGTCTTATTCACCTCACACAGGTGTGATGCGGTCAGTACAGATTCAGTCTCCTGGTAAGGAGGCATTGAAGTATTTTATGGCACAGAGAGGTGGGTAAAAGCAGTTCTTGACAGAGGGTGAAACAGAGCTGGGCGTTATCTGGGGTGCTGTTCTCATGGACAGTTCTCTTTCTTTACATAAATACAGTTTTGCTGGTGCTTTTGCTTAATTTTTGCTTAATTTTGTATTTGGTCTTTCCTTACCACTGCTACAGCATATTCTGCCCCAAAGTGCCCCTTTTTTCCCTCTGATTGGGCCAGTTCTCAGTGTTCACCTGTGTATCCTTTGGGCTGTTCCAAGGAGAATAAAGATCCCAAAACATTCAGCATCCATGCCTGTTTTCCTACTAGCTGGAATTCGTTGTATGGGTGATTAATCTGATCCTGCCCCTCACTTGCACAAGGATTGTGGATCTTTGCAGAAATGCAATTTGAACCCAGTTTAATGGTGTATTAAAAAGATTAAGGATTTTTTTGTATCAGTTTTGTTTCCTCCAAATACCTCATCTTCACCCTCCCTTTGGGTTTTCTTTCAGCCACACTCATTTGCCTGGAAGAATTTTGCTACTGAATCATTAATCTGCCTTTATTTTCTGCTCACATTTGCATATGAAATAATTCCTTGTTCTTTTTGTTGTGTCTCCACTCGGAGTCCTTTCTGCACGGGCTGGGGGGTGTGTTATTGTCCCTCTTCTTTGTGGAAATTGTGGAAATGTGGAAGAAAGCGGTCAGGAGAGGCAGCTGGCTCAGGGAGATGTGAATGAAGTGTTTCACCTGACTGTTCTGTGGTCTCACATCACGTGTGTGACCAGAGGGGCTCTGTACAGCCGGGCTTTGCCTGTTGTGAAGGTATTTGAGAAGGCTCAGCCTCGTGTTGTGCTTCAGCAGCTTAAATTCCTGGAGCGGGAGAACCTAAAAACTTGCGGAGCCTTCGCCATCTGTGCCTTTCACTCCTTTGTCCTATATTTAGCTTGGAAAAGCAAGCAGTTTGGGTGGTTTCAGTTCTTGCTGCTTCCAGGCGGGCTCAGGGCTGGGGAGTGTTTGGAGCCCAACCTCAGGGGCTCCCCGAGAGCTGCCCGGGCATCGGCTGCTGGCCCTGAGCGTGGTTGTGTTCCCCAGCCTGTAATAATCCATGGAAGCACGTCTAATGCTTTAAAATAAAACCAGTGAGCTGCCTTTACCTCATCCTGGCCTTATTTGAAAGTAGCTGCTTCTTCTTGTCTTTTTTTTTTTCTTTGTTTTCAACCAGTGTTGGTGTAGCCGCAGCAGATCCGTGTTCTCAGGGTATGACAAAGGCCCTGTTTATCCACCAGCCCAACTGCTCCAACTTCGTGTGCCACCCTGGGATTTGAGTTCTCAGCACTGCAGTGGAAATCCTTGCCAAAATGGCTTTTATTTAATTTTGTTGGAGAGGTTTATCCCCTGCTGCCTGTAACAGCTGCTTTGTGACGTTTTCTTTTGGGACACGTGTTGAAGCTTGTGGAGTAACAGGCACACAGGGTATGGCTTCCAGAGGAAATGCAACGTGCAGTCCTGCTGGGAAGAAATAAAAGCTGGTGTCAGCAGAGGAGCAGCTGGACTGGGGTTTGGGGGCGGGTCTGAACACAGGAGAAGGAGACCACAAATGTGTCTTGCTTGACAGGGACCCCAGAGTACTGCAGCTGAGGAGTAACTTTGGGAACCTCTGAAAGTAGGGTGAAAAGGGAGCAGAGTAGAAATGAGAGAGGAGTTAACCACAGCAGAGGTGTTACCAGAGAGGATAACCTGTGTGGAAAACGAGACCTGTTTGCAGAGGAGAGGGCAGAGCATGTGTCACTGGTGCAGGCAGATGTGTAACAGATGTGCAGCACAGAAATGAGTGGATAGCAGATTGTGGATTTGGCAAACTGTCCTCAGCACAGCATGGAGCCACCTTTTCAGGTAAGTGAGGTAGGATTTAGAAACAAAATTAAAAATACTGTTAGAGAACAGAGCAGTGGAGCAGCATGTGCAGGGTGCAACACCGAGGTGCTTATCAGGTCAGGGCAGGTACTCAGCCAGGAGAAACAGCCTCGTGTAGCTCCTCACAAATGGTGCTGCACCTCAGTGGAGGAGCAATGGAGGAGTGCCTCTCCATTCCAGGGATTAGCCCTTGCATCCCTTTTTCCAGGTGAGGCTGCCTTGACTCCTGCCCTCTCTCACTGGCAGTGATGGGTGAGTGAAGAGACCAGGCAGGCTCATGGGGTGGCTTTAGTTTGTTCTAGACCCGTTTGGCAGCGTGTGCTGAGCTGGGAGTGTGTGGGCTCCTGGGGGCTGTTGTTTCCTAGCTTGGATGTGAGCATCTCAGCATCCCTTCCTGGCCCTGAAGATGCCTTGGCCTTACCCCTTCCACGCAGTTGTGCTGCTTCTGTGCCAGCACAAGGAGCTGAGAGCTGGCTCCCAGACCCAGCACTGAGCTGTGTGTGAGTCCTGCCTCATCTTCAGCTGGCCTTGGGGCTATCTGGGGTCCTTTGCTCAGGACTGTGGCTCCTCCCTGTCCATCCCCACCATCAGAGACCTGCACTCAGGCTGAGGCAGGGCAGAGAAAGGCCTTTGCAGCTATGGTTCATCCTGCCCTGGGGTCAGGATGGCAGAAATTGGATGTGCTGTCTCAAGGGGACCCATCTCTCTCCTCTGAAATGTTGGGCACATGAGACAGAGCAGTTTTTCCACCAAGAAGATGGGATTTGTTCTGTGCCATTCAGGAATCACTGGAATGGGCTCTGTGGCTTGCACCAGGCAAGTCAGGCCATGTCCCCAGCTCTGCCTTTGCCCAGCACAGGGGTGTGGGGAATTCCTTGAGTCTAAAGAGCAATTTTCCCCCTCAGCTTAGATTTCTTGCCCAAATACTGCAGTCTGGGCACTGCTACAAGAGACCAGACCCTGAATTCCTGCTCTGTTTGCCTCTCCCTTGCCCTGAAGTGTTTTGCAGCATCGCTGCGTGCTCGAGCACTGCGCTGCAGCTGTGTCCTTGCTGCAGTCACAGGATGGCACATGCGGCTCCTCAGGGCTGTGGGACACCCTCACAGTCAGGAAACGCTACCACCAATAAGGGAGGTTTGCTTCCTACCAACCTTCCAGGCTTCCCCCACTTTCCTGACCTTGATTATAAATTACCTGGAAGCAATTTAGCAAGCATGGTGGGTAAGGAGGAGAGCAAAGAAATTGCGTCTGGGAATGGCCTGAGGAAGCTACAGAATCACAAGTGATTTAGGCAGCAGAACCTCTGACCAGCTTTGCAATTTTGGCTTTAGCTGCTTTAAAATTTCCCAGATCCTCCTTCGGTGATCAGGGAAATTTCTGTGATGATCTCTAAGATGATCATTTGCCTAAAATAGCTGTTGCAGCAATGGGAAGTACATGAAACCACAGAGCTGCCAGCTGTTAAATGCTGGTAGAAACTGTTTCTTTTCCATCTGCACAGCATCCTGCTCCTGCTGTTCAGCACGTGCTGTTCGGCCAGGTGACAGTTGCTTTGGTGTCCCAGTGCCCAGGGTGGATCCAGTTTGTGGCAGGACTTTATGAGGAAGGAGCTCTACCACGTCCCAGCAGCTGCTGGTGCAGCACCAAACCCCTGGTGATGAGCTTGTCTCTAAATTCTTACGTGCTGTGACAAGCAAAGCGTGTAAGACTGGATGTAAACCCTTTAATCAATATCTTAGTTTGGAAATATCTTGTTTTCCCAGTACGTTTTGATGGCTTCTTTTACTCCTAAAAATTTTAATATAGCGGAATTATTGATGGCAAGGCAGAACCCCAAGCTGTTATGGGTAAAGTAACACACATCTGCCTCTTCTTTGTTCAAGACAGGGTGGGCAAAAGGAGTGGGCACAGACAGGACATGGCATTTTCCCTTCACAGAGTCTAAAGTCTTCCCTTGTAAAGTCATGGTTGCTGTGCTGGGAGAACCAAGGATCCGTTTTATGGAGCTGCTGGGTGCAAAGTGTTGCCAACCACTTCTCCTTGGCTCTGGACACGTGTGTGCCGTTTCTGGAATGCTAAATTGACTCTTGTTGCAGCAGAGGTAAATTACACTCGAGTAGCTCAGGAGGAAAACGTGGCCAGAGCTCCTTCACTGCAGCTCTGGGCTTGCAGAGCCCTGCCCTGACCCTGTGGAACCTCTCCAGGGCCCTTCAGCCTCACTGATGGAAAGGAGCTGTTAAAGGGGCTCTTCTTATTTCTCCTGGGCTCCCTGAGCCCTTGTCTCCCCTGCAGCTGCTCACTTGAGTCAGAATTAGGTAATAACCTGTTTGTTTCTGCACACTGGAAACTAAAATGATCACAGGAGGAACACGTGGAGCTTTGCACTAGTGCTTGTATTTATTAGGTTTCTTCATCTATTATTTGCTTGAGGATTAGATTTGGGAAATTCCCTGGCAAGTGGCGTGGGTTTGCGTTCCGGATTTGTTGAGAACATGGGGCAGCTGGCATTTAAACTTTACTGAGGAGCTGGAAATAGCAAAGCAGCTCTTGGTTTGCTTTCCAGGGCTCCCAGTGCCCACTGAGGTGCTGGTGGGTGTGAAGCAAGGAGCCTCTGAGTGTTCAGAACGCTCTAGAGAAATATTTGTTGAGACAGGAAAGTGTCTTTGGTGCCAGGGGAGGCTGCAGCCTTTGGGGAGGAGTGAGCTGGAATTCTGCTCTGTGGAATGGTTTGGTCTCATCTGCTTGGAAATGCTGATTTTTCTCCCTGGGAGCTTAACTCTGAATTGAATTCTTAAGCCTTCCCTTAGCCTCGTTGTGTTGCAGGAGGTAACACAGAGCCAAGACAACTGATTACTTATCGGGATGTTTTGTGTTTGGCTGAGAGACCCAGCCTTTCATTCCATGCAGTTGAAGCCTGGAAAAAACAGAAAGCTGATAATGGAAAGCCACCAGCAGTGGCATTTGTGTACAGGGACACCAGATGTGCCTAAATCCACTGATAAGGAGCGTGGGACGGGCTGGTACCTACAGGTGGAAACTGTTTGCCCTGTAACCCAAGCAGGGTGAATTTCTCAGGGTGATGTCCACTTGGGAAGGTGTTACTACCTCTCAGGATGTCTGGGGTACACAGAGCTGTGCACAGGTGATGAGATGATTATAAATGTGGTGCTTTCTGTCTTCTTAACAATGGGGCAGTTTGGTGTTGATTGGATTCCCTTAAACTATAAATGGCTTTGTGCTAAGAGGGTGTGATATCAACTACTGTGCAATAATTAGTCCCATCCTCTGCTAATTCAGCGAGTTTCTCTTCCTCCTGTGCAACTGGACTCTCAGACAGAGTGGTCCCTGCTAACACTGAAGATTCTAGGAGGTAAAATGGCTTTTCTTCCTGAAAAAGCTTTTGGTTCTTCCTGTGCAGTCTTTGAGGCAGCTATTTTTTCCCTTTTTACAGAAGTTTTGATCACTTGCCTGGTTTTATTTCCTCCAAAATTATTTTTAAGTTCATCCTCAGTCATGTGTGCTGCACTTAAAGCTTCTGCTGCTGCCTTCCTTGAGAGCAGCTCTGATTTGGAAAGTCACTGACCTTTCTTTTTAGCAGTCATGAACCTTTTGTTCTAGTAAACATGCTGTATGGCTTCTGAGAAGAGAAGTTTTAATTTGAGGTGAAATGTCACATCACAGAGATTTTTGGATTGTAGAAGATATTCCCAAAGAAGAGGGAAATCCCACTAAATGCCCTGTCTGAAACCAGACCAGGCAAGACTTGAAAAGATTTTTGGGAAGGAGCAAATCTATGTTGGTCAGAATACAGTTGTTGGTTTTGGTTTTTTTTCCCCATGTCCAATTCCTGTCATAGTTGATTAAATTACATATTTGTATTCTGAATCAAAGCAGAAAATCCTCATCTCTTCCCTTGCTGTGACCCTTGTGGAGGCAAAAACCCCCAGTGGTTTCCCACTGAGCTGATCAGTTCCTCCTTTCTGCCTTACCTGTGTTTGGAAGGACTTTCCAGCTGCTCCCTGCAGCTGTGGCTGGTGTCACAAGCCATGCACTTCCTTCTGCCAAGAGATTTCGCTTGTCATTAAGCAAAATCAAGGTCACTGGTGTACAGCTAATTAGGTCTCCTATATAATAGCCATAGTGACAAAGGTATTAATAGAAATGCTGGTGTGGGGCTGGGGGTGGTGGCTCCAGGACTGCAGGGAGGAGGCTGAGGCAGAAACTGAGTGTTTGAGAAGAAAGTTCCTGATCCATGTGGCAGCAGGGTAATGAGACAGGGATCTGAGGAGAAGTTTTATGATTTCAGATGTCTTCTGACATTATCTGTCCATGCATTTGCTCAGTTGGAGACAGTGTGGCGAGACAGCTACAAATGTGAACATAAATTTATTTATGATTCTAGCCTGGCTTTGGGCCAGCGGTCAGATTTACCCAAATTTCTCTTGCAATCAGTGAGTTTGTGGCTTCTGGATATGCAGGCTGAGGAATTGTTGCAGGCAGTTGTTTTCAGTAGTGAGCTCATGTTTTGATATATAGTCAAGCTGATGATTGGGCAAATAGATTTTCAGGGTTGACTTTTGTCAGAGTAATCCCAGCAGGCTCAAAAGGAGTGCTGCCCTGTGAGTTTACTGGCTCAGCTCTGCTTGACTTCTGATGGAGCTGCAAAAAAAAAAGTGCAAATATCCTCTGGTGTCAGTTTTCCCAATAGGCACCATTTTCATTCAGTTTTCCCTAAGCCAGCAGCCCGTGCTGCCAAGGACGTTGCTGTGGGTGAGTGTGAATGGAAAGAGCCTGCCAGCAAACATCTGACACCTTCTGCTCTCGCTGCTTTTCCTCTCCTGGCACTGACCAAAGCAGAGGCAACAGCAGAGACCTGGCACCTGTGAACTCTGTGTTCTCAGGAGCTCTCACCTGAGGCCTCCTGAAGGCCCTGTGTGGGTGGTGGAGTGGCTCAGGTGTGGAGGTTATTCCAGTGGAAGGTCTGGGATTCCTGCACAGGGCAGCAGCTGAAAGCTGAGTTTGACAATGGGCAACATACCCTGAGAAATTTGGGACGTGGTTTAAAAGAAAGAATCTGTTTCCATTTGAGATTTATATTTTTCCAAAACCACCAGTGTCTGTTGTCCCATCGTGAGTGGGGTCTGTGAGCTCTGCTTTGGGGGTGGAATGGCACTTTTTGGTGCATCTGGAATGCCTCAAGAAAAGATTCTTTAATGGAGTCTGGTAGCACCAGAGGTGGGTTTGGTACCTGCTCAGCAGGATCTCTGCAGCCTTTCCTGGAGATGGTGATAAAGAGTTGCTTGGTTTGGCTGGATGGAGTTTCACACCTCACTCTAGACTGTGTCCTGTTTCACAGCTTTGGTTCTTCCATGTTGTGCTGGTATTTTTGATACACCTACACACTAAAGTGATGCCCTGGTTCAGACATGTGCTTGTGTTGCCTATAATCAGAAGAAAAAAGCCCCTTGTGTTAGAATAATAAAGTAAAAAGCAGACCTTTATTTGGAAGTTTCCAGGTGTCTCGGTGGTGATGGGAACACCTGGAACTGAATTTCTACAATTTTATAATGTTAATGAATTAAGATATCAAAGGGGTACATTCAACAGGAGATTCAGTTGCCCCAGTAACCTATCCCTGGGTCAGCCCCTTGGAGCTGATCCAAGGGCTTATCTGTCCTACTTCTTATTATGCCTTATTGTAGGTCCCCTCCTTGGAATAAGACTAAACAGCATTTCAGGAATGTGTTTAGAAGGTCAGCTTATTGTCTGAAATCTAGGTAGGAAAACTACTGGAGCTACAGCCATGCATTAGCAATCTACAAAGTTACAAATATGTGAAAAATATATAAAAAGCTTAAGCATCATTCCCCCCTGCCCTTTAGAGACTTGACAATATAGAATTATAGGCAACACTTGTACTTTTCCTCTGCATTACCAGCTGAAAGCAGCTTCTCCTCTGAGCACTCTTATCCTGGGATGAGGCTCCCAGCCCAGGGATGATCCTTCAGTGCAGGTGTGAGAAAGCTCAGCCAGTGGGAGCTGATCACTGCCCACACCAGCTTTGGAGCTTAAGTGCTGGGTAATTCCTACCTGTCCATGTTGTGTTTGGTTTATTCTTAGCATCCAATCCTAAGCAGACACGATGACATCAGCTTTCAGCAGAGCTGGTTCTCTTACACAACACAAGGATTGCTCCTGGATTGCCTCTGGAGGTGTTTGCTCTAATTTTCAGCCGTGTCTGGGTTTGTGGGTGCTCACAGCAGGACTCCAGGCCCAAATCATATGGATTCCCAGTGCTCCCTGCCAGTGGAGCAGCTGTTGGAACACACTCTGGGGTTTTCAGTTTCTTGGTGCTGATGCTGAGAAGCCAGGCTAACCTCAGCCTCCTCCCTGGGCGTGTTCAAACAAGGAGCCTTTGGTTAAAGGGAGTGACGAGCTTGAGGGGAATGTGCAGCCTGGCAGGTGGTGTAAACTTGGTCTGAGCTCTCAGTGTGTCCCTTTGGTGTAAAGGTGGCCTGAGCTGTCACCATGTCCCTTTGGTGTAAAGGTGGCCTGAGCTGTCACCATGTCCCTTTGGTGTAAACTTGGCCTGAGCTATGTGTCCCTTTGGTGTAAAGGTGGCCTGAGCTGTCACCATGTCCCTTTGGTGTAAAGGTGGCCTGAGCTGTCCGTGTGTCCCTTTGGTGTAAAGGTGGCCTGAGCTGTCCGTGTGTCCCTTCTGCTCAGGGCAGGGAGGGGACAGCAGGGCACAGGAGCTGTCTGCAAGGGAAGAGCAGCAGTGGGCAAACTCACAGCTGTGCTGCCCTCCCCTCCCAGCACTGCCACCTCAATAGCACAGGCTTGACACCAACATCTCAACACATCTGTCAGACTTTCTCTTCCAGCCAAATGTTTGCTTTGGAAAGGCCCTTTTGCCCCTGGAAGGCCTGGGCTGATGGCTCAGCTGCTGCACCCTGGCAGTGTGGCTCTGTTCCTCCTCTCCTCCCTGGGCTGTGGCTGTTCCAGGAGCCCCTCGAGCCTCTCCCAGAGCAGTCCCACACTGTGGGTGCAGGGGCAGAGCGAGCAGGGCAGCGTGTGACCAGGAGCCTGCTCCTGCTGACAATAGGGGCTTTCTTTCCATCCCACTTTCTGTACCACTGTACAGAATGAGAATTAGCATTGGCGTGGAGGAATGTGTGAAATAAGCCCTGGATTCAGTGGTGGGAAAGTTGTCTGGCAGGAACTCTTCCAGTTTGAATCTGTGACGTTGGAGTGCAGCCCCCTGTTCCCGTGGTGGCAGGAGTGAGGTTTGATGGAGACAGGAGGGGTTCTGCTGCCACTGAGGGGTTCTCTGACATGCAGAAGTGTTGCTAACACTTGTACAGCCTCTGTGATCTGCTGCCCCCTGAGCTGGCTCCTCTGGGTCCTCAGGGGCCATTCTGGTTTTAAGGAAGCCAGAGGCTTTCACACCAGATCTTTTCACACCAACAGTCCTGCTGCAAGTGTTTCATCCATGCCACTGGAATTGTGGGCACACAGGGATGTGAAGGGCTGCACCAGGGGAGGTGAAACGCTGGCAGCCCTTGGGAAGGAATTTCAAGCAGAGAAACAGAGGAGGGAGCTGGGGCAGTCCCTGGGAGGGGAGTTTTTGTTTGGCCCTGCTGATTAGAGAGCAGGCTGGGCTGCAATGGTGGTGCTAAAAAGAGACAGCCACAAAAGTAATTCATTAATGATCTTTTGCTTTCCTGGGTGAAAAGAATCTAGAGAATGAAACTTTCCCCAGCTGACACGGCAATTCTGGGGGAAGTACAACTGCTGAGCTGTTGAGTTTGGCTTTGGTTTTCTTTGGTTTTGTCCTAGGGCAGTTTTGCTGGTTTCCAGTATCCAGAGCTTTAGAATGAAATTTTCAGTTTCTCAAACCTGAATTTAGTTTAAAACAAAAAAAAAAATCCTCCAAATGTCAAAGCGTAGAAATGGTTTTTTTGTTCTGGAGCCACCAACTTGCCTTGGGTTTAAAAATGTCAGAAAGGGTTTAACAAAACAGCAAACAAACTCTGGAATTAAAATAGCTCTGAAATGCTCCTGCACTCTTAGCAGCTTTGCTGGGGGCTGCTTTTAAGTTTCCTCTTTCTTTGCTTGTAGGTTTACCAAGAATCTCTCTCCAGACAAAATCAACCTGAGCACGCTGAAAGGGCAGGGGCAGCTGACCAACCTGGAGCTGGATGAGGAGGTGCTGCAGAATGTGCTGGAACTGCCCACCTGGCTCGCCATCACCCGGGTCTACTGCAACAAGGCCTCCATCAGGGTGAGCAGAGGCAACTTTAAATGGATGAAATTATCCATTTACAGGCAGAATCGCTGAGATTGTGCATGGATTTGCACTTTGCACACCGAACTCTTACAAATTCTTCCTCTTTGTGCTTTCTGGAGCAAAAAAAAATGTGGTTTTTTAGTTATTATAAGCTGCCACATTGTTTAATTGGACATGGTAATTGTTGCATTACATGAACTCAAAAGTTTTAAGGACATCAAAGAGACTTTCTATAAAAGAAATATTATTCTACTCTGCCAAGTGACAGTAAAAATGAGCTTGTCTTACTCATCTGATGTGCTCTGTTTTTAGAGTCAGATCTGCTCAGTTTAGTAACAAACATTTGTTCTCCCTCCTACAAGAACTGCAGAGTGAACGTTGCTGTATGAAAATAAAATGGAACTTTTTGGTTTGTGCACAGTCTTCAAAAGAGTTGTGTGACTTCCAGTAGCAGCAGCACTTAGCTGCAAACTCTTAAAGGCCAGGAATGTTCCCCACAGCAGAATTTGACCTGCAGAATATCTATTACTCCTGATGATATATGAGATCCAAAAGCTCAGCTGGGTTTGTAGATCTGGTGTCTGGAATGTCTTTTCCCTTGTCTGTATCTCTGTTTGACCTGGATACAGTGAGACATTGCGGACATTTCTCAGAGAAACGGGGCTCAAAGATTGGGCTGAGAAAGTTTCCTGCAATTTCTGAAACTTTCCAATGCAAAGATCACTCTGATAACCTCAACTTTATCATTTCAGATCCAGTGGACAAAGCTGAAAACACACCCAATCTGCCTGGTAATGTTGCCTCTCTTTTCTTTCCTTCCTTTCCCTTTCTCCATTCTTCCTTCCTTCTTCTTTTCTTCCTTTTCTTCCTCACTCTTTTTAATCTCTTCTACTTGAGAAAACTTTTGGAGAGGGAAACCATCAAGTTCCCAAATTTTCTTTGGATCTAAATCCTCCAGGCCCTTAGCACATAGGGCCACGAGTACCCTCCCCTCAGTCCCTCATTTCAGTGCAGGATGGAGCCAGATGAGCTCTCAGGGAAGTCCAGGGCAACCCTGTGCCTGTTTTTTTTGTTTGTTTTCCCCTGTCCCGGGGTTTCAGGTTACCCACTGGCACTGATGGTGTGAGAGCTTTAACACATGAGACTCTTGGAGCATTGAGACTCCAGAGTTGCTTGTCCCTGCCCCAGAATCTCACCCCAGGGCTGGTGGGCTGAGCTGGAGGCTTGGTGTGGTGTTGATGGCTCCCACCCTGTGTCTCTGCAGTACCTGGACAAGGTGGAGGTGGAGATGAGGACGTGTGAGGAGCCTCGGCCGCCCAATGGACAGTCCCCCATCGCTCTTGCTGCTGGACAGAGGTCAGACCCCGAGCCCTGCAGCTTCTCCCTGCCACCCTGCTGAGGCATGGGGGCTGCTGTTCTCCTTGATTCACCACTGGCCTCCCTGCTCTTGGGTTTCAGTGCCTTTGGTGTTGATTATCAACCTCTCTGTGTGAGCCTTACCTCTGCCAGGCCTCTCGTTGTGACATGGGCGGATCTTCTCTTTGCAGTGAATATGGCTTTGCTGAGAAAGTTGTGGAGGGGATGTTTATTGTTGTCAATTCCATCACCATCAAGATTCACTCCAAGGCCTTTCACGCTTCTTTTGAGCTGTGGCAGCTCCAGGGCTACAGTGTGAACCCCAACTGGCAGCAGAGTGACCTGCGCCTCACCCGCATCACGGACCCGCAGAGGGGAGAGGTGAGGCCTTGGTTCTGTACTGGGATCACGGGAGAAAAGTGTGATGAATGATTCTTCCTTGTTTCATTTCATGCCTTCTGAGTGTTTTGGGGGCTTTTTGAATCCTTGAAGTTGTGAAAATCTCAGCATTTTCCTGTTTTTCCCCTTGTGGGCAGGTTCTGACGTTCAAGGAGCTCACCTGGCAGACCCTGCGGATAGAGGCAGATGCCACAGAAAATGGTGATCAGGATCCTATCACTACTCCTCTGAGACTCATCACCAACCAGGGCAGGATCCAGATCTCTCTCAAGAGAAGGGTGAGAGTTTCTTCCATGCTTTGCAGGATGTGGTCTCACTGCCTGGTGCAGAGATGATGCATATTTCCTCCCACAGTCCTCAACAACCCCTCTCTCCCTTCAGAAATGTTGAGCCCAAACTGATGTATCTCTCCATGGTTTCTGTCAGAGACAGCTGTGTTCTTACCAAATGTCAAAGCAGTTTCTTTCCCAGGGGAGGATCTTGTGGATGGAGTGAGTTTTTCAATCCATTTGAACATCCCAAGGAGAGCTGTCATCTCCTTACTGGGAGCTGAAAGCCCGGCAGCCTGATTTTTAACTGTCAGTGGAAATGTGATGATTAAAAAAAAAAAAATTAAACAGTGAGCAATTTGAGAAATTTGTCTCCTAAAGAGGAGGTGGCTTTGACTGCTTTCCATCTGAGTGGAGGTGCTGTGGATATGCACCAGATAACATCTCTCAAAGGAGTTTCACAGCAGCCTCCCTGCTTTCTGACTCTGTTTTATGAAGATTCTATGTCTGTGGTGGCAATTTTTGAAGTCCCTAACTCCTTCCTTGCTGTTTCAGACCAAAGATTGCAACGTGGTGGCCTCCAAGCTGATGTTTCTGCTGGATGACCTGCTCTGGGTGCTGACAGACTCTCAGCTGAAAGCAATGATGAAATATGCTGAGTCTCTGAGTGAAGCCATGGAGAAATCTGCCCAGCAGAGGAAAAGCCTGGCACCAGAGTCTGTACAGGTGAGTGAGTTTGGATGTTGGTCTGCCAGGGAAAAGGACAGTTTCTGTTTGTGTGGCATCTGGCCCATATTCACAGCATTTTCCTTGATGGGAACTCAGGTCAGGTCAGTGTCATGTTGACTGTGGGCTGCTGTGAGGTAGTGAGGTGACCAAATGAGTGGGATTCATTGCCAATAAAATACATTTTCTAAGTCAAGGATGAGGGAAGAGGGATATTTCTGCTGGAGTTGAAGCTCTAGGGAAGCAGGGATGCACATATAGTCCAGTGAGGCTGCACAGGAGGGATGGGGAATACTTGGTCCTTTTTTCCCAGGAATGTTAAAACATCTTCCAGGAGAAGTGCATGCAGCTGGCAGAGCCACAGACAAAGGGTTTTACTCATGAGAGCACAGGAGAGGAACCAGAAGAGCACAGGAGAGGATCCAGATCCTGGGAACCCCAATTCAATCCTACAAACCTTGCAGGCTGGAAGATTTGCACGAGTTCATTAATTGCATTATAACCTCTGTGTTTTCCCTCTCTCTGACCTCTCACTGAGCCCATCCCTTTCCCACAGATCACCCCCCCTGCTCCCAGTGCCCAGCAGTCCTGGGCTCAGCCCTTTGGGGCCAGCCCCAACGCCAGCAGCATCGGGCAGTACTTTGACAAGCACGACATGAAGGAATCCTCCTACCACCTGCTCATCTCCCGCCTGGACCTGCACATCTGCGACGACAGCCACGCCCGGGAGTCAGGTCAGGACACAGCACTCCCATCTCCACATCTCAGGAGTTTCCTGGGTGCAAGCCTGCTGAGGTTTTTCTTCCCAGGAGAAAGCTCATTTTGTCAGCACTGAATTCTATAAACTCTATATATTCTATAAATTCTCTCTATATATAGAGTATTATATTATTATATATTTATATTCTATAAACTGTATATAAATTCTGTAATCTCTGAGCTGTGTTTTTCAAGGACACAGGTGGTGTTTTTCTGCCCTGTCTCCCAGTATGGGAGATGTGGGTTTTCTCTCTCTCAGCCAAACTGTTATCACTGAATTGTAAACATTCTAGCATTCTTGTATTGAGATTGAAGTAAGTAAGCATCTAAACTCTGTACCTGGGCACATAATAGCCCAAGCCTTCTGAACAATAGAGTCATCTTAATAAATCATATTAAGCCTTATGATATTAGAGTCAGAAATCCTGTTTCACTGTCCCCTAAACAATAGGGGACAACAGCAGCAGAGGAAAAAACAACAGCCAAAGCAGTGATTTTCTGTCTGGAAGAGGGTTGGGAGGCACTGGGGTTTTGCAGTTTGGGATTTGAGTTTCCAGATCTGGTTCTTACCATATAAGCCATTGATTCAGGTGTCCTTCTCCTTGCCTAGGACAAGATTCTGGTGCAGATTGCCAAAGATGGTACCCTAATCCTGGCTGTGGTGTCTGTTAATCAGTGGTGGCAATCAGAGCAGTGTGGTTCTGAATTCTGCTGGATCAGGGCTCGGATTGCAGAGCTGACCATGGTTTCCTCTGCTCTGTTCCTCACAGGTGCTTGGAAGCAGGGGATGCTGGGCGGTGCCATCCAGCTGACCTTCAGGAGGATGGCTTTTGATTATTATCCTTTCCACAGGGCAGGTAGGGAGCCTGTGGCCTCACAACCTGAGGAGGGGGATAAAAAATTAGTTTAAAGAACTGTTCTGTGATTGTAGACTGGACTGGGAGAAAGAATCTGCATTTTTAAAGCCAGGGTGTTTGCTTTTCTGCAGGAGATGCCTGCAAGCATTGGGTGAGGTACAGTGAAGCAATGGAAACTCGGGGACAGTGGGCAAAGAAGTTGGTCAGTGAATTTCAAGGCAAGATGGAGAAGTTTTATGAAGAAACAGACCCTGTGTTTGCCAGGACTCCACTTTCCCCTTTCAAAAGGAAACCAGGTAAAGATATTTGATAAAACCAATGAAGCAGGAGGTGGTACCAATTTTGCTCCATCCAGCAAAATCTTTAGTTGTCTGTCCCCAGCTGGGCAGGCTGATTTGTTGGTGCAGGAATGCATAGCACTCTAAAAATCCTAAATATAATGGCAAAGGAAAGTGGCTGGGAGAGCAGCAAGGATGGACAGGCTGCAGTGGATTATTGTTGAGTTTCTCTGTAAGATACAAGGATGAAATTACATACTTAAGACCTGGCTTGGGAGTGTGTTCTCTTGCCACAGAACAGACTCACCTTTCAGAGTGTTCTTCCTTCAGAAGTCCTGAGTGTTTCTCCTGCCCAGCTGCGTTCATCCGTTTCTAATTTTGGGGCTGTTCGTCCTGCTCAGTAAGCACAGAGGTGTTGGTACTGATGGTGCACAGAAGGTGACTAAAACCCTGCTGGTTCTGCCTGTCTGTCCCCACAGAGCCCCCCCAGAGTCCCCAGAAGAGCCCCCCGGAGAAGGGCCGGGCTCCCCCCAGGAGCCTCCCGCGGCTGCGGCACCCGCCCTGGCACCGGCTGCGCTCCAGCTGCGTGCTGGTGAGGGTGGATGACCTGGATGTGCACCAGGTAGGGAGCTCAGCACTGTCTGAGATAGTAATGACACTGCTGAACAGGAAATTATATTATTCAATATGTGATTCAAGGCACGGTTGAAAGAATCATGCAAATCCTGTGATGTTCAAAATGCTGCCTAGAGAACTGAAATGCTGTTATGATGTTGCCTGTAAAACTTTTAACCCAAGAGGGAACTGATGATAGTTTTCATGGTCAGAGGGAACTGCATAACCATGGGTTTCTGCCCTCTGTTCCTGTCTAAGCTTACACCAAGCATTAGGCAAGCCCAGTGTGAAACATCCCATGCCTTTGAGAAGTCAGTGAGGATGTGGATTTTTTTGACAGAGGAGGCATAAGTCTCACCTGAGGCTTTCTGCCCTGGATCAGGCCCTGCATTCATGTGCCCTGTATCCATCCAAGATGGTTTTGCTCTTTGCAGCACCAGATACTATGATGGACTTGCTGCTGAGCATGCAGACAGCTGTAATAGATTTCTGTTCTGTTTGCTCATGTCACCTAATTCTGCTTGTCACAGCTCTTACTAGCAGTGACAGGAGACACAAAGAACTAAATTCCCTCAAAGGAGAGGAGTTGGCAGTATCAGCAGGTAGAAGAAAATGTTATTTTTGCTTGAAAGCAGTGTATGTTTGATGTGTAAATGAGGTGGATAGAATACAGGCAACTGCGGGGTCACTGGGGCACTTGGGTTTGCCAAGTCTGAGTTCTGCACAACAGCATTTCATTCTCTTTTCAGGTCTCTACAGCTGGGCAGCAAAGTAAGAAACCCTCCACCTTGCTTTCCTGTAGTAGAAAAATCTTCAAACTCCCTGAGCAGGTCTCTGCAATCCATATTGAATTCACAGAATATTACTTCCCAGACAATCAGGACTTTCCAGGTAATACATCAAGGTTAGCACCTTCTTTCACAAGTTTCTTAAAGAGTCATCAATGGTCGAGATGTGTTAACCCTCTTAGATACTCTCTGTCCATAGTTATTTAGTTTTCTGATGTTTGCCTTTTTTTTTTCTTTTTGCCTGTGAGAAGGTGGGATAGAGTTTGTGCACATGTGGAAGCAGAGCTGTTCTTGCAGGAAGGAATTGCAGCAGCTGCTGTTTGCCCAGTTCCTGGGGTTCAGCCTTACTGAGAGCCCTGGAGCAGGGCCGTGGGGTGCTCTGGGTGCTGTCCCCATGGGTCACCTCATTCCTCTGGGTGCACCACAGCTGCTCCCGTTCCCAGATGTGTCTCCCAGGGGTGGTGAAGCCCCTCCGTTGGTGCTGTCAGTGCAGGTTCTGCACTGAGCTGCAGAGCACCCGAGGGGCCTTTCCTGCTATCGTGAATCCGTTTCCTTCTAGTCCCATGCCCAAACCTGTACATGCAGCTGAACGGCCTGATGCTCACCCTGGACACACCAAGTGTGCTCTGGATAAACCTCTTCTGCCTGGATCTGTGTCGCAGCCTGGAGCAGTTCAAGGCCATCTACAAGCTGGAGGACTCAGGCAAGCGGGATGAGCACGTGGATGTCCGGCTGGATGGCTTCAGGCTGAAGGTACCATTCTTTCCCTTCCTTTCCCAGTCTTCAGTGTCCTCTCTGTGAAAGGAACATGAGACCAGGCATAGCTGGAGTCCATAACGAGGAGACAAACCTCCTGCCTTCCTCTGACTTTGCTCTGTCTGCCACTTGTGTTGGTTTTGTTTGGTCTGTGAGCAGTAAAGCTGGTGCTGGAGCTCTCATCCAGAATAAACCTCTGCTGTCCCTTTCTCACCTCGTGTCTCTCTTCCCCTTGCAGCTCAGCATCCCCGTGGATAAGAAAGTCACGGAGCACCGGGACCGGCCACAGGCCCTGTGTGTTTGCATGTCAGAGGTGACAGCCACCAACACCCGCCACGCTGCCTCCTGCAGCTGCCAGGACCTCCAGAGCCTCTTCCGTGGGTTCGCGGGGTCGGAGTTCTTCCACTCGAGCTACGCCGAGTTCCCGCGGGCGCAGGACAGGTTCAGCCTCCTGCACACCCTGTTCCTGCGCCACGCCTACCACGTGCAGGACAGGCCACAGAAGCACCCAGGCCTTCCCCAGCTGCCTCACAAAACCTCTGCCTCTGAGGATCTGTGGTCTGTGCATTTCAGTGAGCTCTCCCTGGGCTTTGAGGGGGCTGAGAGCTCCAAGGGCAGAGCCCTTAGCTTTATTGACCCTTTTCCCCTTTCAATATGGGCCTGCCTGCCCAAGAGGTGGGGGCAAGCTCAGATATCTAAACGACAGGAACTGGCCACCTCTGAGGTGAAAATCAAGCCTTCTGCCAGCTTTAGCAACCACTCCAAGAACGAGAACCTCTCCAGAGAGCATGGTGTTTGTCAAAGATCAAAGACTGACCAGGATCTGAAGAATATCTATAAGGCTCCAGACACGATGGATGTCTTGGGAGAATCTGACTGTGAAGTTGATGATGGAGTAGACAGTAAAGAGCTGGAAGCCTCTGCTGATATCCACGTGCTCATGTCCTCCTCTGTCCATGTCAAAGTTCGGCTCAACCACTACCAGTACCTGGTGCTGCTCAGGATGAAGGAAGTTCTGCAAACACTACAGGAGCAGCTGGCCCAGGATACCCAGGAAATGACTGGGTCTCCTTTAGATCCCATGTCTGCTTGTGTGGGAGTCATGTTCCACAGTGCTGAGGTGGCCCTGCTCATGACCCCTGCCCCGGGGTCTGTCGTGGAACCCAGGTCACTGGACTCAGACACAACCAGCCTGATCGAGTCCGAGCTCTCGCCCTCAGACAGCAAGGAGGGGCTGGCAGCTGAAGAGAAGGAGCTGAAATCGGAGAGCAGCTCAGAGAAGGGCTTAGGCAGCACCTCAGAGCTCCCAGAGGACAGCGGGGTCCAGGACACTGGTGCCAGTGTCCCACTGGAGAGGCTCCCGAGGTCCGCGAGCGATGGAGCCCTGAGCGCAGCTCCCCGCGGTAAGGACGCCGAGGAGAAAGGCTTGATAGAGGAAGCACACGAAGCTGTGGAAGCCCTGGTTGCAGAAAGACCAGCAGAGACCAGCAGCCACCCTCAGAGCCCCCCTGCTCTCCCTTCCAGCCCAGCCTCGGACACGCAGCCCTCGGGCAGAGGAGGCGTCGCCCTCAATGGCCAGGCAGAGCTCATCCCGCTGCGGAACATCGAGGTGGAGCTCTCCAGTGCGCTGCACATCACCAAGGACGCCACGAAGGAAGCTCTGCATGTGACCATGGACCTCACCAAGGAGGCCATGTCCCTCACCAAGGACGCCCTGAGCCTGAGCCGGGACAAGATGACCTCCACCATGCAGAGGATGCTGTCCCTGCCCCCGGCCAGGTGAGCAGGCCACACTCTGGGCTGCAGGAGGGGGAGGCAGAGGCAGCCACTCCCTTTCTTTCCATTGCATTTGGATTGCAGATGGGTTAAGTGTTCATCTCTTGGGGCTGTTCTGAGGGTACTGAAGTCTGACTTGCAAGCGGTCAGAGACCAACCCAACACTCAGATAATTTGCAGGCTCAGCTGCCTGCCTTCATCCCTGGTTCTTGTTGGGTTTTTCTGTAGGGATTCTGTGCCCAAAGCAGAGGAGGGAGCAGTGACCCCGGGCGGGGCGGGCAGCGGCCGGATGCGTTTCTTCTCCATGAAGAGGACCTCGTCCCAGCATTCCTTTGACACCACATCCGTGGACGGGAGTGGCCCCGAAGACGGGCTGTCCGTGGACAGTGATGGCAGTGATGGCTTCGTGATGCTCACAGACTCTGGTATAGCCCTTGGCTTTTCCTCTCCCCACCCTCATCTCACGGGGGTGATAGCTTTGTGCCACAAGCAACTGATCCATGCCTGTTCCTGTGGAATCACTTTTGCTGCTCCTTGTTTTTGGAGGTCTTAAGGACTTGCCTCACAGTGGCTCTTTCTGCTTTTGTAGGTGCCTTTTCTTGGAGATGAGGAGGGTAAATCAGTGTGGGGTGACCCTGAGTGGTGTCCTGAGGGCTGTGGGGGCTGTGATGTGCTGGTGGTGGGTGGTACAGAGCGTTTAGAAAGGGCTGGTTGGATATTGGGTACTCTGGACATCTTTCACTTCAACCCTGTGTTGCTTAAACTCATCTGAGGAGCTGGAGAGAGCTCTCCAGAGGATGGTACCTCCAGAGAGGCCAGAGATTCAGGCAGATGCTGACATCAGGTCTTCTAGAAAAGGGAATGGAACTGAGTTGTTGTTACTTCCATTTCAGAACCCAGCCTGGACCCTCTTCCTTCAGGGCAGCTTCCCCAGGCCCACAGTGACACGGGCAGCAGAAGCAGCTTGGTGGCAGAGGACGAGGGTGGAGTGTCCCCTGAGGGGAACAGCTCCACGTCCCAGAGTGAAGACCCCAGTCTGCAGCTGGTCAGTGCCTGGCCCTGGGGTTCTGTCCCTGAGGGGCTCTGGAAGTGAGGTGTTGGCTGTAACCAATGAGCTCTTGTGGCTGTTTCAGGTGTCTGTCCTCGTGCTGAAGATGAATGATGTGAACTGTGCAATAGAGGTACAAGGGGATGATTTGTCTGTGGCTTTACAAGTGATGAACGTGGTTCCAGAGCAGCTGAACAACGTTGGCATGTGGCAGTTCCTGCGTGGCTACGTGGGTAAGATGCTGCTCTGGGACTCAGCTGCACTGTTAGAACTGGCTTTTATACCAGCCTCCCTCAGGGAATATTCCATTAACTGGGGCCTCAGTGTTTGGGGAGGTTAGGATTGAACACAGCTCATGTGTGAGGGTTCAGGTCTGGCATTTGAAAGATGTTTCCCAAGTGCCTACGCAGTCAGGCTCTGTGGTGCCCAGTAATCATTGACTGGGATTTTTTAAATTGCTGCTAGGATGCATGAAATGAATTAAAAGAGTGAATAAAGCTAGGGAAACTGTGAAGTTATTCCTGCTCTGAGAAAAATGCTTTCAGTCTACAGTACTTTCCCTAAATTTGAATTAAAAAAAAACAAACAAAAACCAAACCAAACTTAAAAACAATCAACTATCCCCCCAACACCCCAAAAAATGTAACCCAAACAAAACCAAAAGCAGCTCCAGTGAAAGTGTGAGCTGTGAAAGTGTGAGCTGTTCCCAGGCTGTTAATCCTGCCTTTCCCAGTCCTGCCAGTGGCCATGGTGGAGCAAAGGGATGAGGAAAGGCTGCTCAGCTCTGGAGAGTGAACCAGGGCACTGGGTCAGCTCTGGGGGCAGAGTTGGGGCAGCTCTGGAGAGTGAGTGGGGCACTGGGCCAGTTTTAAAGTGTGGTGAGAGAGGGGTGTGCCGGGGACCTTGAATGGTCCAGCTCCAGTGCCAGTTCAGTGATGTGGGCTCTTAGTCCTTCGGAATTGTCAGACCAAGGTCACTTGGCTGCTTTTGGACTGCAATGGGCTTTGATGATGCCCTTTCTGAGTTGGTATCTCATCACTGGCATCCATTGTGCAGCGAGATCTCTCTGCCCCAGCTCTAGGAGAGCCAGGTGAGGAGAAGCCTGTGAGCCCCAAGGCCAGGCAGCCCCAGCCCGAGGTGTGCCTGCGCCTGCAGTCGGGGCCGTGCGCGGCCGCTCACTCGCCGCTGGCCGAGCGCAACGGCTTCCTGCAGCTGCTGCTCCACAGCCTCTCCTCTGAGCTCTGCACGTCCTGCCTCACCAGCCTGGGACCCTTCCTCGAGGATGAAATCATCCCAGAGGTGATCCCCATGGAGATAGAGGTGGTGGATGCCAAAATCACGTTGAAGGTGAGAGATTCCCCCAAGGGCAGAGCTGGCTTGCAGGATTCTGCTTGAGAAGGGACGCTGTGGGATGGCAGGGGGCCTCTGTAGAGCTTCTCTTTTCCTGAGACGGTTTGGTTTTGCTTCTAAAAGCTGCCCTAGGGATGAATAAGGAGCACAAGGGAAGTGTGTACCTGTACCCCCTGTACATAAAGGCCTTTCCCTAGGGTAGACTCACCCCCATGAATCTGGCAGTGCTGCTGGTCAGGAATGCTCCTGCAGCTTCCTGCAGGCAAGGGAAGTCCTTTCAAGAGCTGTCACAGCTGCTCATCCCTTCTCTGCTTCATGTTTCTCCAGGATGACAGCCCCCCAGTGTACCCCACCTCCCCTGGGCCTGTCCCCATCACCTTGGCAATGGATCACGTCGTGGTGAGGCGCAGGGATGACGGCGTCTTCTATCTCACAGGTGAGTGACATCCTGGTTTGATTGTCCCTCTGCACCCCAGGCTGTGCTGGAGGAGACTGGGATGGGATGGTTGGTGCTGGGAGGGATGGGCTCTGAGGTGGGAGCAGTCCCTGCCTCTGTTCCCTGGTGTGAGTATTTGTCTGGTGTTTCCTCAAGGACACACAGACAGCATTCATTGTTACCTTTTTGTTTCTCCATTTTAAAAGGGGAAAGAGAATTTTATTTCCCTGTGTAACAAGAGGGAGAGGAAAAAAAAGAAAGAAATTAATTAAAGTTTTTTTTTTTTGTTCTGAAAGTGCTGTTGTTTGAATGTCCACACCTGAGTGGGTTCTGTTGCTTTCCAGCTTCCCAGGGGAAGGACTCAGTGAAAGAAGAAAAACCTGTGTCAGTCCCTGAGGAGCAGAAGGCCCCATCAGAGTCTGTCTCACCAGCCCCAGCAGCAGGAGTACGTGGGCTGCAGGTGAGTCACTGCTGCCTGTTGCTGCCTGGACAACAGGGAGCTGGAAATTCTCTTTGGCCTTGGTGTGTTTGCAGTCCTGGGCAGGTGTGCTGAGCTGCAGGAAGGGAGTGCCCAAGGAGCAGCTTGTGCCTCCTCCCATGAGTGTTTTGAGGAGTGAGGGCACCTTGCCCAGCATGAAGGCACTTGTTCCCTTTCAGAATCTGGTTGGGGATTCTTTTCTGATTGGCTCCATCTTCCCCACTGTGTGCAGTTCCTTGTCAGAAAAACAGGAATCAAGAGGTTCCCAAAAAGAGGAGTTCTGTCAGTGTGGTTATGTCTCACTGTGTAATTCATCCCAAAAGCTCCTGCTTTGGTTTTCCTTGGAGCAGGTCACTGTTGGTGACCTTGAAGGCTCCTGCCTTGTTCTCTGCTTGTCTCTTATAGCTCAAGCAAGTGCCAGAGTTGCAGAGGGAGCTGCAGACCATGAAACTGGCCCTGGCAGAAGCCAACATGGACAAGGCTCGCCTTCTGCAGGAGATCAGGAAGTACAACCCCCTGTTCCAGCTCTGACAGCACTGCTGGGGACAGGGACCAGCACCAGCAGGGCAGGTTTGGTCATTTCGCTGCCAAACGGGTCCAACTCCAGGAACGAAACCAGCGGTGACTGCAGAGCCCTGGGGAGAGGGAGGGAGGGGGTCCTGGCTGGCACAGATGGGGCAGTGAGGAGGAGTTGGCTCTGTCCTGGCCCCTGGGGAGTGCTGCACCGAGCCAGGGCATGGTCAGCCCACGAACACCAGGTCAGGTGTGGGGGGGACACCCCACATCTCCTCATCTGTGGGTGGCTTTCAGCCTCCAGCTTTTGTGGTGACATCTGGACATGGTCCATGTTGGGGTTTCTGCTTCTTTCACTCTTCCTTGTTGTGTTCTGACCCAGCTGTGCTCGCCAGGGGCCATGGCAGCAGCAGGGTGGTCACTTCAGCACCTGGGCAGGGACAGGACAGGGTGGCAGAAGGGTCAGGGCTCTGCTGGGAGAGCAGGGCTGCTGTCACCTGGGAACAGAGATGGGATTCCCACTGTGGAGTGAGGGCACAGAGCTCACTATTCCCACAAGAATAGGGTCAAGATAGTACAGAAATTCCTTCAGATTCCCTTTTCCACCAGTAATTCCTTGTGTAGAGATGGATGCAGTGTATGAGACTTAGTCCAGTTCTTCCCCACTTAATCCCACAACATTTGGCTGTATCGATGCAGGAATTAATTCCTTGTAAGGCACTGTTTAAACTTTGTTTACTATCAAAGAATGGGGTGAGGGAGGTTGGTTCAGTCTCAGAAGGAGGTGAGCTGGGTGTTTTTTGGGGTGCACCTTGCCCTCAGAGCTTTGTGTGCCCGAGTTCTCCAGTGGGGAGAGGAAGGAGCTGTGGGGTTTTCAGCACTGGGTGGAATCTCCCAGCAGGGCTGAGGGGCTGAGATGGGACCCCAGAGCCACTTGCCAGCCCTGACCCCAAAAGAAAGCACTGGAACACACCCTGCTGTGAGGAGCAGCTCCCTGTGAGCACTGCTGGGAGCTGCCCAGAGCCCACCAGCAGAAGTTGGATTTTGTTTCACCAAACCTTTTTGCTGCTCCCTCTCCCTGTGGGGCAGCAAGAGCTCTGAAACTGCTGACCTGAGGTGGAACACCACGGTATTCCTGCTTTTTCTTCATTAATTGCTTGAAAATGGGAGGTTTCTCTCTTCTGCTTTTTCAAGTTTTTTGTGTGAGTATGGGCAGAGTGTGCCAAGGGTTTGCCCAGCCCTGGTGCCCAAGCTGCAGGGTCCCACAGCTCCTCCCACGTGTGCAGGCTCAGCACAGCTGGGGCCAGGTTGTTTACAGCAAATTCCTTGCTCCAGCAGCTTCAGTCAGTGGGTTTTGCTGAAGAATTCAAGCATTTCCTTCAAGGACTGTCACCCAAAACCCACAGGCATGGGAGGACAGAACCTCCTGGGTCCCCACAGATTGTAAATATCCAAGTTTACTTTGTATCCTCTTATTTAAGGATTCTTCCTCTGTTCCAGTGAGAGCCCAGGGAGTCCTGCCCAGCACAGGTGGCCTCAGCACCTCCCACAGGGTCAGGAGCAGCTCCCAGGGCCCCTGGAAGGGGGACAGGGGGAATGTGCAACTCTGAACTTGAATTTTAGGCAGTATTGCAACTTTGCTGCAGTTTGTTTCCACTGGTGCATTTATTGGTTCTATGAACCAGGAGCAGAATTAAAGTCATTAACCTCCCTCCAGGCTCGGGCCTCTTTTCCTGCTCTTCCCTCCCCCTCCCTTCCCAATGTTGTGGGCAGCTCCTGGGCTTGAACACTGGGTTTGGAAGCACAGCTGAGCCATGAATTCAGATGTCCCAGCCCCTGTTCCCAGGGAGCCAGCCCTGCCCCAGGCTGGGAGCAGCTCTGGGCAGCACCTTGGGTCACACAACCAGCAGATCCCAGGCAGGTTAGGAACACAAGAATAAGTTTAATGTACAAAAAAAGCCACACATCTGGGCCAGCAGGATGCCAGATGTGCATCCTGGCAGATCTGGGCCAGCAGGAAATGCTCTGGAGCCCCTGGATGTTCCTCCCTGCTGTGTTGGGACCCCAAAGCCCAGGGCAGGGGTGCATCCAGGCTCTGCCCAGGTAGGCAGGGACTGCAGGAACATCCTTGAGGTCCCACAGGCCCCCCCCAAGTGGCCTCATGGCAGAGTCCACCTGGGAAGGTCCTACAGGAAGCTCCTTTCAGCCTCTCTCAGTGGAAGATGATCTTCTTGTACTTGGAGTTGGGGATTTGCCCCCGTGCCTTGAGCCTCCTGACAGCCTCCCTCATGTGCTTGGGCTGCAGGGGGGGCAGCTCCCCCCACTTCTCACACACGTCCAGGGCTGCACAGACAGACAGACAGGTCAGGGCAGGCCCAGCCAGGCTCTGCCCATCCCCTGCTGCTGCTCCAGTGCAGTCTGAAAGGAGCAGGTGATGTTTGTGTTTGGGGTTTGCAGCTCAGAGCCAGGAATGCTCCTTGAGCTCCTCCCTGAGGGAGCCCCAGGGCAGCAACAGGACAAAAAGCTTCTAAACCACTCAGGCAGAGTGGAGAGGCTGGATGCAGGGAAGGGATGGGCTCAGAGCCCCTGCTCTGGAGCCCTGGGTGGGCTGTGATTCCTGGGTGGGCCCAGCTCCCACCCCCTGTCCCAAACTGATCCCAGCTCGTCCCATAAGGGAGCACTGGGGCAGGTTTAGGGCCTCAGGGAGCCCCTCTGTCCCTGCAGCCCTGAGATGTCCCTGAGATGGTCAGCCTGCAGCTGCTCTGGGGCTCAGGACAGAGCTGCCAGCCCTGGGGGGATCAGAGGGGCTGTGGCAGCTTCAGCTGGCCCTGCTCTGAGCCAGAGCTGCTGCTGGGAGGGAGAACCATGGAGAACCCAGCCCTGTCCACGTCCTGCTCCACGCAGGGAACTCACCCCTGGCTCCTGCCAGGTGCCACTCACCTTCCTCCACCACCTCCCCCACGAACACCTTGGAGATGCCCGACATGGCAATGACGACGTTCTGCGACACCGAGGTGCCGGTGATGGACTGGATCAGCTGGGAGGGGACAGAGGGGACAGTCAGAGCCCGCCCGCCCCTCGGGGGGCACAGCCCGAGCTGCAGCCCCAGCCCTGCTGCGGGATCCCCGGGGAGCCCCGGCCCGGCCCGTACCCGTTTGATGGCGGCCTTGGGGAAGGCGGAGCGGCGATACATCTCGTAGCGGTTCAGCTGCTCCTCGGAGAAGGAGGACACCAAGATCCTGCGGGGGACACGGCGATGGTTCCGGCCCCGCGGGGCGGGGGAAGCGGGAACGGCACCGCGACACGACCCCGAGCTCGCAGCCCCCGCACTCACTGCATCTTCTGGATCTCGTCCTCGTCCACTTTCTGCTTCTTCTCCTTGCGCTCCTTCAGCTCCAGCTTCACCCTGCGGGCCGCGCTCGCCTGCAGCGCCGCGTCCTCCGCGTCCGCCGCCTCCCCGTCCGCGCTCCTCCCCTGCGCCACAGGCACCGCTCGCTCTGGGCCCCGCGGCCCGGCCCGGCCCCGCTCCCGCTCCCGCCTCACCTCCCCGTCCGNCCCGCGGCCGCCGCCCCATCGCCGGCGGCGGGCGGGGATGAGCCCGCGGGCGGCGGCTCCGGGACCGCGGCGGCACCGAGCGCGTCCCGGGCCGGGTCCGCCATGGCCGCGCCCGCGGCGCCGCCTGATGACGAAACACTTCGGGCTCCCGTGGCGTCTCGTGATGACGCTATTTACCAGCGACGAGGAGGAGGTGCCGGAGTCTGTAGTCATGGCAACGGCGATGCCACGGCGCCTCCTGATGACAAAGCGCCGCGCCGGAGGGCGTGCCCGTTGCTATGGCAACAGCGACTCGGCAGCGCAGCCTAATGACGCACTGCGCGGGCTCCGCGATGGGGGCGGGGCATGTCGCCATGGCAACGGCGCCTCCTGATGACGCACGGCGCGGGGCCGGGCTTGTCGCCATGGCAGCGGCGCTGCGGAGGGGCCCTGTGCGGGGCTCTGCGCGCGCGGACCGGCCGGGCCCGCTCTGAGCCGCCCCCACACCGGGAACCTGCCGGGACACGGGGTTAGAGCGGCCCCGCTCTGAGCCGCCCCCACACCGGGAGCCTGCCGGGACACGGGGTTAGAGCGGCCCCGCT
>VWZP01000650.1:431233-580269 GCA_013396995.1 Dicaeum eximium
TCCGCGGGGGGAGGCGGGGGCGGCGGGAGCGGCGGTGTGGGACACCCGCTGTCCAGCTTGCTGAGGTGAGCGCGGCCCCGCGCGGGGTGAGGGCTTTGAGATGGGGGCGGCTCTGCGCGGACCCGGAGTCGGCTGTGGGGCTGCAGACAGGAGAGGAGCGGGAGCTGTGGGTCCGTCCGTGGGCAGCTGTGGGGCTGGTGTGGGGGGCAGCCACAGAGGGGGCCGGGGCTGTCCCCGGTGTCCCCGCGGGGACGGGCCGGAGCTGGCGGCTCCCCGGTGGGATGGGACAGTGCAGCGGGCTGGGAGGGCTGTGGGAGCCGGGCACCACAGGGATCTAGGGGGCCGTGCCAGAGGGAGCTGCGGCGGAGCTGCTCGGGCTGCTGTGCCCGAGAGGAGAGGGGAGAGGAGAGGAGGGGAGGGGAGTGACTCCGGCTGTCGGGAGCGGGCAGTGCCAGGGCTGGCCTGTCCCCCCGGTGTCCTGTCCCCCCTGTGGCCTGGCCCCCCGTGAGGGTGTCCTGCACCGAGCAGGTTCCCGGTACGGGATGACTTTCCCGGGACACTCGTGCTGCCGGGCGAGGTGTCCGAGCTCTGCGGTGACACTGCCGGGTCTGGGGTCGGCTCGTCCTCAGCCCCACCCTGTGGAATTTGCTGGTGGAAGCTCTTGGACCTTTNAGAGGAGCGGGAGCTGTGGGTCCGTCCGTGGGCAGCTGTGGGGCTGGTGTGGGGTGCAGCCACAGAGGGGGCCGGGGCTGTCCCCGGTGTCCCCGCGGGGACGGGCCGGAGCTGGCGGCTCCCCGGTGGGATGGGACAGTGCAGCGGGCTGGGAGGGCTGTGGGAGCCGGGCACCACAGGGATCTAGGGGGCCGTGCCAGAGGGAGCTGCGGCGGAGCTGCTCGGGCTGCTGTGCCCGAGAGGAGAGGGGAGAGGAGAGGAGGGGAGGGGAGTGACTCCGGCTGTCGGGAGCGGGCAGTGCCAGGGCTGGCCTGGCCCCCCGGTGTCCTGTCCCCCCTGTGGCCTGGCCCCCCGTGAGGGTGTCCTGCACCGAGCAGGTTCCCGGTACGGGATGACTTTCCCGGGACACTCGTGCTGCCGGGCGAGGTGTCCGAGCTCTGCGGTGACACTGCCGGGTCTGGGGTCGGCTCGTCCTCAGCCCCACCCTGTGGAATTTGCTGGTGGAAGCTCTTGGACCTTTGTTTTTGTTTGGGTTTTTTTTCTCTTACTCCTATTTTGCGCTTCTGGAGCTGCAGCTTTGGGCCACTTTGGGAATGCTCCTGGTCCCAGAGCAGCTGGTTTGTACTGGAGGTGTGGAGGGGATTTGTGTCCAGTTTGTACTGGAGGTGTGGAGGGGATTTGTGTCCAGTTTGTACTGGAGGTGTGGAGGGGATTTGTGTCCGGTGACAAGTGACACTGTTGCTACACAACCGGGCTGTTCAGAGGGATGTGACTTGCCCCTTTTTGGCCGAATTTGATCCGTTTTTCCTTTCACCTAACCCACTTGGACACCTGCAGGTTGTGCTGGTGGCAGAAGCCTGCAGACATGCGAGAGCTCACCCTGCCCTGGGGCACACGTTTGCCTTTCTGAAACGTAAATCTACCCTTGGGTCGAGCTTTGTTCTTGTCTTTTGATACATTAAACAGTCTGAGCCCTTGTTTGAGCGGGATGGATGTGCCCACAGGGGCTCAGATCGGTGCAGTTGAACACCCTGTGGGCTGAACCAGATCCACCACGGCACGATGGTGCCTTTTCCCTGCCTTTCCCTGGCACAGTGCCCGTGGTGCCACGGTCCTGGAGCAGTCCCATGGTGCCAGAGTGAGCCGGGCCATCCATCCCTTTGATCTGAGCTGTTCCTGTGTTTCTCACATGTGAGCACAGCTTTGTGCACAGACCTGTGTCTGGAGGACAGTGGCTGTCACAGCTGTCACTCATATTCTGTGTTCACTGCCATGGCTGTTGGGTGTACCTGCTGGTGACACTGGAGTTGTCCCTTTCCCCTGCCCAGTCCTAGCCCCTGAATTTGTTTCTCTCTGTACAGCTGGGATTTGTGTCCATGACTCTGGTTCCTGGTCTGGCTGCAGGTTGTGGGGCATGGCAACGCCTCCTGTGTGCCACCTGCTGCCACTTAGGGATTTTGTGACCGTTTCCCACCTCCTGACCACTTGTTGGGCTCGGGCTCTGTGTCCAAGGCTCCTCCAGGTGAGGAGCTCGTGACAAGGTTGTGATGAGAAGCAGCTGCCGAGTGGCCAGAGGAGACAGGCTGGGACAGGCTGTAGGGACCAGGCAGATGAATTTTAGGGTGGAGAAAACCTCAACTTTTCCAATACTAGAACATGAGAACTTTTCTAACGTAGGATTTTGCCTTCCTTGGTTGTGGGGAGAAGCCTGCCCTCAGTCAGGTCTGTGTGCTCCATATTTTCCTTTCCTCAGGCATCCCTGGCCCTGCTCAGGCTGATCCCTGCTCCTGCTGGGGCTGCTCGTGTCTGTAGGGATCTCTCCTGACACGGGAGCTGCTGAGCTGCTCTCCACCCCCAGAGCTCATTCATACAAGAAGATCATAAACAGTCTGCTGGGCCAGCGCCTTGTTCTTTTCTCCACCCGATTTCAGGCCCCTATTTTAGTTCCTATTTTATTTATTTTTTAAGTCCAGCTGTTGGGATAACCTGTTCCCAAAGCTCTTCTCTCCTGAGCTGCCTGTCAGGGCTTTTTCTGTCAGTTCTGCGTTTCAGGTGTCTCAAAGAGACAATTTTGGGTGGGGTACAAACCAGGCCTTCCCTGGAATTCCCACATGACACCTGGTGTGTGCTGAGCTGGCACCTGCTCTGAGCTTGCACTCATTGGTTTGGGCCATTTCTCTTCCAAAGAGAGCAAGTGCTGCTCCGTGAAGTAGTAGAAGATGACCCTGGCAGTAAATTCCTGGGAATGTGGTGTTTTATCAGGTAACCTGAACTGCCTTCAGTCTGTTATCAGTTAAATGTGAACTTTGTCACGGTCTGGGCTGTGTTGCTCCTTCCCAGGCCAAGCAGGGTGTGGAGGCAGCACAGATTCCAATCACCCATGGCTGCAGGTGAGCAGGAAACAGGATGGGATGGAGTGGGATAAGCCACAGAAGGAGGAACTTCAAAGACAATTTAAGTCTCTTTTGAGGGGTGAATGTGCCAGGGTGTAACAATCAGGGCATTGGGCAGGAGAATAAATCCCAGTGGGAAACTGATTGGAATTGGGAATGCTGACAGCGGGCTGGGGAATGAGAAGGATGCAGGAGGGGGAGAATGGGAGTGTGGATTTGCCAGAGCAGATGGTGGGCTCACAAAGAGGTGATGGCTGCCAGGGTTTGGGAGGCTCGGCTCCCTGGGATCTGTCAGGGCCTGGGGGGCTGCTGGGGGCCTGGCCCAGCAGATCCCAGCTCCAGCCAGGCCCGGCTTGGCCAGTTCCAGCCACGGCCCATGGCACAGGCAGGAGCAGCCAGAGAGAAATCCCACTCTGTGCAGGCACAGCTTAAGGCTGAGGAGCAGCAGCAAGCCCAGAAATCAGAAATGCTCTGTGAATCCTTGAGGTTTCTCGGGGTTATGAGCCACTTCTACATGGAGGCTGCAGAATTTGATTTATTGTGTGTTTTTTTAGTGGTTCACTGTGAAGTTAAAGGCGGGAAACAACAGAACAATCTGTGGCTGAGCTATCAGGCTGCTTTCAGGAGGTTTTGCCAGGAGCAATGAGGGATGGGTTGTGTTAAAGCCAAATCTGCAGAGGCGGCTTTTTATTTCCATCTATTGCTGTGAAAAGTCTGGATCTGTGTTGCCAGAGGGGGAAGCTGAGGCTGCTGCTGAGCCCCAGATGGGATATGCAGTCCCCAGGGAGGGTAGCAAGGAGACACTTCTGCTGGGAATGAGGAGTTTGGGTGCACATCTGTCGTGGGACAGGTCGAGTGCTGCTCCACAGAAGCCACAGCCCTTGTTCCAGCCTTAGAGGTCTGGTTGGTTTAAAAATGATGTGGTGGGATGGCAGAACACTTGAGGTGGCTTCTAACAGACCAAGGGTGGTTAGGAGTCAGAAAAATGAGTTCTTTTTTAAAGAAGTGGGGTTTGGTATTTGTTGTGGTGTGGCTGATGGTTCACAGCAGGGATGTGATAGTGCCCTGTGCACTCCTGGGGCCCAGGCTCCGACTCTGCCTGTCTGCTGCCATTCCCTGGGGAAGGGACATGGTGCTGTTGCCAGGGAAGGGGAGGATTGCCCTGTCCGAGGTCAGGGTCGAGCTGTCTGTCCCTCCATGTGTCCCCAAGCCTTGTGGGTAAGCACCAAGTCCTGCAGTGTCCGACGGAGACAGCAGCAGGGAGGCTCCAAGGTCCAGCTTCCAGGGCAGGAAGGTGCTTCCCTCTCCTCCCCTTCCCCATCACAAGGGAGCTGCTCCTGCTGGATTCCCACGGAACAGGGCAACGTTGGGTCTTCCCCTCATCCTGCTGTGATTGATCATCTCACCCACTTTAAACCTTCTCCTCTCCACACCCTCCCATGCACACGGGGCACTGGATCCCTCTGTAGTGACACACCTGAGCACAGGGATGGCTGAAAGTGCTTGTGCCACAGGCACAGGTGTGCACGGAATTGTTTCCTAAGTACTTCTTTAAGAATTCAAAGGCTGCAGTTAGTGGCTGTGACTCTGCAGTGTTTTGTCTCTGTGTGATCTTGTGATGCAGTTTTGGAAAGTTTTTGTTTGCTGGCTTTGGTCAGCTCAGTTCCTGTTCAAGGCTGGGTCAGGAGCACCTGGCTCTCCTTGCTCAGGGACCTCGGAGCAGTGGCATTAGCCCCGCCTGCTCCACTCACCCAAGCCAGTGGGCAAAGCAGGACCTGTGGTTTCACAGCACCTGGGGCTTTCTTGGGCACATGGAATTGATGGGTGGGTGGGTTCCTTCCTGTGAAACCCCCTTGAGAGAGCCCTGTCTCGCTCCCTTCCCAACGGGCTGTGGGCAGCTCCAGGTTTCCAGGGTTTGCTTGGCAGAGAGGGGGATTGGAAGTGGAAGGCTCTGCACAGATGGGTTTGGGGGGGCTGAACATTCTTCCAGGTATTGGCTTCCCATCAGTCTTTACCCAGTGCTGAGTCCTCTGGTGCTCTGGGACTCACTGTCTGGGGAATGGCAGAGTGTCATCGTGTTTGTGTCAGACGGAGGGTGAGAACACAAGCTCAGCTTTTGCCTTACTTTGAAAGTGTTTCAAAGTGCCAAGAGACTTTTGGAGGTATCCATATGCTCATGCAGGTTACCTCAAATGCTCCATCACGGAGTTGCTGTGAGCTAAAACGTGGTGTGAGGAGCATCATGGGGGTCCTGGTCTCAGGTGAGGAGCATCAGTGGGTTCCATTGTGTTGAGGATGCTGAGGATGTTGGAGCTAAGGCAGGTACTGCTGCTGTTGGTGCAGGATGTGAACAGTCACAGTGTCCCATGGTGGCAGGGGCTGGGGGATGGAGCAGAGCCCAGGCACGAGGCTCCCAGGTGTTTTTCCAGTTGCCAGGCTACACACCTTCCCAGCAGCATTTGCAGGGCTCACCTAAGGTCTGTTCTCTGTCCTCTCACAGAAGGAGCAGCAAAACACATCCACTACATGCATTTACTTATTTCCCATGCCATGCCTGGGCCTGGCTCCAGCGCTGGCTGGAGGATCCTCAAAGCTGCACGAAGCCTTGCTTGTTTGTGCTCAGGTGCCTGTGAGGCTTGAGTGCCCTGAGGGGGTGTTTGTGAGGTTCCCTGATGGCTTTTGGATTTGTACACCTCAAGTTCTTATCCTGCCATTGAGCTGTGTGAAGAATTTTGGGAACAAAACACAGCTGTGCCTGTCACCAAACCTGGGGTGTTTGAGTGATGAGATCCTGATGTTTCCACAGCCTCGTGGCTCCACTCATGTCATCGGTCCTGAAACTGAAGAAATATCACTGCAGATCTGAGCACAGCCAGAGCTCTCCATGTTCTGAAAGCAGGAGTGATGCAGAACTCAGCTGGATGCTGAGTGTTTGATGGATGGATTTGTGCACTTTACAGTGCAGTGTAAAGATTCCAGCCTGGCCTGGCCGGAATGAGGGGCCCAGCCATCCCCAGCTCCTCTTCTCGGGGTTTAACAGCTGTGCCAGGGGAAACAGTGCAGCTGGCAGGTCTGACAAACTCCTGTCTCCTGAGGCTGCACAGTTCCTGGATCCAGCAGGAGGGAAAGGCAGGAGGAGCAGTGTCTCCCCTTCCCTTCTGCTCCCTGTGTGCAGCAGGTCATGCCCCAGCAATGGGTGTTGGGGAAGTGGAGCTGCTCCACTCGGTGCCACAGGTCCCCTCCAGCTGTGGAAAGCCCTTTGGCAGGGAGCAGAACTTTCTGGAGATGAATGGTTGGAGCAGTATTTGGTGTATTAGGAGCAGCTGAGCCAAGAAACAGCGTTCATCCAGCTGGATTTTTGTGAGGTAATGCATCATTTCAGTGAGACTGAAGCACAACAAACAGGATAGAAAAGACACGGGTGAAAGGTGTGACACAGAGCACAGGTAATACAGAATGGAGGAAATGCATCCATGTCATGCCAGACCAGAAGGAAAGCCCCTCTCAGCTGCCCTGGGACAAAAGACAGGCAGTTCCTGGAGGCTGAGCCCCTCGTGTGGCAGTGCCCAGGGACTGCCAGGCTGGCTCTGAGCACAGAATTTGTGCTGACACCTCTGCTCCGTGTGAGCTCATCGCCTTCCCGGGCTGTGCCATCCACTGCTGCTCCGTCCTGCTCCTCGGATGCAGCTGTGGAGTGCTCTGGCTGTGGAATCCTTTCAAGGTGAAGTGTCCTCGAGATGAGAAGGTGTCCCTGAGCACGAGTGATGGCTGTTTCCTCTTGTCACTGCAGCACCAGCTCTGCCCGATGCTGAGCTGTCCCAAAGAGCTCGCTCCAGAGTACAGCTTAGTCATGGAAATGAGATAAATCCTATTTCACAGAAACTGGTAAAAATAAAACTATTGAGGATTGATTTGTTTCTATAGCAACCGACTGGCGAAGTGAACACAGCTGCTGTCTGCAGGAGGGAGGAAAACAGAGCTGGAAATGTCGGTGCACCTGGGCTGGCTGTTGGCAACAGAGAGCCTGGGGCTGGGGAGGGGGCAAAGGCTCCAGCAGAGACAGGGCAGGAAGGTGGGAGCTGCCTTTGGAATGAAATCTGAGCTGGAGTGGGTGAATGTGCCCTCTTCACAAAACCTGGAGAGCCTCAAAGCTCTTCATGTCCTGCTTCCAAAAGGTTCCTGCACCCTCATGGGTGGGGAAATGCCCTGCCCTGGGTCAGGCAGGGCATTAATGGTGTCCGTCACATCACATGCTCTTTTCTAGACCTGAATCCAAAATTCAGGTCCTGGTGCTATAACTCAATGAGAAATACTCAGCTTTGAGAAGTTTGGGTGAATCAGATTGGAGTTAAACTTTTTTGATTGCCCTTTAACTGAATGTGGCACTGGATGCTTGGCAGGGATTCCTGCAGGTGTTTGTATCCTGGAAGAAAATCCAGTTGGGCCTCCAGACTGCTGGATGAGGGGCTTAAGTTTGGAACTGTTTTTATCTTGGCAGTGTATAGATTTGTGTGGTTTTTACTTTTTGCTAAGCCAAGGATTTTAGCTGGCTCTGGCACATGCAGGATGTTGAGGTGGCTGTTTCCCCAGGGTTAGTGAGGGTGAACTGTTTAAATGTTTGGGAGGCTGCAGGATGCAAAGTGCTGGATTGTGTGTTTAGGTACATGCTTGGCTTGCTGTTGAGGGTTCCAGGTGAAAATCAGGGTGTACATCTGCCATAGCAGGATGCTGAGGGAATTAGAGGAGGAGGAGGAGTGTGTGCATGGCTTTACTGGACACTGCAGGAGCCTGAGTTATTCAACTGAAGGAAAGTTGAGCTGGAGTTGGTGTTTAGGTATGGTAAGCCCAGGTACATTTGCACTCCTCCCTTGTTATTTTAATACATGGTTTCTTTCAAAGGGAAATTAGATTTAAAAATAAACCTCAAGCTTTTTCCAGTTCAAAGGAAGTGTCTGTAGTGCCATGTGCTGAGGATAGTCCTCAGTACACGAGAACAAAACCCTGTCTGAGAGTGAGTGCCATAAATATTATGTAAATACATTATCTCATTAGATTTTTATCTAATCCCATTGCCTGCTGTTGTACAGACTCCTGAGGCAAGCAAGGCTGAAGATGTCATAGGTGGTCTTTCAAATCTAATATTGAAGTGGGTTGGAAATTGGGTGAATCGACTTTTGCCTCATCCTAATTAAGACACTGAGAAATCCGCTCAAGTTTGGCATTACAAAATGCCTGATTTTAGGACAGAATCCTATTCCAGAGGCTGGGTGCCTGCTGAGGTTTGATGCACCCCCATGCAGGGACCCAGGTGGGCTCCACAGGCTCTTCCTCGCTGCTCTCAGTTTCAGGAATCAGCAAATTTCTTTCAGGAATCAGGAACAGGATTAGGATAAAGCCTTAAGCTCTGAAGACTTCAAAGCTTTGCATTGTGATCTTGGTTCTGTTACAAGGACAGTGAAATCCATCAGATGACTTAAGTAGGAGACTGTGTCCTGTGGACTTGTGTTGTTTTTTTCCTAGAGCTTCTTTCCAGCGATTTATTAAGCCGTGGTTTCTCACTGCATGGTGGGGACTGATATCAGAGTTGACTGCTCTGTAGGAGATGTTAGACCTCAGTTCATCCCCTGATCCCCATGGATGACTTATGGCTGTCCTGGAGTGTTGCTAGTAACCACCTTTGCATGATTTTCAGTTGGTGCATTGACCCTGTGCCCCCTTCACAGCTCCTTTCAGCCTGGTGCAGGCTGTGAAGCTGTGTCTGAGCTCCTCCTGTGGCTCATCTACTCTGGATCAGAACAGCTGAAAATGGAACTTGGAGGACGTCTGGAATTTGTGCTGGATTTGGCATTTTGGAAATATTTCCTCTAATCTCAACAGAAATTATTTCACAGAAGGTGTGAAACAGGATATGACCTTGACATTCCTTTTCACTGAAAATAAAGACTAGAGAGAATTGGTTTAGAAGCTCTGAGGATACTGGTTGTTGTATGGGTGTGTGAGTTGTTACAGCTGAGATATAATAATTTGCTGGGACAGTCACAGTAACCCTGAAATTGTTTGAAGTAATGGAGAGCTTTATTCTGCATATATTTAGGAGTCTGACTGGCATATGTACATTCCTTCTGTGCATTAAAAATTTCAGGCTGGGAAAGGCTCTGCTGCTGAAAGCAGCTTCTGGCTGGGAGAGCTGTACTGAACAGAGAAAAGGCTCAGGGCTGGGTCTGTTATTCTGGCAGAGAAGTGTGCAGAAATATTTCAAGGGGTTTGGAACATCTTACGTTGTATATGTTCCTCAAGGAAAGAATTTTTTTTTTTTCTGGAGGAAAAGCTGTTTGAGGCTGTCATTGTAGGCAGAGTCAGAGCTGGCGTTTGGGTGAAACCAGGATTGGAAGCTGCAGATCCACATGAAATACGTGGGAACATCTCTCTTTACTGCCTGTCCCATTATTGGTTCAGTTTTCCAGCATTAGGAGTGGGTGCAGCTGCCTCTGGTGGCTCTTGGGGAGCTGTCCCTGCCCTTCCCCAGGGCTCTGGGGCAGGGCAGGTCACACTCCATCCCTCTGTTTGACTGCCTGGCTCATGCCCTCAGCTCTCAGCGCTCTTGTTTTCCAGCTCTAACCTTATCTCTCTTCAGATAGTGCAGACAAGTAATGACAGCTTCTGGGAGCTATCTCGGGATTCGGGAATAGTTTCCTGCCTTGGCCATTCACTCCTATCCCTTCTCTCTAACAGACTGGATGTCAAGGATGTTTCTGGAGTAAAAGGATGTCCTTTCTGATTTTCATTCTTCTTTTCCTGAGCTTTTCCTTAGGAATTGGTGTCTAAGTCGGTGTTTTCTCTGCTTGTGTAGCATTGGCACGACAAGCAGAGCTGTTCACAGAGCTCTGTGGCTCAGGTGTGTCCCCCGTGTTCCCCCTGAGCCACCATGGGGTCACTTCTCTGTTTGCCCTGCTCCTCTCGTCTTTGCTCTCTCATTTCCCCATCACTTGCTCTTTGGGCACCCAATTAAAAAGCTCATCAAGAAGGAATGTCTCTGGAGCCAGTGGTATGTCGGTGCCTTGTTTGTGTCCCGCACTGTTGCCAGTTAATCTCTCCTCGCTGTGTCTTTCTTTAGCCCTCAGGGACTCCTGGTTAAGCTGGAGCTGGGATTGATACAGGCTTAAATGAAGCCATGTGAGTGAGCGGCTGGGCTGCTGGTGTGGGCTGTGTTCAAGGGTAGAGTGTTCTCCAAAAGCTTCAGTGGAAGCTTTGTCGTGGCTCTGAATTCTCCCATCCCCATCCAGTGTCCCCTTCCTCGAGGGCCTTGCCTCTCATCCTGCCATTCTGCTGTTTGGTATCAGAACAACTCATTTCCTTTTCACTCCAACACAGTTTCTCCTGCCAATCCTGATGTCCTGGGCTGCAGCCCAGGGGTCTCTCCCAACGTCCTGGGGTCTCCCAGTGCACGGAATTGAGCACTGCAGTGCCAGCACCGATTCAGAGTCCTCATGTCACCAATCTGGGCAATGTCACAGGGGAAGGGGGATGTCGTGCCAATCTCTGTCTCACTGGTTTGTGTCTCCCTAAGGCAAAAGTGCACTCTGTGTGCAGTTGTTGATACAAAATAATTGCATTTGCTTTTTTAATTGCTGTAGGGAAAGGGTAATTCGGTCCCTGAATCTCTGTCTCTGCTTGACTTGGCCTATTTACCTGCTTTTCATCTGCTCCAGGTCAGACCCGTCGGGTTCAGTGTCCCAGGTGTCAGGGCTGGGCAGCAGCCAGGCTGAGTGGGATGTGAGTGTAGGTGACATGGCACAAAGTGAAGGGCCAGTGCCCAGAAGAAGCCATGGTGGCCCAGAGGAGCACTGAAGCATGGCTGGCTGGGCTGAGCACACAGACCTTGAGAAGCCTTTTAGTGCTGAGATGGGGAGGACATGGGGTGGTTTATTGTCTCTCTATGGAGAGGTCTGAGACTTCACCAGGAGGAGCATGTCCATGTTTAAATAAAGTATCACCATTCCCATACCCTTCTAAGTGCAAGGTGCTAGAAATCCCAAATTCCCACTAAGATGTGTATTGGATCAGATCTCTCTGGGTGCTAGAAACAAACATTAACTTTGACGTGTTCTGACAGTGAGCAGAGAGTGACACGTTTTCTGCCATCCCAAAACACTTAATTGACACATCCATCCCATGCAAGAGCACTGCCAGGCATGGGAGGGCATGTGCTCTACCACAGATTTTTCTGCACAAGTTCCTTTTGATGACATTTTTCCTCCAAGCTCAGAGCTGTGTGCCTGTCAGAAGGGAGCAGTGCAGATGGACATGTTGGGCTCCAGACACGCTGCTCCATTGCTGTTGGCTGACTGACATGTCCCGTGGGATTCTGCAGCTTGTTAAATCATCTCACAAAGGAGAAGGGGGAGGGAAAGCCCCGTGTGAGGTTGCCAGCTGTAGCCAGCTCAGTGCTGCAGCATCAGCTGCTTGGTGGTTTTGATCAGGAATTTGTGGCTGCCCAGGGTTTCCTTCTATACTCTGGAAGTGCTCAGTGAAGGGAAGGCAAACAGAAAATCTGGCACCTTTCTAAGGAATTGTGCTTCAGTGGAACCTGGCAGCCTGCACCTTCTACATGTGTATTGCTAATTTTCCCTGCATTTTATTTCTTTATTTATTTAATACTGTATTTTCTTCCTCTTAGTGCATTTTCTCCAGTGCTGTTGGAGCAGAGCTGAGCTGCAAATGGAGACTGGGGAATGTTTACCTGGGCAGTGCTCTGGTTCCTGTTTGCAGTTCCAGGATATTGGTTTATGACTTTGATAATGCTGCTCAGTTCACTGAATTTCTGCAGGAATGTTTTGGTTCCTTTTGCTCATATTCCTCAAAACCCCATCTAGATGCAAAAGAAGACAACAGGCCACAACATCAGTGTTCAGTAAATCTCAGTGAGATGTTTGTCAGTATTTGGCAAATGTTGTCAAATCTCTGTTCTCTTTTAGGGGTCACTCTCCTGCCTTGAATGAACCCAGACTTCATTCAAACCCTCCCATCTCCATGCGGGGTGGTTGCTTTCCCATTTTCCCTGCTCTTCCCCTGCCATCATGCTGCCTTTGGCCAGGGTGTGGACAGGGGGATGCTCCAGCTGCCACACACATCAGACCCCAGAGCTCCTGGGCCCCTCCCAAAGACACGGCTTGGCTTTCTCTGAGTCGGTGGCCGACCCTTTTTGCACTTCTCCCAGCAAAGCTCGTTTGGTTCCAGCCCTGAGGTCAGAGCCAGCGTTGGAGCCTTGTGTTGTGGGGCTGCTCCTGCTCCTGGCCTCTCATCAGCTGGGAATGCTCCTTAATGGGAGTGGGTTGCAGAGTGCCTGTAATGCTTTTAAGAATAAAGAGCAGTATATGCACTCAAACCAGACCTATATTTTTCCTGTCCTGCAGCTCTTTATTTGCCCCTGCTCGGAGGGATTCTCTGATGTAGCACACGCTGCACGCCTGACCCAGCCTTTCTGTCCCCACTGCCCCCCCCACCATACATTAACTTTAAATAAATGCATTTTCACTGCCAGGAGCCATCCATAAGGCTAGGTCTGGCCTCTTCCTAATGGGGGGTTTTAGCTTGGATGGACACATTTCTATTAGTGATGCCAACCCTGTCTGGTTCCTTTGCAGTGTGAGCTGCAAGTCCAGGAATTAAATCTGTAATTGTCATGGTCTGTGCTGACCCAAAACAGCCTCCCCTGGAAATGAGGAGTGGGAGATGGTAGACTGGTTCTGAGGGAAGCAGATGAGCTCACTTTCTGCCTCTCAGTTCCTGAACTGATCCTTCACAGGTTGTTGTCATTTTGCAACCCCATGCAGGTTTCCTGCTCCTGGCCACCCACTGCACCTGAGGAACAAAAGGCTCTGCTCCTTTCTGTGGGAGAAGAGATCTTCTGGCCATCAGAGGAGTGGTTGCTGCACAGTGTTGCTCCACTGGTGGAAATGCTGGTTTCTCACAGCGCCCTGGTGCCCTTACACTGGCTGAACTGTCTGCAGGTGTTGGGCAATGAGGCTGGAGCTGTTGGCAATTGCTGTTGAGAGCTGTTGCTTCACTCAGAATGAGCTGGTGAAGTCTGGCTCTGTGCAGAGGGCCAGGCGTGGCTCTGACTGCTCTGTGTGTGTCAGTCAAAGTGGACTGAACCTGAGGATTTTCACTGGAATCCCTGTTCAGTGGCTCTGCTGGAAGTGGGTCTGATTCCAGAGCCCAGGCTCAGCAGCTCTCGTTCTGGCTGTGGTGTTGTGCAATGTCAGCTGGGTCACTTCTGTGTGTCCTGCCTTTATGATGGTCCCAGCTTTTCCCTGTCCATTCTGGCATCTTGTACTTGAGCTCGTGACCCTTTGACTTTGAGGAAAATCTACCCATTTTTCTTATAGCAAATTAAAATCTGGGCCACGAAGTTGAGGAGTGCAGAAGTGGAAGCTCATGGCTTTGTCTTCCTCTGCAGCCACTCCAATAGCTGGAGTCTGAGCAGCTGCTCTCCTTGGGCTTTCTCAAAACCTGCCAAGAGGGGCTGAGAGTCCCTTGTCCCAGCAATACTCCAATCTTGTCCAGCCTTGCATCAGCCATTTGCTTATAAAAGCTTTTGTAGTATCTGGTGCTTGGGGTGCGTAAGAAACAGGGTCCCCGCTCTGTTGGGAGTCCCACCATGCCAAACCCTACCCAATGGCTGCAGCAGTGCCTTCCTCACCCTGCAGAGAAACATGAGCAGCTTCCTAACCCTGAGGCCTTGCCCAAAGCCTTTGTGTTGTTTGTGTTCCCTCTGTAAGCAGGAAATACCAAGCGAGGGTCACGTTTGGTTGCAGGAATCCAGTGGCTGTGTGGATGTGGATAGCTGGGATGTGTGACTGACCTGCTGTGGTGGCCTCTGGGCAATGGACTCGAGGGAATCCACCCCCAGCCCACATTTGCCCTCCTGACACTTTGTCTCTAAGGCTTTTGGGTGAAGTACACAAATATCTGGGGCCAGTGCTCAGCTGCTTCAAACTTCCTGGTGCCTTTGGGCCAAGCCACTTGTGTTTGCTCTTGTTTCATCTTGCTTTTTGTCTTTGGTGTTGGGTGTGTAAATACAGGGGGTCCAACAGCCTCTGCTCTGCACAAGCACCCTGAGCTCTCCTGGTGCTTCCTTCACCCATGTTAGTGAGATCAGAAACCAGTCCCAAAGGTTTATCATTTGAGCTGAAAACACCACGTTGTTCTCTGTGTTCTCTGGGCTTGGCCCTGCTTTAGCTCCTTGCCTGGAGTGGTTTTGTGAGAAAAGTTACTGCTGCAGTTGGGAAAAAGGAAATGGAAAAGCAAGAGGACAAATATGGTCCTGTTTAAAGGTACTTTGGGGTTTTGTTGTGACCTAAAGCATATGCTATATTCAGCAGTTTTCACAAGCAGGAAGTTTTATTTAAGGCCTACAGCACTTGCTGAATCATGGAGCAAGCGAAAACTGAGCACAATAAATGTTTAAATGGAGCAGATTTTGCTGTTTTCAGAGATTTCCTGATGTCCTCAACATTCAGTCTTAGCTGTCTTAGGCAGATGTCATCAGGAGCATCTTCAGAGGCTGCCCTGGTGCAGCAGAGGAGAGACCTGGGTAATCCTTTGAGCACACAGACCACAGCTACCCCCTCTTTGATGTGAAGGGGTTTTGGGGGTCTGAGGGAGAAAAGCAATCAAAAAAAGCACTGGTCACATTGGCTCCAGACATTTACTGGGGACCTGTATTTACAGCATTCTCCTGCCTGTGCTGTGATTGGGGTTTCTGTTTAATCAGAAACAGCTCAAATTCACAGAGAGTTCTGGGCTTTATGTTCTGCTTTTCTCAGCACCCTGTTTCCATACCTCAGGAGAATTATATGGCCTTTCTGGCAGAGCTGAAGAGGAAGAGGAGGGGAAGGAGTGATGTATTTCGCTGCAGTCCCCATATCTAAATATAAATAGTTCTCCTCTTGGATCCTTCCAGTCTGATCTTATGGGTGATTTGACCTTTCTTTGATAAAAGCTTTCTTTATTTGCAGGAATAAAAAGGCAGAGGGGAGGAGAGGACACAGCAGATGTTTTTTTAAAGTATCTTTAGATCCTGGCAGTTGTTTTCTGCAGTACCCAGCAGTCATTGCTGGGCCAGCTCCCTCCTGGGCTCCAGCTTTTCTCCTCCTCTGAGCTCCTTGAACAAACTTTGCATTTTACTCTAAAGCATTGACCTGAAGATTGCTAAGGAAGTATTTTATCATGGGGACACCACACTCCAGTGGGGACAGATGCCCCAGGCTCCAGTCCCCAGCCCTGCCCACTGCACCACTGACCCTGCTTTTCCTCGTTTCATAACTTCAGCTGAAAGAAACATTTGTGTTAATTGCTGCTGGTTTTTCATGTGTTCACCCTCAAGCAGTTTGAGCTCAGCTTCCAAACACAGCTCAGTTTAATGTGTAAAACTACGGGACACTGGCACTGCCCAGGTTACAGCCCAAGCAAAGGCAGCACAGGTGCAATGTTGGAGCTGCTCTAGACTGCACACAAGGCCTTCTGGCACTAGCTCTAACCATTAATTGCCATGTTAAATCCAGCAATAAGTTATTTGGGCAACCACACTGCAAGAGCCCACTGCCAGGAGCAAACCAGAGCTGAGTGCTACTCAGTCCCCTTCATGCTTCAGGAGTGCAGAGCTGCATGGGGCAGGCACTCCCACACACTCTGAGTGGGGGTTTTTGGTGTCTCACTGACCTTCTGGGTGTAGTTGAAGCCATCACCCTGTGACCAATGTTGTCAGTGCTGGAGGTGCAGTGCATGTGTGTATTGATCTGCATGTGCATGTGTGTACCCTCCTGGAGCACAGGGTGGTGTGTGGCATGCAGGATGCCTCAGGATAAGCCTCTGATCCTTTGTAAATTGGATTTTGTGGCTCACTTGCCTGTCCTCTTGGATGAAGTTTCCCCTTAGCTGCCTCTCCTCTAGCAGAGCTCAGGTCTGTCTCCAGACTGCAAAGCCTTTTATAACACTCTGCAGATCAGGAGGCACTTGGAAGGGACAGGGACAGACTTTCCATTTCCCACTGAAACATGCTCCAGAGTGAGCCTGCTGCTTCCTTCCCTTCTGGAGTTCCACTCAGGCTGCACAAGGTTCCCATTGGTTTGGTTTCCTTTCCTGCTGTGTGGCACTGAGGTGCTCCTGCCCAGCAGCCCCCCAGTGATGAGTGCTGTTTTAGAAAGCCTCTGGGCCACGAGAGTCGTTGTGATTCCATGCTGGGGAGGAAATGGATTGCTCAGAGAAGGCCAGCTTCAAACAGAAGCACAGCTGGCTGATTTTAAACCATTTCAGGTGGGGATCAAAGTGTGCTGTTAAGTTTTACCCCCAAAGAAAACAAAGCAGGAAAATGCACCACGTTAGCACAAGTGGGATTGTCAGGGCTTGTAATAAGCCCTGTGTAATTCCTAAAAGGATGGTGTGTAAAACAGGCCAGCACACACAGATGATGGGTTGTACTGGAGAGGACCATCATCAGGAAAGCTCAACAGTTCCATTTTGCTTATAACAATGTACTGGTTTGAGTTTGCTGCTCGTTTCTGGGAGAGGATGGTGGCCCTGGTGAGGAACAGCAGACACCACATTCCTTTCCTAGCAAGCTCAGGAGCAGCACTGGCCTCTTTCTTGTGCTATTCTGTGCTGATGTGAACAGGACACCTTGCAGGGGCTGGGGAAGAGTAATCTTTGACAGGGTTAATACTTAAATCTGTTGTTAATGCTCTCAGAAGTGCTGGGAGACCACCTACTCTTTGGTACAGACTGCCAACAGCTGACAGATGGAAATGATTTTGGGACAGTGAGAAGTCAGTGTGGAATCACAGTGGTGACCAAGAGCAGACTCTGTATCCCACAGGCTTTGACTTACACCCACCCCTTGTGAGTCTTGCTGTGGAGAAGGAGAGTTTCCCAGAGCCATCAGAATTCTTCTGTGGGGTGTGAATTAGCAGTGGGTCGATGGTTTGCTGTCTCTTGTGGTTTGGTCTAATAGATGATGCTAACAGAAGATGCTTTTTGGCAAGCCTGAGTATGGCTGAAGCATGTGAGGCAGTGGGAGCTCTGACTGGAGAGCAGGAGGGTGAGGTGAAGCAGAGGAGTGATTCCATGTGCTGGTGTGTGCTGGCACACTGCCCCCTCTGCTCTGTGCTCTGTGTGACTGCCCCTGACCACAGCTGTCAGATACCCACCTTGCTGTGAGAGCTGTGCTGGCCCTGCCCTGGCCCTGTGTGCTCTTTGCCTAAGTGTTCCCTGTCTGTTTTTTGTCTTGCAGCATCTGGAGGGGGCCAAACGTGAACTGTGTGGACAGTACTGGATACACCCCGCTGCACCACGCTGCCTTGAATGGCCACAAGTGAGTCCTGTTCCCATGCCCGGGTCGCAGGGGGTGGATGCTTTGTGCTTCCCTGGCCACCGTTGTGTGCTTCATTCACCAGCTGAGGCACTGGTGCAGCACTACTCCATCTTCAGGGGAAGTGGAGAATGTCAGTGCTGTGCCTGATGTGTGATCTTACATCTCCAAACGCTGAGGTTTTCAATCACCCTTTTATTTCTAAGCAATTTGGATAAGCTGTAACACCATGTGAAGGGGGCCCCCTGGTCACAGTCCCTGCAGCCTTTCTGCTGTCCAGGATGGTCTGGGCTTGCACCACTTTACAGTTGCCTTGTGTGCATATCACATGTTTAAGTAATTTTAGTGTGGTAGATCTTGTGTTGCTCATTGCTGCCTGAGATACTGAGAAATCAAATAGCTTTAAAATCTCTGTTTATCCTCATTGTGCTGCTGCAATTCACTTTGCAGCAGAGGCTTGTTGCTGACTTCAGCCCCTGTTCAGCTCCATTAGTATGGAGTTAATGTGGATCTTCCCTGAGCTCATCTCAGCAATATTTTTTTTTTTTTTTTTCATTTCTTTTGGCAGCATTTAATAGGAGCACTTAAAAATCACATTTCAAGAGGCTCTCTGAAGCACTCCTGTTCAGATTAACTTCTTGTTCAGTACTTGCTGCAGGATGTGAGCTGTGAAACAAGGACTGAATGTCTCACTGAAGTTCCTGTCTCTTGCAGGGATGTTGTGGAAGTTCTGCTGAGGAACGACGCGCTCACCAACGTGGCAGATTGTAAGGGCTGTTACCCCCTGCACTTGGCAGCCTGGAAGGGAGATGCTGACATAGTGAAGCTCCTCATCCACCAGGGCCCTTCACACACCAAAGTGAATGAGCAGGTCTGCCTGATTTTCTCTTAATGTATCATTGAATCACTTCCCTGGCATGGAGGGAGACTCTTTCAGCTGACTCCTGACCCTTCCCAGATCAGTTTGTAAGGTCCTCCTTGCTGGTGGGATAAGAGGGGCACTACATAGAACAATACATTCAGTTCTGAGTTAGTGATAGGATGAAAAGGTATTTAAGTTTTGTAGAGAGACACATAAATGTAAGAGCTGCTCAATACTTAGGAAGTGGTCTCCTGCTTCTGGACTTCTAAAACTAACCCACAGTTTTCCTTTCAGCTGCTGGATAGCTGAGCAGGTTTCTAGTTCTGCAGAGGATCCATTGGCTCCCTCCTTTGGGAACTAATCCAAGCAGCTTTGTTCAGTCTCTTTGGCCGTGCTCTCTTAGCTGCTCTCCTGGCTTGTCTCTGGCACTTGCTCCAGTTCACTAATTTGTAAGTTCTAAGATAATTTTAAACACTACTTGCTCCCAGATAAATCCCTAGCTTAATCTTAAAGAATTATTTTTGCAATCAGGCAAGAAAAAAAAGCCTCTTGGATTTGTTCCTTTTGTCAAGCTGGCTGTTTTGGTCTGGGTGCAGAGGGAGTGAGGGGTACGAGACAGCTTTGTCCACTGCAGAGGGCTGGCTCCTGTGGAGCTGCCCCTTGGACATCAGAGGTATCTTAAATCCCAGGGAACTTCTGAAATGCTGCTGCTGGAAGGCCCTAATATTCCTGTTGTTGCAGAGTTTTGTTTACAGGAGCTGGTTTCATGAATGAGGCCAGCTGAGTGCTGTCACTGAGCTGCTCCTCCCTGGGTGAGTCTGGCAGACACAGAGTGACAGGCCCAAATCAGGTGGCTAAAGCTGCAATGGGCTGTGGTTGTCCTGTCCCTAAGGCAGGAACATCTGATGACCCTGTGAATCAACTCCCAAACCACTCAGGTGTTTTTTCAGGAGGAAAGGAATAAAACAAAATAGGTTTGCCTGCCTTGGTGCCAGCAGGCTAAACCTGGACATTGATTCCAGAGGTAATTCCCAGGTGGGTCAGACACCCCTGGCCTGAGTTCAGCTCACAGTCAATGTGAGCAGCTGGGGAGTCCCTGCTGTTGATTTGCTCCATGGTAGTTTTTCAGAAGCTGGGGAGCAAACTCCTTTCAGAGACAGGTTTAGGAGTCCCAGTCCTCCTTTGTGGGGACCCAAGTGCCACACTGAAGTTTCCCAGGATGGGTAAATCGATGCACCAGGCTGCCACAGGGATAAATGCTGCTGAAACATCATGGAATGAAAAATCTGGTTGTAGTGCAACTCTATCATTCCTCCACTGAGCAGGAATAACAAGGAATGTGTGTTCTGAAGTGACAGTTTTCCAGTTTGGGGCTGTGGTTAAGCATGTCTCCAGGCACAGCTGCAGGCACTCAGTCTGATTACACAGGTTTGAGTGCAGGTAACCCTTTTCAATCAATCTGACAAAAACTGAGAGAGAGCCTGTAGTGTAAATATTCTGCTTTGAGTAGGGCAGCTAGAGGGCTGATCTTTGCAAAAGATCCTCAGCTTAGTATGATCCTTGCAGGTAATGTTTCATTAATGTCTGTTTAGTAGGAGCCCTGTTAAATGAGAGAAGTCAGGTGAGGAGCCTGTGCTTGGAGCCTGCTCCAGGTTCCAGCAATCCCAGCTGGAATGGCTTTTGCTGGCCATGGCTCTGACTGGATCAAGGTGCTGTGTCCTGGCGTTCCACCCCTTGGAGTCACCCATTGCTTTGTTGCTGTATCTCACCCATTTCATTATCACATTTTTTTCTTTTTCCTCTTCCTTTTTGTAGAATGCTCTTGAGATCAAAGAACTCAAAAAGTACGGCCCCTTTGACCCATATATCAATGCCAAGGTGTGTACTTTGCTGTCAGCATTTCACTGCATCATCACTCCAAGCTGCACTCGCGTGCTTCCAGGTGCAATAATACCTGTTCACTTTGCAGCTGCTTGGGGGAAAGGAAAATGGGACCATTGATTTACTGTGGGTTTCTCTCTTCAAAGCAGTTATAGAAACATAATTAAAGGAAAGCTTTTCCTTACTTTCCTGGGGGCTCCTTCCTTGCTTAGCCTTGTAGGACTCGCAGTGATGGTCAGTTTGCTTGATTGGGCTGGATGACTTCCCAAAGGTAATGATACTTCAATTAAATGTTCTAGGTTTTGTTTCATGTGCTGATGTTGCTGATAAATACAAAGAGAAGGAATTTTTTTCCCTGCTTAACCATGGTTGCATTTTCTCTGTGGGCTGTTTGGAGTGAATTTTGATGCCTTTTCTCCTACCAAATGCATAATGATCTGTGTGTTGTTTGAATGGACAGTTAATTCCTGTGGTGATGGTGGTGGTGGGGAGAAGGGAGGGCAGTGATGTTCCTGCCTCCCTTCCCAAGTCCTCTATGTCCTGCTTATTACATCAGTCTCTCTTTTGATGTTCAGTCTGTGGTGTCTCTTGACCCTTCAGCCCTGGTCTCCTGTTCCTGTTTTCTGGCCTGTTGCTCCTCTCTTGTTTTTAGTTGTTTTGAGCTACAAAAGGCACAACATCAGCTTGTGCAATGTGCTGAGACTGAGCTGTTGAAGAAGCAGATCAAATTCCTGGTGGTGGTTTCTCAGACACCACTCTTCAGTTTTATTTCTAGTGAATCTACAAGCCAGGGATGACAAACAATCTGCTGCACTGTCCTGAGACACCTCTGCCACGAGCCACCATGCCACAGCTGCTTCCAGCCAGTTATTTTGGATCCAGCCATCCATGGCAGATTTCTGTCTGTCAGAGTTTCCCTCCTCTTGGTCTGCAGGACCTTAGAAGCACACAGCCAAAGCCCCTGTGCTTGCTGGGAGTTAGGTGTGGTTTTGCAGAGGCCTGTTTCAGGGTCACCAGTGCCCACCCTCTGAGCACAAATGCATTCCCCTGGAGCTCATCCAAATCGGGGATTTTTGCAAAAATCCAGATGTGAATTTTATGCCTTTATGTCTTCTATGGAAGCATCATAGTTGAGCAGTTCAGTTGCCTGAAAGGAGCTTCCTAAAACATTGCCAATAACCAAGTAAAATCTTACACACTTCAGTACTGGGATGTTGAATGAAGAAGGAATGTAAAGAGGGAATATCCAGGGAGTTCCCTTTTTTGTGAATTTTTGTTTGCAGAGTCTGCTAGTTTGGGTTTTATGCTGTGGAGAAGTGCATTATTTATAACCTCAGTTCAGTGTTCACAATGGCTGAGGTGCTCTCTAGAGCAAGACAGATCTTGGGAATCTTTGATTTGGTTTTAAAGAGAGAGAGATGATTCACACACAGTTGTTCATCACGAGTTCCTGGCCAGGTGTGGTGAAGAGCATGTGGAGTTGTAGCTGTCACACAGACTCTGGTGTTTTCTCAGGAGCAGCCAAACAGCAGGTTGTCCATAGGGCAGGACTCTGTTGGACACTCAGACACTGAAAAAAATCCTACCAAGGAATCTTAGAAGTAGGGTGGGTGGGACTGAAGGACTGTGTAGCCACTTTCCCCAACCCTGGGGCAGGGTCAAGTCTCCTTACACCATTCCTGACCAGGGTTTGCCCACCAGTTTCCAAAAAACTTCAGAGAGGTACAGCTCTGTGGCTTTTCTTTGGTAGTTTATTCAACCCTTCAGATCTTTGCAGGTCTGAAAGCTTTCCCTTATTTAAACCAAGTCTCCCTGTGCTTAGTCAGAGTTGTCTCACGGTGTGTTGGGAGCAGGGTGTGCAGAACAGACACAGAACTTGAGGGAGTTGTGGATTCTCCTCTTGAGCATGGGATGAGGAACAGCAGGGCTGTGTGTGGTGAGTGGTATCACATTACCAGGGCTTGAAACCTGTGCTGGAGCTCATAAGAAAGCAGAGCCATCCCTGCTCATGTCCTGTTTGTGCTCTGCAGATGGACATTGCCCCCAGCTCCTCTCTTCCAGCTGAGAGCTGGGGGGATGCAAGGATTCCTGCAGGAATGCAGCCCCTCAGCCCTCCTGAGTGCTCTATTTTTCTAAGTAGTTCTGAAATTTGAAGCCATGTGCCTTCTGGCAGCTGGAATGGAATTTTCCTTTTCCATCTCTGATACATCTGTAGGTCTGAGCACTCCTGCTCGCTGCTCTGGTTTGTGCCTGGAGAGGTGACGCAGGAAGGGAGCGAACTCCCTTGCCTGGAAGAACTGTAATATTTTTGGCTGCTCAAAGAACTCCCAAAATGGAGGCAATAAAGGCTCAGGCAGAAGTGGGAGTTTCCACTGCACAGTCTGGAATTGGGAGCGAATTGCTGTGATGATTCAGGGGAGTTTTACTGCCTGGTTATCACTGCTGCAGGAGGGAAGTCTGGGGATTTTGCCTCAAGCATTGGAGCCCCAATCTGCTTAGGGAAAATTGGACTGAATTGCAGGGAAGATGAGGGAAGTCTCCAACAATTATGTTTTAAAACGATGTTGTGTTCCCATTTCTGAGCCGTCAGGCAGGTGCTTGGAGCTGCTGCATGCTTTAAAGCCCCCTGAGGCATCCATACTCTGTGCTAGGGAGAAAGGAGAGGGAGGCAGCCCTAGCCAAGGAAATCCCCAGCAGCCAGGGCTGGCGTGGCACAGGCAGCCCCCACAGCTCTGGGGTAGGGGCCTGCTGCTCAGAGGGGCTGGGGTCATCCAGTCTTTCCACAAAGCCTGGAAGTGAGGATCCCTCGTGCCAGCTGTCGTGGGCTCCCTGATCCCTGCATTCCCAACCCTGTCAAAGGGGAATAATGGGATTTGCCAACCCTGTAAATGCCCGAGAGCAGCAGTGTGGGCTGACGGGCAGGTGCGAGCTCTGATGTTCTCTACTCTGTCCCCTCTCACTCCGTTTGTATATTTTTTTGTGCAGACTTCTGTGTCCTGCAGTACCCTCTGTCCACGTGTATGTGCCTCCCCTCAGGATAGAGCCTGTTTGACTTGGACCTTCTGTGCTGGCAGTGATGCTTGCCCCCTCGCCCTGCATGGGCTGATTCTGCTCCTTCCCCTCACTGCTGTACAAGCTGCAGCTGCTGGAACCTCTCCCAGCTCCCGCTCCCCTCCTGCTTCGCCTGGGGCTCAGAAGTGATGCAAAAGGCAGACACAAACAACTGGGGGATTGACAGGGCTCCTGTGAGCCTCAGAGTGACTGAACACCTCAACAGGATCCCAGTGCTCATGCAGCCTCACGAGTTTGTGACATGGTGCAAAATACTGAGCAGTGGCCCAAGGCGTGCGTGTGCTCTCACAGCAGGCAGGGGTCAAATTCCCTTCTGCAGTGGTGCTGCTGCCTCCAGCAGGACAAGAAGATTCTGTTTATTTTATTGGAAATGTTGTTAAAATGACAAATTCAACCATGATTCTTTCAGTTGAAGTGTGTAACTGTTTGTATTAAACTTTTTTGGGGGTTATATTGTCAGATAGTTGTTTCTAAAGTGTTTAAACCAGAATCCCTTTGTGGATGACACACAGTAGTAAAACCAGAAACTTGAGAGGAACTTAATTTGAGAAAAGGCTCTATTAGATATGGCCATGTTCCTATTTTGCACCTACACATGCAGGGTGTTGAACTGCTCATCTTTGGGCTTTGCATTGCTGGTTCTTAGCCTGGCTGCTGCTGCACGCTCTGGTTTGGGTCTGGCTTCCAGCTGGGGGTGCTCCCTTGTCACTGAGACTTTGCTTCCCTCAGCTGATCTGAGCCCTGGCTTGTTCCTGCAGTGGTGGAATTGCATGGATCTCTGGTTCACAGACTGCATGGAACTGGGTGCACCTTTTCTCTAAACAGCCAGAATTGCAGAGGTGGAATGACTGTTAGAACCAGGAAGGATTTGAAACAATTGAAGTTTAAATCTAAAATGATGATGATGAAGCTCCAGCAAATGGAATTCACACAACAGGTTGCCTGCTTTATATTAAGCCTTTTATTTTTGTGGCACCCTGAAGTGTGGGATGCTGCCAAGATACCAGACTGCCTTCCCCAGGTGCCAGCAGCATTAATGGCAATCTGGATACAGCTGAACATGCCTTAAACTTTAGCATGGCCCGGGGATTCTGACCCTAGTGCTTGGAAAGCAGGCTGGTCCATCTCTAGTCCCTCTTTCCCACAGCTGAAGTGTGTTGTTCTGGACATCCCTGAAGCTGTGGCTGTGCAGGCCGATCCATGAGCTTGTGAGGGAACACTAAACACTTAAGGAGATGGTGAAACATTGCTCAGGCTGGTTCAGACTGTGCTCTCTGCTTCCCCACTGCTTTTTTTGTCTTGTTTTTGCATTTAAACTTGAACGTAGGAGCGAGGCGCGGGGCGGCCCCGGCCCTGACGCGCCGCCGCTTGTGCCCCGCAGAACAACGACAACGAGACGGCGCTGCACTGCGCGGCCCAGCACGGCCACACCGAGGTGGTGAAGGTGCTGCTGGAGGAGCTCACCGACCCCACCATGCGCAACAACAAGTTCGAGACCCCCCTGGACCTGGCCGCGCTCTATGGGAGGCTGGAAGTGGTCAAGATGCTCTTGAACGCCCACCCCAACCTGCTAAGCTGCAACACTAAGAAACACACTCCGCTGCACCTGGCAGCCAGGAACGGTCACAAAGCGGTGGTGCATGTCCTCCTAGATGCTGGCATGGACAGCAACTACCAGGTATCTGCTGTGTCTGAGTGGGGCTGGGCTGGTGGCCGGGGTTGGAGAGCTCCACCAACCCTCCTGGCAGAGGGAGCGCTCGCAGAAGCTGAGGAGAGCTTTGTGTTCTGCTGGGCTGTCTGTGCAGCTCTGGGTTGCTGGGGGAGGCTGCCCGGAGGGACTCGGGTGCTGTGCATGCCTGACGCCTGCGCAGGGGCCGGGCAAAGCCCCAGACACGGAGCCAGGGAGAGAAACACCCTGTGGCCTGAAGCTGTTCTGCCCTGCAGTGCTGTGAGCTCTTGATAGGCAAACGTGTCTCTTCCTATCAAGCCACTTGCGAATGTGCTGTTTTCACAGCAATGGCTTGTGTGTGGGTCTTGTTTTTCCTTGTCAGGACATGACCTCTTGCTGAGCTGTAGAAGGCCCTTTTTGGTCTCTCAGATGGAACCATCCCCATTTTTCCATCCCACATCCTCAGCATTGTAATAACGTTGATAGTCCATCCTCAGCTGTAGGTAGAGCTGCCCACACCTGGTGTACAACGCCGTGTATTTATTGCTTCTGTAACCCTCTAAGCCATGCCTCCCTCACCATTCCCTGCTGTCTGGCTTCATGCTATGTTTCCATTTAATTTGCAGACTGAGAAAGGCAGTGCTTTGCACGAAGCTGCTTTGTTTGGCAAGACAGATGTGGTACAAATATTGCTGGCTGCAGGTGAGAGAATGTTCCCCCTTTGAAGCACTAATGTGGTGATCCCTTCACCCAGAGCTTGAGGAAATCCCTTTCTGGTGCAGCAGGTTTCGCCATCCAGCTGTCGGAGCTCCTCAGAGCAGGATATAGGAGAGGTTGGCTCTTGGAGTTTGGCTTTAGATTTGTCTCCAGAGTGCCTTTTAGCTCCCCCCAGTGATGATCACAAATGTGACTTGATGAAATACACAAACCTGCACATAGTTAGACAATATTCTTGCTTTTGCCCTCTGTACCCCTGTTGCCACAGGTATTGATGTGAACATAAAGGATAACAGAGGCCTGACTGCTCTGGACATTGTGAGGGAGCTTCCTTCCCAGAAAAGCCAGCACATAGCAGCTCTCATTGAAGGTGGGTAGTGCAGCTCTGCCTCTGGGGAGGAGGGGAAAGCTTGGGGTGCTGATTGTGCCAGGGCAGGATGTGCTTTTCTAGACCTGGAAAGTGCTGAAAGCAAAGCAGCTTCAGGCTTGGAAGAACCGGTGCTGAAATGCTGGGGTGAGCTTCTCCAGACCAAATGTTTGGAAGAGGACTTGGGGGGATTTAGGAGGATTAGCCCTTTGCTGAGGGAGTGTGGTGTGACTTTTACAGTTTAAATGGGCTTAATTGAGCTTTGTTTAGCTCACTTTAGCAGTTAATTAAAATTAAGGATAGCCTAAATCTGCTTGCAGAATGCGAAGTAATAGCTTTAGAAATGGTTCTGGTGTAACTCCCCTTTACGTGGCTGTGTAGGCAAATTGTTGTCCACAGATCTCACATCCTGCTCCTCTCCTCGCTGTGAGGCTTGGGCATGGAATTTGCAGATGAGATTTACAGAAAAGGCCTTGATTACTTGTGTTTTATAAAGGAGCTTGGTCCATTGTGTCTGTCCAAATTCGGGAATGAAATGTGACATCTTGGCTAAATTCATGCCTTGTAATTACGCTGTCTGCATTTCCTCTCAGCTGTGGGGAGGATCAGAAGCATTTGGAGCTGGGCTGTGTTATTCATGCTGAGCATTTGGGAGCTTTGCAGGTTCAAAGCACTTCTTAGACTTTTAACTAAGCTGTGCCTGTGAGGCTGGAATGTTTGAGCTTTATTCTGAAACTGAAGACAAAGATGGGCTTTAAAACTGAAGGTGTTGCAGATAAAGGCTGTTAGTTTTCCCCAGGAAGGAGCTGCTGTTGGATGTTACATCAGCTGAATGTTTCTGGCTTTGCCTGTGGTTGGGGGCTGCTGCTGGAATTAGTTTCTCTTGTTATGACTGTGTTCAGTGATGGTGTTTGTGTCTACAACACAAATTTGCTCCGTGACGCTGTGTCCGTGCAGCAGCTTTGCAGCTTTCTGATTAAAGACTCTGAAAGTTCAAAGGACCATTCCTACCCTTGTGCCTGTGATTAAAGAGGCCGCCTGCTTCTATTTTGGGATCTGAGCTGCAAGTTTTAATAATGTTATTTTTTTTTGGACACTTAATAAGCTGACAGTTGGCCTTCCACCCACAAGGGAGGAAGCGCCATGTGCTGAAGGGGACAGAAAGCCAGATTGACATGAGCTGACCCTGTCCCCCAACCCCCTTGCAGATTACACCGTGGGGAAGAAAAGTGCCAAAGCTGTGGAGAAATCTGCTCCAGCCCCGCTCGCTCCAGCCACCGATCCCTCGGGCCGGACGTCTCAGGGTGGGCATCACCAGCATTCCTCTCCCTGCCAGCACCGAGGTCAGGAGATGCAGTGCCAATCCCATCTCTCTCTTCCCCTCACAGGTGATGTGGACAAAGCTGTCACAGAGCTGATCATGGATTTTGATGTGAACCCCGAGGAGGAGAGCCCCTATGAAGCTTTGTACAACGCCACGTCCTGCCACTCCCTGGACAGCCTGGCCAGCGGGAGATCGTCCGACCGCGAATCTGGGAACAAGGAGGCTGAGCCCAGTGGCCTCAAAGCAGCTGGAGTCAGGCCTGTATGTAGCTTACCCCTGCTTCCCCTTGAGGCACAGGGGGCTGACCTGCAGGGTCAGGTTTTGCAGCAGGCTGCCCAAGCTTGAGGAAATCTTTAAATCCTTCCCTGACATTGAGGAGAGCAGGCAGGTGCCTCTCCTTCCCTGCCCTTTAAGAGGGATTGCCTAAAAGCAGCCACTGACCTTATCACTCTCTGCAGCTTCCTGAAAGGTGGTTGTGGTCAGGTGGGGTTGGTTTCTTTCTTCAGGCAGCACTGACAGAACCAGAGGACACAGTCTCAAGCTGCATCAAGGGAAACATAGGTTGGATATTAGGAAAAAGCTTTCCATGTGTGATAAAGTTTTCCATGTGTGATACAGTTTTGGAATGGCCTGCCCGGGGAGGTGGTGGAGTCACCATCCCTAGATGTGTTTAAAAAAAGACTGAATAGGACACTCAGTGCCATGGTTTAGTTGAGGTGTTAGGGCTGGGTTGGACTCAATGATCTTGAAGGTCTCTTCCAAGCCAGTCCTTCTGTGAATTCTTCATTTCACCTTGTGTTGTATCCTTCTGTTTTCTGGCAGTGCACTGGTGCCAGTGAATCTTGGTCTGTCAGGAGATTACATTTCACAGAAGGGCTGACTTCTTGTCCTGAAAAAAGTTCTGGTAACTTGTGTGGAGCATCTTCTCATGTCTCACTGCTTCACCAAAGCTAAAGCTCTCTGGAAATTATCTGTAATAACCTGTTGGAAACTGGTTGGCAGTAGAAGGGATTTTTTTTTTGTGTATTACTTGCAGAGCTCTGTAGAGGGTACTCCAGGCTTTACAAAGCAGCACAGAGCTCCTGGAACTGTCCCCAGAGAACTCTTCCTCACCTTCTGTCAGCTGCATCTGCTGCCCCAGTAGCGATCAGCAGGAAAGCTGCTGTGGGGCAGATGGGCCACGGGCCCTGCAGTGCTGGGTCAGCTTCAGGCTCTGTGTTCTGCTTGGTTTTCCAAAGCCTGCTCTCTGGAGGTGTTTTTGGACAAAAGGCAGAGCAGCAGTGAACAATTAAACTGCTGGGGGCACAGTAACCATGGTTCCCCTCTGTGCAAAGAGGTGCAGCCTTTGGTTTGTGCGGAGAGCAAGCAGAATTGACATGAGACAAAAGCTTTGGATGATGGACATTTTGGCCAGATCTCTCAGGTGTGCAGTACCAGGCAGTCCTGTTACTGATCAGGTCTTGTCACTGTCCTGTGCTGATGGTGTCTGGTGTGAAATGAGCTCAGTTCTGTCACAAGTAAGGAAAGACAAGAGCTGAACTGCAGTGAAAAGAGAGCAGGACATGCTCCAGTAGCTGGCTGGCGTTTGGGCAGTGCAGCTCTGCTCTCCCTTTGCCATTAGATGGAGCTGTGGCCGGGCAGGAGGTGGCCCCAGGGTGTGCTCGGCCCGGGACCAGGCAGCAGCTCCAGCTGCCCAGTTGTAATCCCGGGATATTGGAGGTGGGCAGTGCAGCAGAGTTTCTTGATCCCTAGAGTTTTCCACCATAAAAGGTGCCTCTGGCATCATTTCACTAAGCCTTTTCTTCTGATCAGCTCGTTGCTCACTCCCCTGTGTGATGCTGTGGAGATGCTGGTTTAGGTCTCAGTGAGACTGGTGTGAACAGAGGGGTGTCCTGAGGAAGAGGAAAGGCAGCAGCCATTGCCCAGCTCTGTGCTGTTAGGGCTGAACTTCTCCTCCACCCAGATTAATTTGAAGAGGTCCTTGCTGCATCCACAGCAGTGGGGACACAGAGCTGGTGGGGGCAGAAGGGATGAGCTGACAGTGTCTGTCTCACCTGCAGAGAGAACGTCCTCCCCCACCGGCCAAGCCCCCGCCTGATGAAGAGGAAGAGCAGAATGTGGAGAAGAAGACAGGTCACAGTGCTCCCTGTGAGGTACATGGGGCTTGCTTTGGGGTGTTTCATGGGAGAGTGGTTTAAACATCAGTTCTAATAGTTTGGGAGGAGCCAAGGATGCTCGGTTACCTCCTGTGCTCATTGGGCTGTGAATGTGGAGTATTCCCTCATTCAGCATTGCTGCTGTCCCTACCATGGGAACTTCCTTTGTCTGGTTCTTCCAGGGCACCTCAGACTTGACCTTCAGCCTTACTTTCCTATTCTAGGCTGAGAATTCCCTTAGGAAGAGATTTTTCTGACCCACGTTGTGATGTGGACCATTGCCCACTAGTAATGATCCCACCACAGGCATCTCCAGTTGGACTGAAACACAGAGGGGCTGTGAGTTCCTGCTTCCTCTGAGCTCCCAGCTGTGGAGGAGCTGCTTGGGCTTGTGGGTCCCAGTGACAGGAGCAGGGGTCAGGGGCTTGAACTCAGCTGAGGATCTGGCCCAGCATGTGTTAAAGCTGCCTTCTGCAGGGGTCAGTGCATGTGAGCTGCTTTCTGGTGGAACTCAAGCTCTCCCATTTCATGTTGCTGCTGCTGGGGCTTCCCATTGCTCATCTTATTCACCTGCCTGTGAACCTCAGATGTAAGGACTCTCTGGGAGACACGGCTGTGGGAAACCACAAATGTGCCTTGGCAACTTGTGCTGACACCCAGGAAAACCTTCAAAGCAAATCCAAATCCTGTGGATTTCTGTGCTCTCCCAAAGGCAGTGGGCTGTGTGTGAAGCTTGTGGAGCGTGTGCCACCTCTGCTGTCAGAGCAGGCTCTGGTTCTGCAGGTGCTTTCTTTGAATGTGCTGATCTGCTGGAGTTCTGCAAGGCATAAATGAGATGTTTTCTGGAGAGTGTCAAATCCACATGAGGCACGGGTGAACGTGGCCTGCTGTAATAGCACTGACTGCAGAGAGGGAGTAAACCTGGAGCTGTGCATGAACAGAGAAACTGGGATGTGACATTGTGGACTGATCCCTGCACTGCTGTTCAATGCAGGGGGTGGTAACCAGTCCTGTGCCTGGCTCTGGCAGAGGAGAGCTGGGCAGCAGGTCATGGAGTAATTGGGAAGCAGAACTTGTTTATGACAATAAACACGAGGGAGGGAAACGTGCCCTGACTGTTCCTGCTGAGCTTTCTTGCCATGTTTAATTACCAAACACCTGCTGTGTTGTCCTGCCTTTAATGGCTTTGGAAGCACAATCCATTAAAGGGAATCTTGCTGGCAAATGGCAGAGTGACTCGCCAGGGAGACCTTGATTTGTGACCAACTTACAGGCAGCATGTGGCTGCCTGGAAATGACCTTTTGGACATACTGATGAGGAGTTTGGGGCTGATCCTTTTACTTTGCTTGTTCCTCCTGGCCTGCTCTGCTTTTCTGACTCTTGCCCATCTTTTATCACCTCAGTGCTTGCTCTCCCTGGGCCGGGCAGGTGTGCACATGCTCTGGGAATGCTGTAAACATTCTGCTGCAGCATCCCAATCTGCCACCCTCCAGCCCTCCTCTCCCACTGGAGCCAGGACTTAGTCATTGAGTATTCTGGGGTTGGGCCAAACTCTTAGTTTTCCAAAGTAGTCTTTTTATTCCTTGCCAAGCTGGGGCTATCAGTCAAAACAGATGAGTGTAAACAAGAAACTTCACTTTCATCACAGAAAAGTGTTGGTACAAACAGGCAAAGGAGCTGATTGTTTGGAGGTGCTTGAGTGGTGCCTTTCACTATCTGCAGAAACCTTCTGGGTTTGGAGCTGAGTAAGAGTCTGCACTGTCAAATTAAACTTCAGTTCCAGTTGTTTACGGCGTGTCTCTGGAAGGGAAGTGCAGATCAAGGACAAGGCGCCGCGTTGGCTCCAGGAGTTTGGTCTGCAGCTCTGGGGAGGAGGAAGAGAGGAAGAGATGAGTTACCCTTTAAAAAGTCTTTCAAAGTCCTCTGCTGTGGATTAAATACATCTTAAAGAGCATCCTCATTATTCACAGCATCTTATTTTTGCTAGCAATGAACATTTATACATGCAACTAACATGGCTGGAGAACTAAAAGCTGAATTGGAAGAAAGCTTTATTGGTGGTGTTGCTCCTGGTCACAAAGCCCACAGAGCAAGCAGGGTTCTCCAGCAATGGTCTTCGTTTTGAGTGAGTTTGAACCTGGAACTCTATTTAGAGCTTGGAAGGATGGGAGATGGAGAAAATCAAGTGTCACCAGGCCTGTGAAAGTTCACAGAGCAGAAGCTGGGAACTATGTGCTGCTGGAGAACTTCTGCCTTTGGTGCATTTAAAGAGGACAGCACAGGAATCATCATCCACAGGGATGTCAGGAGAGCACCAGAGCCTGGCTCAAGGTCCAGGCTGCTGCTGTGCTAACAGGCTGCTGCTGGGCAGGATTTTTCCAAGATCACTGGCAAGAACCTCTTACCTGCTGTTCTAGTCTGATGGTTTTGTGCCACCATCTGGTCTGAATTTTTCCCTAATTTGCTCATTATGAGCTCCTTCACCTGGAAAGGATCAGGTCTGCCTGGCAGCTCCTGTTCAAAGCAGGTAGAATAAATAAATATTTCCCATGCCGGACATGGGCCGTTTCCTCCCATTGGGAAAGTCACATTAAAATCCAGCTGGGTTCGTGCAGAATAGCACATGGATGTCAGAATCCTGTCTGTGCTGCTGACTCTTGGATGCCTCTCCAAGACTCCTTTAAGCTTCCAGAGCTCCTGGCTGGGTTGCAGTCAGGTAGGCACCAGTTTGCCCTTGGAGCAGCTCTGGTGCTTTCACTCTGGGGAGAAGCAGGAGGTGGGCTGGGCTGGAGAGGCAGTGGCAGGTCCAGGGGTCTGAGCAGTAGGAGCCCTCCCTGGGGGCATGTTTTGTTCAGACCTGTTGTCCCCTGTCCTGGCAGCAGGTAGGGATTGTTTGCTTTCTGGCTTGGGTTTGTCCCACTGTGATTGGGTATAGTCACACACGGGGTCACAGAGTGGGTTGGGCTGGAAGGGACCTCAAAGATCATCCAGTCCCAAGCCCTTGTTATGGGCTGGGACATCTTCCCCTTGGCCAGGTTGCTCCAAGCCCCATCCAACCTGGCCTTGAACACTTGCAGGGTATTCACAATTTCCTCACTCCATGCCCCTCCCCAGCTCTCTTGGAGCCTCTTAGAGTGCATTCCTGGGTCATGTTGAGCTCCTGGGACAGGGTTGCATCAACCTGCCAGGATCTGGCCAGGAGATGGTGCTGAAAGGCAGCTGACTGTGCCAGCAGGGTGCCCTGGTGGCCGTTCAGCCCCTTCAGGGTGGGATGGCACAGGAGGGTATCCAGTGCCTGTCATCCTTGGCATGGGTGCAGACCAACATGTGTGAGTGCAGCAAGACTGGTCTGGATCCTGCACCAAAACCTCATCCCTTCACATGGCTGGTGGCTTTCCAGAACAGCCCAGGGAGAGTCTGCCAGGGTTGCAAACCAGCTCTAAGTAGAGGCTTTGGGGGATTTAAATGAGGGATTTAAATCACTGCTGCACATCCTGAAGTTAAACTGAGTTCATACAGTGCTGCCTGAGAACTCTAGTTCTGAATATGCCATGCATCCTGAGGTCAGAAATGCAGATCTGAGATGCCTGAAAGGGTGGCAGGGATTTGGGCTTTTGTTCTTTTCAACCCTGTCCTAATAGGGCCAGCAGCTAAAAAGTGAATGACTGTGCAAATTCCAATAGCAACAGCGAGTCTGAGATGGGATGAACAGGAATAACGGTCTCAGCTCTTTTCCCCCTCCAGGCTGTCTGCAGCCCTTGCACAGTTGGTCAGTTCTGGAAAGCTGTCAGCAGCCTGAAATACTAAAAATTAAAAGAGTTTGGGTGGGGTTTTTTTGAGGGGGTTAAAAAAGCCCCAAGGGGAGTGTTACATTTTGGCTCACACTCTGCAGTGAAGGTGTTGCCTCTGCCAGTTCTTTGCTTAACCCGTGGCATTGAGGCTGTGGGGTTTATGCTGGGACAAAGCATTGCTTTGCAGAGCACCACATTGTGCTGTTCTTCATTAGGCCTCTGCTGCCCGGGGGAAGGGCAAGGGAAGTGGAGCTGAGGAAGAGGAACACCCCTACGAGCTGTTGCTTACAGCAGAAACTAAAAAGCCGGTCGCAGTGGACAGGAAAACAAAAGGTGAGTGACCATCCAAAAAGCAGAGCTGTTTGCTTGCATGTGCTTCAGGAAAACATGAGGGCAGAGGGCAAGTGGAACAATGAAAGTCTGCTGGGTGGGGGCTGCAGGGTGATTGTTGTGTTTCCTGGTGATCTCTCTGTAAAGAGCTCTGAGCGTTCCTGTACAGAGTGTACGTGGAGGAAGGGCAGCTTCACTGTAGGACAGTTCAGAGACTGCAAGGATCTGCTCTGTCACCTCAGAAATGCCCAAATCTCATACCTGGCAAACAGAAGCAGAGGGTGAGAGGCTGGAGGCTGTACCTCTGCCAGGGGAGATGAGCAACACGAGTGTTCCAGTGAACTGTGCTCTCCATCCAGCTGGCGCTGCAGGTTTCTGCTGTCCTGCTGTAAAATCAACATCCTGCTCTGTGTTAGAGCTAATTTGAGATGGAAACTAACAGAGGAGGAAAACAAAAATGTGTAGAGCAAGAACTAAACTGTCTGAGACCTGGAGTACACAGGTTGATATTGAGGCAATTTCTCCTTCCCCTGAAGGACCTTGGAGCTTTACAAAGCATCTGGGAACACCTTGTCTCTTGTGTTTGGCTGTTGGCTTTTTGGCTTTCCTTCAACAATAACAAAACAAGATTTGTTTAGAGGGACAAAGATTTCCGCTTTATTCAGAAGTCCCGAGCAGGAATTCAAGTGGATTTAGTTTGGATTCTCACACTGGAACCCCTCTCCCTCTGAGGATGGACAGGGCTGACAAGGACTTGAGGTGATGCCTCATTGTCTGCTTTGTCAGACCTGCAGCTTTTTTCCCCTCCTTGCAGCATGATAACTGTCATTGGTCGGGTCCTGCTGCTCTCCTGGCTGCTCCAGGGTGGCACAAGAGGTCATTGTGTTCCCACCAGCACTTGCCAAAGCCCCTCACTGCCAGAGGCAAATTTTGGGAGCTTTTCAGGTTGGTGTTTTGCAGTCTGGTCCAGGAACAGTCCTTGGGCAACAGCCACTGAGCCAGGGCTTTCAGGCTTTCATCAGTGGGCAGCTATTGCTGGTTATTCAGGCACCAGCTACTCCAACTGCTCCACTCCTTCCCCTGGCTGCTGTGTCCAGGCTTGATTGGTAAGAGTGGAGGTGGTCCTAACTATGTGTCAGCTTAAAATAAAACCTCAGAGTAATGCAGCTGCCTGTTCTTGATGCAGATCTCTTTCCCTGAACACCTGAAGACAGGAGAGGGTGCAGGAATATCTTTATGGATCCTTTTATGGATCCAGAGCAGGGTCCCATCTTTTAATGTACAGTTGGAGAGATCAAAGCTGTGACTTCATGGTTTGCACTCCATGGAAAGTGTTTGTAACAAGCCTGAAGCCCTTCCCACTGTTACAGTGGGAGAAATCCAAGGATGCAGTTGAGTTTTTCTTCGTCTTCCCTGACTTTCCCATTCTTTAAATGCAGTCAGCACTATGGCTGATGGTGGGGGGAGAAGATAAATTTAAGGAGTGGCAGAATTAAATAAGAGTTGAGGGAGAGACCAAAGCCTTACTTGGGGTGTTGGAGAATTTTCCCATCTCTGGGTCAGAAGAGTCTTGGAGCATCAAAGGCAGCAGCTCAATCCCAAGACACAGAACAGGCTGAAGCATGGATTTGAACTGCTTCTTGGCTCTTAGTCTGAGGGTCTGGCCTTCTGCATGAGTTCTGGAGCAGCCTTTGGTCAGGAGAGGAGAGCTTGAGTTCTTGTGGCTGTTGAAAGGGCGTTTCAGGGCAGGGAAAGGCTGAATTTCAGGCATGCGGCTTTAATGGTGCCTTTCATCTGTGATAGCTGCCTTTGTTCCTCTGGCTGCCAGTTGTCTGGTGTCCAGCAGGCAGATGAATGTGGCATTATCCACTGGCTTTGGTGGCCTTTGTGTGTGTTAGAGCAGCTCGCTGTCACATGCTGGAGCACTGGGAGAAGTTGGCCTCATGTTTCGGGCAGAGTATCAGAAGTGGTTTAAGCCAAATGCTCTCCCATCCACTTTGGTGTGCAGTCACATGCATGAAGTCAGGGCACTCAGGCCCTGTAAGAGGGTGTGAAAACAAGGCAAAAGAGGAGGAATGTGTATGGAGTGACCAAGAGGAGGCTTCTCAGCTCCTGCTGCCTCCAGAGAGACCTAATGGAGGGTGAAAAGACTTGAGTTTTGACCTGTTTGGCTTCTCAGGAGTCACACCCAGGTGTTGTCAGCAGTGACCAGCTGCAGGTAGGACCGACTTGGTGCCTTCTGGTATTTATTACAAACTGATACTCGTTGAGGTTGTTCTGTGCTGCTTCCATAGGAGGTCCAGCTTGAAGTCCCTGCTTTGCTCTTTCTCCTGTTGGAGATTTTCTTTGTGGTTATACTGGTTCAACCAGCACTGTGTGACTGTGCTGCTAACCAGAGAGCTGGAATGAGCCAGCAATAAAGTCAGAACAAGCTGCAGAGAGATTGAAAGAAACTTTTCTGAGAGCCCGAATATGGCTGCTGAAACAGCAGGGTGGACATTTCTGTGGGAGTTCTGTGGGGACACTTGGTTATTGCAGGCAAAGGTTTGGGGACAGCTCTTGGTTTGCTGTGAGATGAAGGACAACACAAACCCACAACCTACATGTCCTCACAGGGTGTTATTGTGACAGAGAGCAGACCTCTGTCCCACATCCCGGGCCCAAGCCTGTGTTTCTGCTCTCATGGCATTGTGCAGAGTCACATTAATGATCTCTCCAAGCAGGGCAGTGTCTCATTGCCCTTTCTGAAGAGGGGAGTACAAAAGAGCACTAATTCAGGTGGATAACTATGCCTGGAATGACTGAGCTCCTTAACACAGGAGTGTGCCATCCTCAGCTGGGTTCCACACGAGGTAGCTGGCTGTGGAATGGGCCTGTGTTTCAGTTCTGTTGTAGGTGAAGGCTATTTTTGCACCCCTCAAGGCCAACTTCTTCTTCTGGCCTTCTGTTTCACAGGAGGGAGAGTTGCCTGCTCCTCACTTCACAAATTCTGGCATGATGTAACATGGGCAGCCTTTTCCATGTGCAAATCAGGCTGCTGTATGCCTTCACTGATTTAAAGGTTGGGGAGCTTGAGCAGGCAGCAGCTGCAGGAACAGCTTCATTCTCCTAATCCAGGGTTGTGAGACAAATCCTGCTGTTGATATATAGGGAAAGAAATCCAGTGGAGGCAGGGTGGTTACAGCTTAGCATGGAGTGTTTAGGGAAGTGCTTCATATCTGGAGTCCTTAGGCTGCTCAGGAAGCTCTTCCTGGAATTCTCCCTGGGATGCAGTCAGTGCTGATCCCAGGAAGGGTTTGAGCAGCTTCTCCTGTGGGTGAGACCTGCATCAGGCTGTGGTTGAAAAAGGCAGAATCTGTCAAATGATCTGTGCTGGGGGGTAAAGTCAGTGAAGGGAGTGAAATCCATGAAGGGAGCTGGGTAGAAGTCCCAGTGCTAGGGACCCTTTCTGAGTGAAACTCAGGTGTAACTGGAGGAGGATAATTCTTTGAGATGCCCTAAAAGGAGAGGCCTGGAGAGCCCTGCATGTTCCTGCTCTGTGCACCTCAGTGACAAAAAGACTGAGATGACTTTCTACATTAGTTCTTCTGTCTGCAGCTTTCAGGGCAGGCTCTGAAATGTCTCCTTCAAGATGTTTCTCACAACTTCTGAGCAAGTGCTGTTGCCCTCGCTCCATGCCTTCCTTCCCTGGCAGCTGCCCTGTGTTTCAGAGTCCCTCTTCAGCTCGTAGATGAGTGGGTGGCTGGGATTCCTGTCCAACAGGAGCCCTTTTGTGAGGTGCTGGAGCTGGATTTGGAGCACTTTGTTCTGGCTGGACTCGAGTGTTACAGCACGTGGCACAAACTTTGGCCAGCTGCCTCTGCCTTCAGCAGAAATGTCAGTAAAGGTTCAGCTGGGGCATGGAAGAAATGGTTTCCAAGGAAGGGAAGAGGTTGGGAAGAAAAACTGCAAAAGTTTTTCTTTCCCCACAGGTTTATGTGACTGTCCCAGCACTGCTGTCTTGCTCACCTCTCTGTGGCTTTGCATTAGTACCAGTCTGTGCTGTGAATGCAGCACATCTGATCTCCTCTGAGGTTTGTCCTCTGAGGTTTCTCTCCAGCATTGGAGCTTCAGAGCTTTATGCAAAGTAACTGGGTTTAGTCTGGCCTTGTAGTCTGGGGTGCTGCTGCTGGTCCCTCTCAGCCAGCACTGGGACCTGCCTTCCCTTGGCAGCTCCAGTCACAGAACTGGTGGTTTATGTGCCTGTGCAAGAGAGTCAACAACTACTTCACTGTCCTGGAATCTCTAACTCATAGGATCCAGGATGAGATAATCCCTCGCATCACTTGATCCCAGTGAGGGCTGTGGCTGCTCCTGGCCTTCCTGTGCCTGCGAGAGGGACTCACCATGCTCATCAGGCACGGGGTACCTGGGACCCCCACACAAGGCAAATCACTAATTAGTCCTTTCTGCTCATTTCTGGTGTGAGGACAGACCACAAAGCCCAATGGGTACTGGTGTTTGAAAATCCCCTGGTCAGGCTTGGTGCTGGAAAGGTGCTGGGAGCTGAGTTGGGCTCTCTGCTGCTGCTAACAGGCTACTTTTAGTCTGAATAGAACTCATTATTTTGCTCACGGAAAGGAGGGTTCCTTTGCCTTGGCTTCCCAGAGCTGCTGTCTGTAAAGCAAGTGATTTCCTCTTCACATCCAAACATCCTCCCTGCACTTCAGAGCCTCATTATCGGAGCGTTTCGTGGTATTGTTCCCTTGCAGCATCAATTTTTAGTCCTCAGACTGAAGAGTTTGTTCAGCACTAAAGGGAAGCAGTTAAAATTTACAAGCAATGCTGGGAGGGTGAAGGAATCCTAGGAAACCAAAGTTAGACTTGTTGGCTTGACAAAGTTTTGCTTCTGCAGTTGAAATGCTTGTTCATCTGTGACAAAGGTGAGTGTGTGTGTGTGTGTGTGTGTGCACGCTCAGCACTTGGGATCAGTCAATTCTTCATGGTTTATGCAGGACCCTGGTACCTGATATTGAGGTTGCTGGGGCAGGAGGAGCTGGGAACCAGTGTCACGTTTCTGGGGCAGCCGGTGCTCCACCAGCTCTGGCCACTCTCTGCTCAGTTCATTGCAAAAGAGACTTTTTGCTGAAGCTTTTTTTCTTGCATAAACTGTTTATTTCTCTCCCCTGAGCGGGGAGGAGAGGTTAAACTCGGAAGCCACTAGGGAGGGAAGCAGTGGGTTTTTTTGGGAGCGGATTTTGGAACTCGCAGGTCGATTACAGTCCAGGCGTTTTCCCACCCTGCGGCCCGTGCCAAGAGCCGGGCGCGCGGCTCTAAATAACGCTTTGGCCTTTGTGGAGACGGATCAGATGTTCCAGGAGCCTCCGTCTCTGCTGCTCCCACCTCACTTGCTCTCTCTGCAGGATATAGTTAGCACTTCTCTTGGCCTTATATAGCAAGGCCTGATAGTTAGTGTTAACAGGAATAAAAAACACGAGAGCTGCCAGATTGCGTAAATCGGGCCAGTGTTTGGAATTTCATAAATGCCATGACTTTGGGTACAAGTTGAGCACGCGAAACAATACGGAACTGTTCTCTCTTTATCTCTCCCTCCCTTGCTTAGGGAGGGCAGGGAGAGAGCTGGAATTTTGCTGCTGCTTCTTCCATGGTTTTAATTTCCCCCTCCTCTCTGTTTTCATCCCCTTGAAGATCACAGGAGGAGCAGCGGCGGCCGCAGCCAGGACTCTGCTGAGAGCCAGGACATCCAGGTGCCAGAGCAGTTTTCAGGGTTGCTCCACGGCTCTTCTCCGATCTGTGAAATAAGTGAGGACCCTTTCAGGCTCGCTTCCTCCGTGGAGAAGGGGGAGACAGAAGCCACGAGCCACCCCGCTGCTATGCAGCTGGAGGATGCTGAGTTAGCCTCGTCGGGACCAGCACGGAGCAGCTCCCCGGACCCCACGCAGACGGCGGTGTACGCCACGGTGCAGCACGTCAGCCGGGCGGATCCCGCAGCCGCAGTCACGCCCCACGTGCCGCAGCACCCCGGCGGTGCTGAGCCAGAGGGGGACAGAGCTGTGGGCAGAGCCCACCCGAGCAGCAAGCCCAAAGCCGAGCTCAAACTCAGTCGCAGCTTGTCCAAGTCGGACTCTGACCTGCTGACCTGCTCCCCGACGGAGGACGATGCCATGGGGAGCCGGAGCGAATCGCTCTCCAACTGCAGCACCGGGAAGAAGCGGCTGGAGAAGTCCCCATCCTTTGCTTCCGAGTGGGATGAGGTAAGGCTGAGCTGGCTAAAGAGCCTCTGTGCCAGGAGTGACTGTGCAGCAGGAGCTCCCCTCTGCCATGCTGCTCTCGGGGGTCCTGGGTGGGTTCCATTGCTTCCGCTGACTCTCACAAGGCATTAACAGGCTTATGCTCACTTGAGAGCCTGCAAGGTGTTAAATGCCAAAAGATAAAGCTGGAGTGGGGTAGTAGCAGACTTGCAAGCAGTTTCAAAGTTGTTTGCTCAAATACAGGGCTTGGTTTCTTTTAGGCAAGCCAGATATGTTTTCACATCCCCAAAATGAGAAAGACTTGATAACAATGCCCTTCACCAACCTTTCTCCAGTTTTCCTCCTTCCACTTCTTCCCTGTTTACTATCCCAATGTCTTGGAAGTGTTGCGTTGCTGGGTGCCTGCTGCTGGGGAGTGTCAGCAGTGCTCAGGGGTTCATGGGGATGGAAGGAAGACAGTAATTAGGCTGGTTTGTGTATTTGGTAGCTCCTGCTCTCCTCCTCACACGCTTATTTCAGCGGCTGGTTAGCAGTCACTTTATTATCATATCAGACGCCCACGGACAGTTAAATATTTCATGCTCAGAAAGTTGGCCCTGGAGAGCCACTGGGGCAAGATTAAGTGTCCCTCTGAAATTCAGCACCTCAGCATTACTGAAGCATTCTTTGGGGATGATTCTGTGCTGGGAGAGCCGGGGCTGCAGAAGAGATAAGCTCGGATGAACCACTCTTTGTACTCTGAAAAGGAACTAAAACCCCTGGCGTGGTGCTGGGGGTGTGGAGCCGCGTGTGCCGGGCGTGGAAACCCGGGGGAGGGTTGTGCCCCTGCACTGGCTGATGCTCAGCTGCCTCTCCAACCCTGACTCAGAGAGAAAATTATCATCTGGGGAAGAGGGAGGTATTTAGAGATGCTAAGAGCAACGTGAGAATCCATCCCTCAGTCCGTTCTCTCCCTCCTCCTCACTCCCTGCCGGGTCTCAGGGTTGCCAAATAGATATTTTCCTCTGCAGCTGCTTGGGCTGGAAAGGCTTTGCTGTTAATTGCCCAGGTCAGTTGTACCATGGCTTAGGGAAAGGCTCTGCAGCAGAAGGTCCTTTGGAAGGGCTGGATAATTCCCTGTGCTTTATCTGAGCTGTTTACAGCAGACACTGAAAGGGCAGAAGCCTTTGGCACGACTGCATTGGTAGCAGAGGTCAAGTGCTGGGCTGCCTGCACTGCCTCTGCTTCCTCTGCTCAGATGAACCCTGGGAGCTGCTTCCTCTTGCCTGTAAACAAATCCCTCATTTCCCCTGAGGCAGCCGGACAAGCCCCAGGAGAGGAATCTGCTTTTCCTTCCTCTCATGTTTAGGTGAGGAAATCAGAGAAAGAATGTGAAAAATTCACATCTGTCTGCAATGGGGCAGGTCTCACTTTTTCAAAAGTCTGGCTGGTCATAATGGCAACAGTGAGCTTTAAACATAAATGTAATTCTATGGTTGTGTGTCAAATTAGTTCCCTGGATGGGATAATGCAGCTGCTCAGAATTGGATGTAATTTGCAGCCTCTGCATTTACCAGGGCAATATAAACCTTGTTGGGCCACCCCTGTTAGCAGTGGTTTGGCTTTCCCTCTGTGCTGAGGGGAAACAATGGCAGATTTATATTATTCTATTAATTTTAAAGGCCTTTATGCAGGTGACTAAGGAGGGAAGGGCTCCACGTGCAGCTCTCTGTGGCTCCCTGCTGTACCCAGCAAGCTGAGGACTCTGCCTGCTGGCCTGGCCAGCAGTAGGTGTGTTTGTGCAGGGCACAGGGGCATGGGGAGGGATCTGTGGTGTCCCTGGACAGATGAGATCTGCAACAGAGCCTGAGCTGACCCTGCTCTGGCTGTGGTGGCTGACTGGGGACGGCAGAAAATCTGCTGCTTGTAGCAAAGGGTCACGTCCTTGCCCTGGCCGAGTGCTGCCAATGCCCTTTGTTGGAAGTGGAAGGTGGTGCTGGCCTGGCCAGAAGGGTGGGATGGGGAAGGAATGATTCACTTGGCAAAGCTCGTCCCTGTTCCCAGTTGCAGCTCCCCTGCTCCAAGGACCTGGCCCAGAGTGTTGCTTTGTGCTCTGTGCTGTCCAGGAGCCCGCTCAGCCCAGGTCCCACCTGCTCCTGACCCCCTGCTCCTTGCTGGGAGGGGGAATGCACATGTGGGAATGCACCTGCAGCTGCTGTCAGGTGGGACTGCTGTGTGAGCAAGCAGAGAAATTCTTACATCAAACATCCACCTGTTGCCTGGGGAGGTGAGGAGTGAAAATGCTCAGTCCTGCTCTGGTGGGAAGCAGGGTGGGGTCAAGGAGGCATGTGAGAGGTGTGAGGAGGTAGAGCTCTGTCAGCATCAGTATTTGAATCCTTCCAAACCTGTCTGTGGGCTGAAGTGATGGATTTGGTTTTCATCATTGGCTCATGAATATTGAGCAGACAGGGATGAGGGGGCAGCAGCAGCTCACAGGGGGTTTGGTACAGAACAACCTGTGTTTGTACCTCTGGGGGAGGGGTCTCTGGCCCTCAGCCCCCTTTTCAGGGCAGATTAACCTGGTTCTTCTCTGCCTTCCTGCTCTGTAGAGCAGCTCCAGACCTGCCCTTCAGCCTGGTTCATGCTCCAGGCTCTGGGCAGGGATGTCTGCAGTCAAGGCCTGGGGCTGCTCTTCTGCCTCGTAGGTGCTGCTAAGAAAAATGATCTGTTGAATGATCAGGGCAAAGAACAAGGAAGGCTGCTGGGAATCAGCCTCAGACCTGGCTCCTGACATCCCTTAAAATCCCCTGACATCCTCCACTTCCAGCTGCCTGCTGTCAAGTCATCTGTTCCAATGCTGAATTTGAATTTTGGAGGTTCCAGTGTCCATCTCACAAAATGAGGTTGTAGTTCTGTGCTCTGACTTAAGTCCTCCTAGGAAGAGATTAAACATCCTTCCAAAACAATTTAGGGAACTGAATAAAACATGCACGTTACTTCAGGTTTTTTTAGAAAAAAAGGAGGTGCACAGTCCACCACTTTTTTTTTTCTCCCAAGTGAATTAGTTGAAGAACTGATGAATATTCTGTAGCTAATTATGGCACTGGACATTCATCTCTGATGACTAACTGCAGTGGTGCTCCATGTCTCCTGTGAAAGGAATGCTTTCCATCTGCAGTAACCATGGATGTGGTGTTTACCCGTTCCTCACCCATTTTGGGGCTGTTGATGTCCCCTAAGGATGGATGCCAGGAGCAGATGGCACATCTGTGGTGCCTTCCACCTCAGCAGGGAAGCAACTTGATGGAGGTTGTGGCTGCTGTGGGTGGGTGCCTTTAAACCTTGTCTGGACTGTTGGGTGCTGCAGTCCCCTCTGAAATCAGTGTCTTAAGTACAGGCTCACTGTGGAGGATTAACAACATTTGCATTGAAATGTGAAACTTTCTGGAAAGCTTTTGATGCAAAACCTGCCACTGCCTTAAAACACCCAGGAGTTGAAATTCAGAGCTGCCAGCCAGCAGGGTTGAAAGAAAATGCAAATATTCCCCTTGTTACTCAGGAAGAGCTGCTGGTTTTGTGCCTGGTGAAATTGCATGGTGTAAAAGCTCAGGCATCAGCCTCTGCCTCCCAAAATGTTTCATTTATTCTCTTGGTTCAGGTGTTCAAATCTCAGCTTGCCCTGGGTTTGGCTGGTGGGACCAGAAGGGTGGCTTGAATTGTCCCCAGGTGTCCCCTGCCTGAAGCTGACCCTTGCCCTCAGCCCAGTTCCAGTTTCCCCTTTGCCTGAAATAGTTGTAATTTGCTTTTGTCTAGGGCAGAAGCAGTTGTGGGGTCAGTATTTTTGGTCTCAATTTCTGCTAAACAAGCGTGGCCAGCAAGGTTTTAATCAGTTTAATTATTGGGCTGATTATTCTATTGTCTCCAGATCCCAATGTTTCCTCCTGTTTTTCCTGTGCTAAAGTCAGGAATTCTTACATCATCCCTCAAGTCCAATCTCTTCTCTTTGTCCCCAGTGATGAGATTTCCTCCAGCCTGATGAACTTTTTGAAGTGAAAGCTTTTGTGTTTCCACCATTTTTAAACCTGCTGCAAAGGCCCAGCCTGTTGGAATTGTGAGCCAATGTGGAACTAAGCCAATCCAAGCCAGTGTAAGACAATTTACTAGTTTTACAGGAAAACCTGTGTGCTGAAAGGCCAATGTAAAAACCAGGCATGCTTTGTTCCAGCAGCAAGGGTTGGACACAACAGGAGTGATATTTGCCAGTACAGCAGCTCCATCCACCTCTGTGTGAGTTTCTGGGAGCTTCTCAAGTGTGTGACCTCAATATTGGTGAATCAGAAGCTTTTGATTCTTGTGTGAATGATTGGTGCTCTGACGGATGTTTTGGTTATGTAACAACCTTGTGATCACTGGCGTTTTGGGGACATTTTTGTTTTTCAGGAACAGAAATGTCCGGCCGCAGTGTCCTTACTAAATCCAGTCCTTCATTATGTTCTCTTCCGCTTTACGTCGCATCTTCCAGCACTTCTGGAGCTTTTATTTTTAAAAAAGTCTTAAAATCTCTTTTTCCAGCCTGGAGCAGCTTCACTGCTCTGTCCCACAGGCCAGAGCCAGCCTTGCTTGAGAGCCTTATGTTGCTCTGGGGTTTGTATTAGGATACAGAAATATAGAAAGACAGTGAATTAATTCCATGATTTCTGGGGGGTTTGCCTTTCTTATTGTGACTCAGAGTAGCCATTGTCCAGTTGTTTCCCTGCTGTGGGCAGATGTGTTGCTACATTTGTCCATTCTCTTTATCATGTCAGTGTTGGATTTTACTGTTTGTTGAAACAACATTGATATTTGGAAGGCTGTGATACTTCAGATCCATCACACACTGTTGTGAAATTCAAGTTTATACCATAAGTTCCTTTTGGTACGTGTTTGGATTTGTAACTTTGGGATTTGTACAAAAACACAGGCTGGAGAGTGGCGTGAAGCAACAGGCCCTGGTCCCCATCCAAATGGATTTCTCAGAGACCATATTAAGCCAGGAAATGTGTTTGCCTTTATCACTGGCAAACAGTTGCAGAATGATTTGAAATAAATTCAGTAAGTCTCCATGCTGTGTGGAAGGCTGGTGGGGAGGATGGAGCACAGCAGCTCTGGGTTCAAGTGCTCAAATGTGCCATGAACAACTGGCTGATGCAGTTTAGCTTTGAATTAATAAATGGAGCATTATGTTTTCCAGGCCTCTGGTGTTTGTTATGCTGAGTTCATACAGGCTGGTGTCTTTTGGAGACACGGAATATATTGAGTGGTGAAATATGAGCCGTGTGCTCCATGGGAGAACAGAAGCTGAAGCATCATAAACTGAACCAGAAGTGGTTTATGGGCTGTCACCAACCTAGAAATGAGATTCATGGCTCAAATCCAAATTTTTCAGGTCTGTACCTGTATTAAGGAGTCAGCAGGTATCATCCCAGATCCCACTCTTGCTCCATCCCTTTCAGACATGCTGGTGGATGCTTCAATCCTGCCATTCTTCTGCTCCAGAAAATATTCCAGCTGAGTCTGAGCAGCCTGCCTTCCTCCTTCAGGGGTGCAGTATCAGTCAGTAATGTGAGGTTTGCTGTGGTATTGGTGCAGAATGGAAAAGTCAGTGATTCTGTGCTGCCCCAGCATCATCTGTCCACCTCATGTGCCCACAGTTCTCCCCTGGAGTTTAGAGCTGCTGACTTGCTGGGCTGTGATGGGGCTGCTCACATCATCACTGAGGGGTTTGTTGTGCCCAGGAGCTGCTCACATCATCACTGGGAGGTTTGCTGTGCTCAAAGGGGTTTGAAACTGTAGAAGCAGCTTGTTTGGGGGTTGGTTTTTTTTATTCTTTCAAATCAAATCTGCCCCATCCTCCAGCTGTTAAAGCTTGGAAATAATGAAATCTTAACTCCTGATGCTCTCCTGGAATTGCAGAAATTTAAAAGAGTGATAACCTTTCCACCCAACTCTATAAGTAGCTTTGGAGACTGAAATCTGCTGGAGCTGCTCTTGTCTGCTGAGCCTGAGCCCCGGGCAGGTTTGTACAATAGGTTATGAACCCTCAGTAATAAGGATTTATAATGGGAATCCTGCTATATTCTTAATTATACTCCTGCTGCAGGGTGTCATTATAGTGCAGTAATGCCCTCCATATGGCAGATAGTGTGTGCTTGGTTCTGTGTGGTTTTATTTAATTACAGACCTTTATTTGAGTAACTTTGCTGCTCAGTCTGAGGCCTGTGCAGGTGCACTGCAGGTTTTCTTCCTGGTGCTCAGGAATCACTGGTGATTTTTAAGCTGCCAGTTTGGGAAGGGGCCACAGTGGAAGCAGAAGACATCAACCCACATAAGGTAGGGAGGCCCTGGCACAGGGTGCCCAGAGCAGCTGTGGCTGCCCCACCCCTGGATGTGTCCAAGGCCAGGCTGGACAGGGCTTGGAGCAACCTGGGACAGTGGAAGGTGTCCCTGCCCATGGCAGTGAGTGGGACTGGATGAGCTTTACAGTTCCTTCCAACCCAAACTGTTTGAGGATTCTGTGATTTAGTTCTCTCAGGGTGACCTTGCTGTGTCCTTGACAGTCTCTGATGCTGCGTGCAGAGACTGAGAACAAACTTCTGCATTTGCATTGATGGTGACTGTAAGGTGAGGTTTTATGAAGCCCCTTTCAGAAAGCTCCAGGAGCATCAAGATGCCCCCAAGACCGGGTGAGTGTCACCCTGACAGAGAGAGGGTCAGTATGGAGTCCAAAGGAGACTCCTACCCTGTGTGTGGGCAGACAGCCCGTGTTGTGTGAAGCTCTTTATCACTGGTTTAATGGCCCTCAGTCTCTCTCAATGGATTCCTTGGCTTCAAACTGCAGCAGTGACCTGGGGAAGAAAAGCTGGAGAGATCAGTATGGACACCATGGCTTGGCATCCATCAGGACAGGGTGTGGAAGGGGGCTGGCTGTGGAGCAGAGCCTCTGCAGGGCACTGGGTGCCCTTGGGGACAGGGGTGTCACTGCCCTCTTCACAGGTGTGGGACCTCTGGGTCCCTGCTGCTCCTGCAGGCTGGGATCAGACAAGAGGAGACATCCTGCATCCTGCCCGTGTAAGGAGCCATTGGCTGCTCCTGCCATGAGCACTGTGAGGTGGGGAATCACTGTGCAGGACCTGGTGTGGAACTGTCTCCTGTCCTGCAGCAGGACTGACCTCAGCGTGCCACGAGGCTGCCTTGGCCTCGCTGGCCTTCTGCAAACAAATGCCTCTTCCCCTCTTAGCAGAACTCTGCTCGGGACAGTTTGTTTTGAGTCAGGTTCTGTTTTGGAGTCACTGGCCAGTTGCTATGTTCCCATGGCCGCCTGCCTGCCTGGAACAGCTCGCCCCAGCCCCAGCCCCAGCCCCAGCCGGACTCTCGGCCGCACCCAGCTCCTTTTTTTGGGGCATTTGTGCTTTTCACCAAATGTAGGCAAATGTGAAAATAAATCCAAGAGCTCCAATCCTGGTAACTGCTCCACAGCTCCTTCCAGGCATATTCCTGCTATGGGGTTAAGGAGGGGCACTCTCTCATCCTTGCAGCCTTTCCTTCTCCCAGAGTACTTGAGCTGTGCAGGTGTTTCTCCTTCCCTGGTGGGGTTTGAGGGCTCACTGGCTCACCTTCTCTGTCCCAGCATGGAGCCAGCTGCCCCTCTGCTTTAGGGATAACAGATATGGTTGTATTAATTAGAAGGCAGAAGCATTTTGTGGTTTCAGTTCTGTGGTAAAACAAATAAACCGTAAAATCCCTACCCCAAACCAGCCCCACAGCACAACCAGAGATGGGCACTTGGTGCTTCAGTGGAAAAATACAGGTTAAGCCAAAACAAATTGGAACTGAGCATTCAGGCTACAACTAAGTCTGAGCTGCAGAGCTATATTTAAACATGGTATTTTTGTATTTTAATAATTAACCAGTGGGAAAGAGCAGCCTAAAAAACTGTAGCATGGGCTATTTTCAAGGTATCTTCTCTTCAGCCCCATGTCCATGCTGGAGTGCAGCTGAGGAAAGGCTGCAGAGGATAGGGATGCTCTAAAGCAGTGGTTCCCTCTCCAGCTTTGTCCTTCCCCTCATACTTCTCTTTGCAGCCTCCTAACAGTTAAATCAAGCTGGTCAGTCATAAACTTGTGTTTGAAGTGGTGTGAGTCTGTTTGAGGTGTTTGCTTTTCGTGGAGAGCCGAGGGCAGGGCAGGATTTCCCTGTGCATTAATGGTAATAGCTGGGACTGTGTGTAACTGTGACCAGCACTTGGCAGAGCAGGGCTGTGAAAGGTAATCCTCTGCCACGTGATTGTTTCATTTCCATTCAGTTTTATATAGCACAAGGCAATTCCCTGCTTTTGAGGAAAAGGTCGTGGGTGTTTCAGTGCTTCAGAGGCACCTGCAAGTCCTCAAGGCAGTGTTGGGACTGCAGAGCTGGCAGTGCTGGGGGCTGAGCCTGGACAGCATCAAGTCTCTCTCAAATTAGGTGAGGGCAGCATGATGGAAACAAAAGAACTTGGCCTCAGAGTTAATTTGCAGTTTGAATCCAGCTAGAGATTCCCAGACAAGGTACAAGAGCAGCTCCAGCTCAGAGATGTACCTTGTCCTGAAGCTGATGGACACCAATCTGCTAAGTTTAATGTCTTTAAAATTCTGGAGCTTGAACTGAATTGACCCCAAGACCCAAATTGTGCAGCAGTCACTCAGGGTTATGGCAGTGCCCCAGAAATCTTCTGCAGCTCGGGCTCAGTGCCTGTCCATGGAAGGGAGTAGAACAGCCAGGGCCCTTGGTGTTACCTGGGAATGGGGCTGGTTCTGCACCTTCCCTGGATTTCCCTCCAGTCCTGCATGGCCGTAATGTCCTGCTGGTGCTTGAGGGCACTGTGAAATTCAAAGTTTTGCTGGAGAACATTTGCTGCTTTGGGGGTCAAAACCATCTGCTTTGGTGGTTCTTGTTGGAATGAATCCAGCAGGCCTCAGGTGTCTCCCAGCAGTTCCAGCAAAGGTCACATTCAAGTCCTGGCTCCATCCAGGAGCCAAGGAGCAAAGAATGCTTTTGCCTTAGGACAGGATTCATGACTCCAAACCCCTCCTAACTGGAGTTTCTTTTTAGATCATACTTCCCTATATGTTCCCTTGGTGTGTTGGGATTCTGATTGTTTTCCCAGGCTGATTTTCAAATCTCCCAGTAAATTAATGGGCATTAACTGAATTTCAAGCCCAGCAGAGGTGCTCATCCTCTTGGTTTTCCAGGGGCAGAGGACCTACATCCCTAAAAGCTCTGTTCCAGCTCACAGGACTGCCTGGTCCCTGGGGAGATTTAACACTGCAAATGCAGTGCCTGCAGGAGAAGGGGCTTCCTGGAGATCTGCCTTGCCAGGAGCCTTGTAAGAGTTTTTTTGTTTCACCAAAACCCCTCTATGGGGGAGCTCAGCTCCTAGCTGCCCCTGAGTGTGCATGGCAGTCAGATCCAGCCCCTTGCAGCATCCCCAGGAGCTCCTCACACCAGTGGGGACTCATGCAGCTGCACCAAACAGCATCACACTGGGAGCCAGGCAGGGCAGAGGAAGCCAGGGGTGAAGTCCAGGGCAACTTGGATTCCTTCCCCAAATATGTCCTTAAATGACCAGGAGAAAAAAAGTTGATCAAGAGTTGAGGTTTATTCCCCCAGTGTGTGGCCAGTCACTTTGCATTCAGCAGCAGCCACTCAGAAGTGCCTCACAGGGGTGTTTGCTTGGGAGATTTCCTTTTGGGAGTCTTACTGGAGGCACTTATTTTAAACTTTTTTTTCTTTTTTCTTTTTTTTTTTTCTTTTATTTTCTGCTCAGTTATAGGCTGAAAACTGGTTTAAGCAACCAGCCCTGAGCCTCTCACGTGTGTTTCTCCTTGGGGAACAGTGGGGTTCAGTGCTGAGAGTATTGAAATGTCTGAACTGACCAGCTGACCTGCAGTTTGTCAGGTCTTTCCTCTTAAACTAACCTGGGAATTGTCAGTTCTCCCTCTGCACCACTGCAGTGGAAGCCTTGATTTACAAATTCTGCTCAATAATTGCTTGGAAAGTTTCTCTTCTCATTTAAGGAAGTCTCCTGAAGGTTCACTGGGAATACAACCTGCATTAATTTATTCTTTTGTGTGTGTGGCAAATGCAGCCATTTCTGTGCAGCTCTTAAGTGGACTCAGACCCATTCCAGCAGAGTTTGTACCTTTTCTTCCTCACTGCCTGAGGTTTGCCTGGAGCTGTAGACTGTGAGTCCCTTCTGTCAGAGGTCAGAGATGGAGCTGTCTCCTGCTCCCTCTCCTGGGTCCTTCAGGCATTTGCCCTGTGATGCTGCTGTCCCACACCATCTGTTTTCAAACCCTTTGGAAGCACCTGCTCCAGTGGGAGCACAGCTCCATGCATAGCATTGGGAAATGTGGTGGTTTAAAAAATAAATCAAGCCAAAACAAAAATGCCCAACAAAACAGAGTGTGGGGAAGCCGAGCTGCCAGTCTGCTTGCTGGGAAGGAGTGGGTGACAGCATTGCTGCAGCTCCACTGCTGGTGTAGGGAGCTGTGTGCTCCTGCAGGGTGACTGAGGAAGCTGGGGCTCCTTCCTTACCCCCAGGCTGTGCTCCAGAAGGATGTTTTTGTTGAGGCTTTTTATTTCCAGGCACTGGCAAGTTGTGGAAGGGAAGGCTCTGCAGAGCCTCGACCTCTACATACCCCATCTGATCCATGCATCCCAACAAAGACCTACCCAGGCAAGGTGTTCAGGGCACCTCTGCTGGTTCAGAGATACCTTAACATTCTTTGCTGGATTTCTTCAGCTGTCACGTGGGAGGTGAAATCCTGGGCTGCATTTACCTTTTCCTGAGGCTTTATGAATAATGCAACACGTGCTTTTTTTATTTCCAGATTGAAAAGATCATGAGTTCCATCGGCGAAGGCATTGACTTTTCCCAGGAGCAGCACAGGATCTCAGGTAGTGTACCCAGCATGTGTCTGTCTGTCCTGGCTGTGCTCTGCACACAAACAAGGTGCTGGCTCCTGTGAGTGGATGTCTTTAACCTGCTTTGGCTCTGGGAGGGAGAGAAATGCTCTGGCACAGGAGGAGCAGACCTGGGTTCCCAAATGATGCTCAATGCTGCTGCCAGTAATTTTAATTCTACACTCCTTGGGAAGATTCCTTTAATTTTACAGAATGCAGCTGCAGGATTTTCCTCCCAGCCCTTTCCGTGAGGGCAGCAGCTGTGCTGAGCAGGGCTGGATGGTGCCAGTGGTGGGCCAGTGTGGGTGCCATGGTGGTCATGCCCTTTGCATGTGGTTTATCTGCCAGGTGCCTCGGGGAGGGTGATGCTGGGCATTTCCAAGTGCACCTGCAGGTATCAATACCCTCTGAACAAGGCTCTTGGAGGACACTTAAAATGTGAATTCCCTTCTCTGCCTTTGAGTCGTGAGCAAAAGCAGGATTCAAGCTTGCTGGAGGGCTGCCACCATGAGGGATTCTGTCCTTTTAAATCCTTCACCTCCAGACTGCTGCAGCAGAACAGCTCTGACTCTGGATGGGCAGCAGCTCCTCCTGATGAGATGCTAATACAGATCCGCACATGCAGCTCACACGGGCTGTGACAGAGCTCACCTCACACCCATTTGTCACTCAGCTTTTTGCTTAGGTGAGGAGGAACCCACTGTTCCCAGTGGGAGTTTAGCCTGATTCAGGCTCTGCATTCCAGGGTCAGGTGGCTTTGCAGAGGAGTGGAAGCTCTGTGTGAGTTTGTGCTCCCTGCTCTGACAGCCCTCCCTGCGCCGGCGCGGGCTGTGATGGATCGATAGCGCCAGGGAAGGGTCTGACACAGAGGGGAGAGAAGAGCCAGTGCTCCTGCAGAGCTGCAGCTGTGCAGGGAGCACTCAGCAAGGTGGACACCCTACCCTGGAGCAGGTGGGCATGGGAGCTGCCGTGTCCTGGAGCCAGGGGTTTTCCCACGGGCTGTGCTCTGTCACGCTCAGTTTGGGATCCCTCATGTGCAGATATTCTGCTGGACATGTTCTCTGCTTGTCCCTCCTTCCCCTGGAGCAGGCAGAGCCCTGCCAGCCCCTTGCTGGGAGCTCCCACACATTTGGCTCTTCCTCCACAAGGTTTTGTGGGATTGTTGTTGTGCTTCAGGTAATGCTGAATGTGCAGGGAACTGCAGGGAGCTCCCCAAATGCTCTCTCATCCTTAAAATGAGTGAGGTTTGAGGGTATTGGGGCTCGTGACTAATTTGGGGTCTGGAAAGGTGAAGTGTCTTGTTGGCATTTCCTTGGGGATTAAATGTGTTTGGAGCTGGTTGTACGAGCAGTTACTGTGTACAACTGCCTTGTGTCTGGGTAAGGGCTGGCAAGGCCTTCTTGGAGCTTGGGTAGTCAAGGAACACCATCATTTTAGGGATACCAAACTCCACCTGCCCTTTTTCTTAAGGGAATTTGGCCTTGGAACAGACATTTGTTTCTCTCTGCACCAAATATCCACAAGCAGGTGGGGTGATGTTGGTCCAGCACAGCCCACGCACTGATTTTGTCCTCCAGACAAATGCAAACTTCACACTAAAGATTGTTACTGAAACAATAACACCTGAAAGGCCCTCCTGAACCCTGGCAGCCTCTTCCTCTCTGTGCTGTGGGACTTGAGAAGAGCCTTGAAGGAGGCACCACAGCTTTGGGAATGCTCTCATCATTCCAGCTCTGCCCTCTGGTTCCCCCTCTGCCAGCTGCAGTCCTCTCAAAGGCAGGATTCCCAGAATGTGGGGCATAAGGGGAAGGATGGAGCTGAGAAATAGGAGTTTGTTTCAGTCAGAAGTTGTGATCAGGATCTTGCCAGGGGGCACAAGTACTGTGATTCTTCTGTTCTTGTATCAGCCTTGTAAGACACAAATATCGGGTGTATTTAGGGCATCTTAGTTTTCAGCCTGGGATGTTTTAGGTGTCTGTTCTTCTCTTTTTGAAGAAAACCCCTCCATTCCCTCCCTCCAAATACTTCCCTCTCTTCATTAAGTCATGACTTGAAAGGGTTTTGTAAGCAGAAAACCTGCACTTAGTATCACTGTAGGTTTCCCTTTTAAAAGCAGAAATGTATTTACAAGTGCACGTAAAGCTGATTCAGGAGCTCAGGAGAAGGTGGTTTCATTCCCGCTGCCAATACCCTGACAGCTCCCAGGAATGCTGTGGTAGGCAGCAGGCACTTCCTCACCTCTCTCTTGATAAATTAATTCTGAGCCAACCACAAATCACGTGGATCTGTCGAAGCAGACCTGTGACATCATTTTTTAAAACCCCAAAGCCATGTTGTCCATCACCGAGTAAATATTGAGGAGTCAGTAATTTCCACTGGAGACTTACAGAGCTGCTGCCTCCCTCCCGGCGGGTGGGAGCACTGGGAGGGGGGAGAGGATGAGGAGAAGGGAGGGACAGCGTGGGGCTCGCGGCTCAGACAAAGCCGCCGCAGCCGCCGGCGGAGCACAGGGACCGGCAGGGGAAAGGATGGAGGGGAGGATGGAGACCTGGCGAGCGGGAGCTCCTGGCACACAGTCCGGGCTTAGCTGCTGCCCCGGAGCACGGGCTGGCTCAGGGGAGGGAGGCAGAAGCTTTTTGTGATCCCGGCGTTGCCGCGTGCGCTGGAAGGACCGGCCGGCGCTCCCAAATACCGGCACAGGAGCAACCCCCGAGAGCAGACAGCAGGAATTACCCCAGGAATCTGCAGATGACACCGTGAGCTCTGTGTGTGCAGCCACTGCAGCACAGTGGGGAGGGATGGCTGGAAGGTACCAAACTGCTTCAGCTGACCTGAAGGTTCAAAGGAAGCGAATGGGGGTCTCCTGATCATCCTTTTCTTTGCATCCGTGCTGGAAACAGACGTGCCAGGGAGCCTGAAAATCTGCCTGTCTTGCATACAAATTCCCTGATGAAAAGGAGATCTCTGAACTTTTTTTTGGTCATACTTAAGGTCTTGAGCTTTACTAGAAGAGAGTAACAAGTCACTGGACTCATCCCAGGGATGAGAGAAGGGAGAGCTCATCTGCCAGGGCTTCCGTAAGTGTTGGGAGGAATCTCCTTTATCAGAGGCTGAGGAGGAGGTGCCAGGGCATGGCTCGGACTTGAGCTGCTGCAGGAAGAGCAGAGAGTGTGCTTGCATTTGCTTTTTTCCTTTTGCCGTGGCTTGGAAGCAGGGAGCTGAAATGCCTCCTTCCTGCAGAGCTGCTCCCTGTCTGAGCAAGGGGCTCGATGCGGCGGCTGCGCTCGGCTGAAGAAAATGAAGGAAGGGCAAATCCAGGTGTGCACCCAACACCTGGCAGGACCAGCAGTGTTGGGTGAGAACCGTCCTGGCTGTGCTGTCACACGGTGCAGAGGTGGGGCTGGGCTCTCTGGGGCCAGCGTGCTGGAATGCCAAGAGGTCCAGGCAGCGTGCTGGAATGCCCAGCGACCGGATCGCTGGTAGAGTGACAGAGCCAGGGCTGCCGGACGCGTGCCTGGGATCCCCATGACACAGTAGCCCCTGCCATGGTTTGCCTCTCTCAGGACTGCTGGGGAGGAAGAGCACAAGCCCTTCCTCTCCGCTGCTGCAGTCTGTGCTTCCTTTGTCTTGCGTGTCTTCCCGCGGACGGCCGCTCTGCCTGGGCTCCTGCTGCTTTCCCGAGCATCCGCCGTGTCCGAGCTGGCTCGGCTGCATGAAGCCGTTTTCTCTCAGGCTGCTCTGTGCTCCCTGCTGAGCTGGGCTGCGTCCAGAGGTGTGCAGATGAGAGGACTGGCACAGCTCCGCTCCTTTCCCTCGCACCTGCGACTGCCTGGGAATGCCTCGGGTGGAAGTTTGCTGCTCTCCTCCCGCCCCCTTCCGCTGAGCCGAGGAGTGGATCCACATCCCCACGGGGTTGGGCTTCATGTGCTTGCCTGGCGAGGAACTCGCGAGCCCTGACAGCAGTGCCTGTGATCTCAGCGCCCCAGCAGCGCCTCTGAATCTTTGCCCGGGCGAGGAGTTTCTTTTCTGAGTGTGAACTGCGGTACAGATTTGCACCCGGAGCCCGCGGAGGCAGCGCGAGCTTGTTGTCCATGCTCTGCGCACACAAGAAGAATTGTCTGCCCGCTGATTTGTTGTACTTTGAGCATAATTTTTTGAGTTTCTTTATGGTAATGACTATGATGTGGCAATGCCATCTGTCCTCCTCAGAGTGCCGCTGCTACCGCCTGAACGGTTTCTCCCTGTTCAAGCGGCTGCCGATTCCTCTCTCGTCAGGTTCGCGGATGCTGGAGCAGAGCGTCGGGGAGTGGCTGGAGTCCATCGGCCTGCAGCAGTACGAGAGCAAGCTGCTCCTCAACGGCTTCGACGATGTTCGCTTCCTGGTGAGTGCCCACCAGGGACCCGGGCTCTGGCACTGGGCTGCCCAAAGCTTCCCACATTGCCAACGCCCCGTGCGGGCACCGGGCAGAGCCGGGTTGTGCCGCGCGGCAGGATGGTGTTGGGAGGTGTAGAAGGTTGGGCAGAAGGGTTATGTTGGGTTTTCACATTTAATTCAGGTGTTACTGGTTTTCTCGCTAAAATTTTATTTCATTTGCCCCCTCAAAATCTTTACTATCCAATTTACTCCAGAAATGGGAGCTGAAATTTGGTGGTGTTTTGATGGAACCCCTGAGCAATCTGTGCTCTGGGCTGTGAAGGAGGCAGCAGACCTCTTGTTGGAACTGTACTTGCTCAGAGCATGCAGGCAATATGTTAATGAGCTGTACCTAATTGCACTGACACTGTTGGCTCTGAAACCTAATGATGACGACATGGTAATGCTCAGGCTTGAGGGGTTTTAATAACCAGTGCCTAGAAACTTAAAGCAGCACAGTGTAAAAATCCGAGAATTCCTGTGGAATGATGGATGGACTGCAAAGAGGGAAAATCTTGGTGCTGCAGGAGGGGTTCTCCCTGCATGGCTTAAAGAAATGCTTTTTGATGTGGACTCTTAAGTATGGCAAATAACAAAAAATGGATGTAAACCTTGGAAAAGTCATTTTGGTTAGTGCAGCATCCTGCCTTGGAAGGCAGCAGTGACATCTCTGGTGCTGGGGACAGTGCAGAGAAGTGACACCAGGAGGATGTGAGCTGGGTGAGGGGGTTTGGGAACACACAGTGGCCAGCATTGGTGGGGAGGGTATGAGGGGCAGCTGGAGAGAGACAGGAAGCCAGGAAAGGGCATGGATGGAGGCTCAAGGAAGTGCACACCTGAGCAGCATCTGTTGGGCTACTTAAAGGCAGGGTATAATTATACTTTAAAAAATGACCTGGCCAGGAGGATAAATGCTGTGGGATCCATCCAGCTGTGCCTCCTGGTCTCCACAGCAAGCAGCTAGGCCATTTGCTTTCCCTTCCCCTGGCAGGGCCAACACTCCCCTCCAGAGCTGGTGTTTGCTGTGGTTTTCACCCCGTGTCCCACCCAGCCAGTGGACTCCTGGCCAGGGATGTGTGAGGGTTCAGCATCCCTGTGTGTCCTGGGGCTGTTTGGAGATGGTACAACAAATTTTGATGAAATAACCTTGTAGATCCTCTTGGGATCCCTTGCTGATGGATCTGTGATCACTGTGGGGTCGGTGGCAGCTCTCACCCAGCAGCTGCAGACAGAACACCTTTCCCTTGCATGGCCAGGTGTGATGGACCTCCCTCAGCTCAAAATTCCAATAGCAAAGGTTCCTCTGTGTGGTGGTGTTGGGTACATGGTAGGATTTACTCTCTTCATGGCTGGACATTTTTTTCCCTCTCCAGTGCTGGGTGGCTGCTGCTGGATTCAGGGGATGGGACACTCATTTACTCATTCCTCTCAAAATTAAAAGGTCAAATAATTTCTGGGTGATTTCATGCAAAGCCCAGCTGATTTCCATTTTGCTGCTTATCTCTCTTCCTAGGGAGTTAACCCTGGTACTCGTGCAAACCCTGGCTTTAAATCCATTCATCCCAGCCCTGAGAACTCCAAGCTTATACATCAGCCCAGCAGGAAAGTTGAATTATTTAGAATCTTTCTGTGGTGTTCTTGCCTTCAGCTTCTGGTGTTGGAGGAGCAAAACCTTCAGATAGAGCACAAGTGGGGAACAAGTAGTTAATTTGGTTCTAGTGGTGTTTTTGATGTTCTTGGGTGAATTATTAGAATTGCTGTGAACACTGAAGCTGAGCAGAGCAGGGGCTCAGGACACCAAGCTCTGATTGTTGGGCTGCCCAGTCCTCTTATTTGCACAACCATTGCTTTATTGGCTGCCCCTTCCACTCTCTAACAGAGAATATTCCAAACAAAGTGTGTTATTTTCCTGGAATTAAACAGTTTCTATGAAGGGATTAGTCCCTCTTAGGGTCTCACTGTGTTCAATATTTCAAGGTCCAAGGAACGGCGGGTAATGGCTTGCAAATTGCCAGGTGGGTTATGAGGTTAATTAAGTTTTAGTAGCCCAGACTAGGAAATTGGAGTACTTTGATATAAAAACAAGGTTTTCTGTGCAGGATTTTGCATTGCATTGCTCCCTGCTCAGAGAGCTTCAGGGTGTTCTGGTGTGCCAGGATGGTCCCTTTGCTCTGGGGTCCCCAGGTGCCTTTTGGGGACAAACCAGGAGCTTTGCAGGAGAAGAGTGTTCAGTGTGCAGAGATCATGCAGCTACAGAGCAGGACAGTGTCCTAAAAGAGCTCTTTAATTACTGAGGAAGATACTCAGCCTATAGTAGATAGCAACTCAGAGGAGGGTTAAAAAGAGTCTAACAAGAAGTGTGTCCTGTCACTGCAGCAGGGACCTGTGAGAGCTGGTGTGTGCAGGCACCGGGTGCTTGGTGCTGTTCTTCACTGGAGAACCAGGGTTTAAAGTGCCCTGTTTGCTCCAGCTGTGGGACAGGGTTGTAAGAGACACAAACTGGGGGCTCTGGGCTTGCTGGTGCTCTGGTGGCCTGTACTGCAGCTGGGTCTGGTTTCAGGAATTTTTGATTCCCTGGGTGTTTTTAGCTGGCTCCTGTGCTAATCTGTGCCCCATGTCACAAGAGCCTTTAACTCCAGGTAGGGAAATGATTCATAAGCACACTGTGTGTAAAGGGAGTTTGAAAAGTGCTCTGTAAATATATTTGGCTTCTTAATTAGATGTTAATATAGGAAGGCAGAAACATGTGTTGTTTCCAAAAATAATAATTTCGTTATTTTCAGAACTCCAGGAACTGGGGATTAGGGGATTAGCTGTGCCCTGGCCACGTGCCAGCTGCCTCACTGGACAGGCTGCAGCTGGAGTGGGCAGCAGGGAGGGCCTGAGGGTCCTGCTCCCCTCAGGGTCTGCTGACCAACAGCTGAGAGGGGCTCAGGGAGCCCTCTGCTCCTGCAGGTGGCAATGGGAGCCACAAGTGTCTCACAGGTTGTGCTGTGGAAGGGAAAGGTGCTCTGGAGCCTCCTCTCTGCTCCTGGGAATTCCAGCTCTGCATCTGGGACAAAGTTGATCTTGATCAAGCAGTGGTTTCACTCGGGGTGGGTGTCACTGGCACAGGCCAGCAGGATTACTGGAACATGGATGTGATGTGACATTGGAGTGTCCTCGTACATGTACCTGTTCCTGGGAAGGGACCAAGGTCTACACAGATCTTGGATTGTGTAATCTTTTGAAGAAAGGAGTGATAAAAGATGGATTTAGGTAGCTTAGCTTTTCAAAACACTGGAGTTCTCTTCCCACATCTGCATATTAGGCCACATCTCTATGTCTGCAGAAATTTTTCTCCCTTCAAGTTTCCTACAGTAGCCACACCATGTTTATGGACAAGGCAGGGAAGAGACTTTCCCTGTTACTCTGCCACTCTGGAGCACAAACCCCACTGTCCAAGACAGCAGCTGCTTTCCCTCACCCTCTGCATTGCTACCAAGTGACCCTCATGGCCAGCACCGCTGCCACGGGGCAGTCAGACTGGGACACCCAGCTGCTGCTTTTCATATGGAGCTGGAATTGGGCAGCAGCCTGTGCAGGCAGCTGGGATTAGGAGCAGCTCAAGTGGAGATAGTGCTTCCAATCTTCCTTCTCTGCTCTGCAGCCCGCTGGGATTCCTTCATCAGAGGGGAAAGTTTATTTGTGCAATGGGTGAACACAACCGAGGCAAAGCTGCTGGCAGTGGCTGTGCTGCCCTTGACTTAGCAAAAATACAGCTCTGCAAGTAGGATAAAACCCTCAACAGCATTGCCTGCCAAATGTGAACAGCTCCAGTGAACCAGGAATGCCCACCCCACCACCCAGGAGGAGCCTCCCACGTGGAGGAACGCGGCCCCGTATGTGTGCTGAGTTCCAGGAGCCTCATTGCATCATCCCTCACCAGAGGAGGGAATGAAAGGTCAGATCACAAAACTGCAGCAGTGAGTGAGAAGTGTCATCCAGAAAAGTGCACAATAAATGGACTTAATTGTCCTTGGTGGGCAATGAGCTGGGAGAGCAGGAAACATGTCACAGGAATATGGACCAAGAGGGATTCTGCTGCTCCTGGAGCTTGGCCCCATCATGTGTGCTGTGCTCACCAGTGCATCTGCCACACATGCCCCTTTTGGGAAGTCCAGAATCCATAGGAAATGGATTTTGGGATGCCCAGTGCATTCCTGGTCCCTGCAGCAAACAGATTAACCCAGGGAAACAGCAGGCTGGACTTTGCCCGTCTGGAGAGGGCAAGGAGGCAGCCAGCATAATGAGAAGGAATTGCAATAATTGATGGTGGAATTCCTCCACAGAAGTGGGGAAGGAAATGCCATTACCTGTTCTTTCACGTGGTGTTTTATGATCCCACAGATCCCATAAATGTATCTGAGATGCTTGCAAAAGGTTTCCCCTTCCCCCGGAGGGCGGGATCTCGCTGCTGCCCCACAGCTTCCTCTGGGCTGACATCTGAGAAGGGCAAACCCCGCGTGCTCTGGCACTTGTACCAGTGTTCTGGAGTTGAACTTTTTATTCAGTTCAAAGATATTTTGATTCACAAATGAGCAGGTAAAAGAGAACATAAACCATTTTTAATGGCTTTTTTTTATTGTTCAAGCCTGGATTCCCACGGAGTGTGTGGAAAGCAGCTAATGCTGATTCAATGAGACAGCGTCAGAAAGGGAAATCTGTTCTCTGTGTGTAGTGCCCTGGGCTCCTCTGGGGGATTTTATTTATTTTTTTGTAATTGGGGAGAAGTGGTAGAAAAATGATGGTGGTGGAAGAATGGGGTGTCTGCAAATAATTTAGAGTACTGACATTGATTAAATGCAATTCAGGGCCATGTTAGATCAGCCTACAGTGTTGTTTGGTAAGGGAACAGCCTTTCCTTCTCCTTCTCCTCTCTGTGTGTGCAGGCAAAAACAGGATAAATGTGGAGTTGAGGCCTTGGTTCAGGTTGGCTCACCTTGGCTGGGGGTGTGAGCCAAGCTCGGCACCTCTCATGCCTTCCTGGGCCAAGGACAGCCCCCATCCACATCTGACAAAGCCAGGTCTCCTTTGCTCTTCAGATCCTGGGATTTGGGTGTGGGCTGACATCTGCAGGATCCTCATTCTCACCTGGTACCTTCCCTGCTGGAGCACTGGCATCTCCTGTGTCCTCCGTCGCTCAGCTCTGCCTGATCCAGTTCTGAATGGCCCAGCTTGGTGCACAGCTGCTGGTCCCCTGGGCAGCAGCCAGGCTTTGGACATGCTCTGGGAATGTGTCTGCCCCAGAGCTTTTTTCTATTTTCATATAGAACTTGTCATTTTATAGTAGCCACTCAGGAAAAACTGCACTGACACATTCCAGTAACGGTTTGCACCCAGGAATGATCTATGAGGGGCCCACCAGAGACCCCTGACAGGGTTTTACTGCATCTGCTCTTGTTAAAACACAGGAAGAACGTGGCCTGACCACAGCTGCTGCAGGATTTTTGTGCAGACTCAGGTGAGCCCTGTGTAGCTCATGCCTGGGCTGTGTCAGGCTGGAACTGGAGCAAGCTTTCCTCAGCTGGGGAGAAGCTCTGGGTGGCTGTTTCTGGATTTGGTCACTGCTGCCAGCCCCCAGGAACACGTGCCAGTGTCCCCAGACTGTGCAGCACTAAATGAGCCCCTAAGGGTGGAGCTGGACCCTGGGGTAAGGGTCTCTGCCAAGCCCCTGAGTGGGAATCACTTCATTCAATTACATGAATTTTGTTTGACATCTCCCCCGTGATGGGGTTCTGGCTGGTCCTTGGGAGGTTCCCAAGGACTGTGCTTTATTCACCATGGTAGGGGTGTTTGGGTTGTCTCTGCAAGAGAATGGTGAGAGCAGAGGCATGCAGGGATCTGGGGCTGAAGGAAGTGTGAGGATCTTGGGAAATGTGGCAGAACTTTGCCAAAGTTCCCCGGATAAGAGGATGGACTCCATGGGGAGCAGAGAGGTTGGAGTGGATTTTGAGGAGCAAAGTGGGTGGACCAGAACTGGCAATTTAGAAGATACTTATATTTGATTCATTAGTAGCTCCAGGCCCCATAAACATTAAAAAACCCATTAAAGTTGCAGTTAATTTTTTTTCTCTCAATAAAATTGCCTGAACTTGACAACCATGACCGATTCCCTCCGTTGCCATTGTCATGCTGCTAGTCTGCATGAGGAAGAAAATTAAAAATGAAGTGGCTGTTGCTAATCTCAGATTTATTGTAGGGTTTTGTGTATGAGCCCCTTTCCCTGTTGATGCTCTGTGCAGAGCTGGGGCTTCCTCATCGTGCCTGTGGCCAAACTGATCCTTTCCCCTGCTTTCCATTCAGGTACCCCTGACTGCAGATGCCTTTAAGGGAAGGCACCAAACTCCACAGATCACAAGGCCAATTACAAACCCAGACTTGTATGATCAAATGGGGTCCCCCTGCTCTGACATCTGGGTGTGCAGGGCCCAGCTGTGAGCTGGACACGTCTCCATCTCCTACATCCAGACTGCCAAAAGCAGAGCAATAGCAGTGACAGCAGAATCTTCGACAAGATGCAAATTGTCTCGAATGCACTGAGGGGAAAAAGAAAAAGAGCTTTGTGTGCACTTGGTATGCACAGAGAGCCTTCAGCTGTCTCTCTGCTTGGGATGTCTGCAGGAGCTTTTGGAGTCTGGGAACGCTGTGTTTGGGGTTTGCATCTGTTGCTTTCCATAGCAGACACGTCCTGGTCCCCGTGCTGGTCCCGGTGCCCCCGTGGCTGCCCGTGCAGGGTGTGCTCACAGCAGCGCTGGCACCGGGCTCCTGCACGGAACACTCGCTGCCTCAGGCCCTTCCTTAGCTGGAACGAGAGCATGGACACACGCCAGGCTCTGGGGAAGAAGCAGCATCTGAAAATTGGGTAGTTAAGTGCCTGCAGAGTGTCCTGCTGGAGGAAGAATCTGGCAGATTTTGGCAGCGCTGCCTTTGGCTCAGTCGCTTCGGGGTCACCTCGGTAGCAGGAGGGGACGCTGCCTTCTGCCAGGTAACCTCTGACTGGTTTTTTTTCTCCTTTAATGAGAAACCTGGAGCCTCACAGGCTGTTTAACTACAGTGCAGGCAGTGAGGCGTGACCAAAGCCAACCCTTTTTCCAAGAACTCGTGTCTCTGCAGGCGGGCCGGCTGCACCAGCATCCTGCAGGGCTCCCAGTGAGGACACGGGTCACTGGCAGATCCCTGCCTTCCCTCGGGGCGGTGTGGAGGGCAGACAGGGTTCAGGAGTGTCCCTCATGGTGGTGTGGATTTGTGCCTTTCCAGGGAGGGGCCTCAGTTTGGCTCAGAGGAAGCTGAAGGCCGGGTTGGGGGATGAAGGCCCCTCTGACTGCCTGGCAGCCACTCTGTGCCAGCTGGGACCTGGGGTGGGGCTCAGCCTGCCCAGTTCCAGGTGTCTGACTGGGCTGATGCTTCAGCTCTTTGAACAACCAAAGTTGCTCTGCCCCAGGTAATGCATTTCACCCTCTGTGTCCCTTCCTGGCTGAGCCCAGGCAGGGGCTGGTTCCTGACAGAGCATGTGGTGAGATGTTGAGATGAAGGAGCTGGTGGGTGTCCCTCACTGCCCCAAAACGTGGGTGACAGTGAGAGCTCTGGCCTGGGCCAGCCCTGAGCCTCTCTCACTCTGCTCAACCCCGCGGAGCTCGGGCACCCAGGAGGAACCTGCAAGGTAAAAGCAGTTGTCACATGGAATAAAATCAGAAACACATCTTGGGAAAGTCTTTTTGATTCTAATTGGCATTTCTGAGGCTGCTGCTGAAGGCTCCTGGAGGACTGGGCCTGCTCTCCCCACTGAGTCCATCCTCAGAGGACCTGGGGAGGGGCTGGTGGGAGCTGGGGCTGCCCTGTGCCCTCAGAGGGGCATGGGGAGGTGGCATCTGCAGACTTGTGCCCAGCACCAAAGGGAACCTTTGGGTAAAACCAAAAAGCAGCAGTGGCCCATGCAGAACAGCTCTGCTCTTTGGCTCTTGTCTGATGGCATGTTGAGTGCAGACAGGTTTAAAGTCTGGCTCTTCTATGTGCCTGGCAAAGGTTAAAATATCTCCAGTGTCTTTGTATTTAATTCTCTCTTTTAGTGGCAGATTATTGTTTTCCACGGGAGTTGAAATCCGGATGGGTTTGAAGGACATTTCCCCTGCACCAGGGGCTGGAATGATTTGTTCAGAGCTGCTACGCTTTGTCTATCCTTGTTAAGTACCCAGAGAATACAGACTGCCACCACGGGAATTTAATGTGACACATAAAAATAAGGAGTGCAGCAGAAGGCTGTAGGCTTCCCAGTGTTTAACTACCCTGTATCCTTGCTACAGAGCTAGCAATTTTCTTTGAATTTGAGATGCCAAAGGTGGGAGAACCCCTACTGCCTTGCCTTGAGGCTGGCACTGGTGCCCTGTGGGAGAGTGAGAGGCACCAGCTCTGTGCTGCTCATGTGGGATCACAGCTGTGCCAAAGGGGATTAGCACCAAAAAGGGCTCAACACTGGAAAGTGAGCATGAGTGAAAATGTAAATAGGATCAGCAAGCTTGTTTAGTTTTTATACATGAAAATTACGCTTCACCATTGTCACAGCTCGTTTGGCTGCTGCCTGTTCCTGCTGTCTGGGTGGCACGAAGGGAAGGGCTGGCTGTGAGCTCTGCCCTTGCCAGCATCTTCCCTGCTCTACCTCAGCTTCAGCCCTGGCTCTCTGTATGGGGATGGAGCCACAGAGTACCAAGATGGGCAGGTCCAGGGAGCAGAGCAGGCCCAGGCACTGGGAATTGCAGGTTTCAGGTACCTGAGGTGAGCCATGCTGTGGGCACTTCAGTCCCTGCCTGTTCCTCCCCACACAGAGCAGCAATACTTTGCTTTCCAAACCTATGAGAGAAATCCCATTGCTTGTTCTGGCCCACTTTGTCCATTTCAAAAAGCCCTTTGGAAGCCTCTCTCTCTGGGAGATGAATTCCTGGCTCACATGCTGCGTTCCTGCCAGGTGAGGTGTCTGTCAGGGGAGTTAATCCCCATTAATCCCTTCCCTCCTCCCCGGAGCCGAGCACACAATCTCCTGCTGTTACAGGAATGCACATTAAATGTGGCTCTTTGGCTTAAAATTCACGAACAAGAAAGGGGAGGGGATGTTTCCATCTTTCTGGTGGGATGCTGCTGCCCACCAGCCGGAGGTCACTGCCCTGGCAGCAGCAGCTCCTTGTGTTTGTCACTGGGAGTTCGTTCCCAATCCAAGAGAGTTGCTGCTTGTGCACCAAATGGGCAGTCTGGAGCTTTCAGGAACAACCTGCCTCTCCTTACTTGCTGATTTTGTGCAATTGAGGAGTGCACAGAACAGTTCATGTGATGTGGTTCCAGCCTCTCACAGCTCCTGGTGTGCAGTGTCACCACTCCAGTGAGCCCCTGGTGTCCCTTGGCCTCGCTCACAGGCTCTGGGGTGCAGAGCAGATGGCTCTGGCCATGGTCTGGTGTCCACAGGGCCTCTTGGGCAGTGGCAGTAGCTCTTCCCAGTACAATGGCACCAGCAGGCACAGTCTGTGAAGTGGCCTTGGGAAAACATGGAATGAACCACCTCCTGTAGGCTGCAGAGTCATTTAGTCCTGACTTTTCTGTTGTTTAAACAAGTCTCAGACAAATAAATGCCTTTGTGCTGTGGCTGTCAGCTCAGGCTCTGCTCTCCAGGAATGAAGTGTGTGGGATCTGACCCGCCAGGGGAGGGGGAGGCAGAGGAGCCCCGTCAGGGGGTGCTGAGGGCTCTGCCTCCTGCCACCCACGGCTCATTTGCCACTGCTGTTTGCTAAATGCCTAACCTGGGCTGCAGAGCAGCTCTCCCAAGTGGCACAGAGATCTCTGGGCATCTCTTACCTCTGGTGTTAATTCCCTATTTCCCTGAACAGTCCTCTGTGGCCGGGGGAAGAGCAGTGCCTGGGTGGAGAGCCGTGTGCCACGCTGCTGTGCTGTCACCACACCCGTGGAAGTGGCAGTGATGCTGCTTGGCAGGAGCAGAGCAGCTGCTGGCGTGGCCAGGAGCAAGGACACGCTCAGGGGGTGGCTGCTCTGGGGCAGCTCGCTGCATTTAAAGCAGGTAGCACTCAGCAAAGCACACGTGCTGAAATCCCACCCAAGGGTGGATGGGAAGGGGCAGGAAATCCTTGCTGCCCTTTCTGGAGGGTGCCTGGCAATCTCACCTGGCCTCACCTTCCCTGCGGGCGGCCTTAATTGGGTTTGTCTTATAAAACCAAAATGTGGAGCAGTGAAGCGCTGTGGGCACACACCTGCTGGGATCTCTGGGGAGCAGAGGGAGGCAGGGCCAGGGAGGGAGTCCAGGCTCCAGCTGAAGCCTTCAGTCACACAGCAGCAGCGTGGCTCTGCCAGGCGTGGGGAGACGTGTCCTGCTGAGCTCTGCCCAGGTAGGAGGGCAGGGAAGCAGGTTGTGACAGAGGCTTTTAAAGGGGGGTAGAATCCATGTGCTTCTGCTCTGCAGGGGGAAGGGGGTAGAAAATGCATTTTAACAGCACAGCGTGGGGTGACTGGAGCATCTCTGGCCCTGCCTGGAGCCAGAGGAGACACCTGACCTTCCCCTGCTGCCAGGGAAAGCAGTGCCGGTTTCCCTGTGGCCATGGAGGGAGGTTGAGCAGAACCCAGAGCCCCTTCTTGGAGATAGAGGGGGCTGGGGTTTGCCTGGGCACTGTTACAGGATGTTTAAAGTCGATGTTTAAAGAATCTGTGTGTGGAATCCCACTGGGGGTGGCTGTAAGCCATGCCCCAGGGCTAAAGGCTGGAAGCTGCTCCCAGAGCAGGGAGGGAGGGCAGTGCTCAGAGTGCTGCAGCTCTGCTCTGTCAGCCCTGTCTGTGCCCAAGGTCAGTACATGGGGCAGAGCTCCCAACCTTGGAAGCCTTCGTCCTCCTCCTCTTCCTCCTCCTCTTCCTCCTCCTGCTGCTGCCAGGATGTGCTGGAGGTCAAGTCAGGCAGGTGTGTGGTGTCCATTCACACGCCCGTGTGGCTCCTGTTGTCCCCTGCTGCCACGTTGCTCCCTCCTGTCCCCACAGGGCTGTAATGTCATGGAGGACCAGGACCTTCGGGATATTGGGATCGGTGACCCGCAGCACCGCCGCAAGCTGCTCCAGGCTGCTCGCTCCCTCCCCAAGGTCAGCACCAGCCCAGGGTGGGCCATTGCCAAGCATGGCTCTGCACACAGGGGAAACAAAAGCCAGACCCTGCATCTCCAGCTGTGGAGGAATCTCGGGGCTGTGGGAAGGGTTTGGGGAATAGCAGGGAGAAGGAGGAGGATTATACTGGTCTTCCAGGCTATGTGGATGGTGGTAGCTCCATTCTAGGACTGTTCCTCCTACTGGTCTTGATCCCAAGCACATTCTTTGTACAGTGCTTTTGTTACTGGCTAGTGGAGATGGTGATGGCCTGTAAACTGATTTTCATTGACCCCATATCCCTTGGGATCCCAGCTCCTGCAGCTTTTAACACCTTTCTTGTGCTTTCACAGTTGAAACCCCTGGGCTGTGATGGGAATAGCCAGCCATCAGTTCCTGCATGGCTCGACTCCCTGGGGCTGCAGGATTACATCCAGTCCTTCCTCTCGAGTGGCTACAGCTCTATTGACACTGTGAAAAACCTCTGGGAGCTTGAGATAGTAAACGTGAGTGTCACCCCTCTCCTGCCAGGGCAGCAAGGTCCTGCCCTGTTCCCTAGGGCTGGGACTTGCTACAAGTCTCTCAGAGTAGCTCTGTGCCCATGGTGACCATGATCTCTCCCTGCAGGTGCTGAAAGTGAACCTGCTGGGCCATCGGAAGAGGATCATTGCCTCACTGGCAGACAGACCCTACGAGGAGCCACCAGCCAAGCCACCACGGTTCTCACAGCTGAGAGTGAGTCCCTGCTCGTGGTTCCCTGCCTGACTCCTGTGTCAGTGCTGGGAGAAATCTTGCCATGGCCAGTGGTGTCCGTTCAGCTGCTCACCTCATCCTCTCCAGCCACCCAGGCAGCAAATACTTGTGCAAGGGCAACCTTGCAGTGAGTGGGGCAAGATAATTCCAGCTCTTGCAGGTCAGGCTCTGGATGCTGACCCCATGGGAAAGGTCAGGCTGCCCCTTGGGATCAGGTGTAGTGTGCCACTCCAACCTCTGCCCTGCACAGAAGGGAGCCCTGAGCTCACTTTATTGCCCTTGTTTCCTGGTCAGAGATGTGGCAGCTTTCAGCAGGCAGGAGTGCCCCAGCCCAGCTGGAGAGGGGCTGCAGCTGGGACTTGGTGTTTGATTGCACCCGTGGGATCCAGAGCCCTCTCCCTGGCCCGGCTGGGCTGCTGAGAGCTCCTGCTCTTGCTGCCAAATAACACTCGACAGGATGTGTGGATGTTGATTTTTGCTGCAGGAGTGGCAGCATTTGGATGTCAGGCCCTTGTTATGGGGCTCACATTCCCTGTTCTTCCTGAAAACTGGCTTTTGAGAGCTGAGTTTGGCAAAAGCTGCTGGGCTCAGAGCGACCCTGTGAGCTCCGGAATTGGAGTGATTAGAGTTTACCCATCCTAAACATCTGGTCCTTGCCCTGCTGCAGAGCTCTGCCCTCTTGGCTTCCCAAGGCTTTCCAACCCAAACAGCCTTAGCTGAAGTGATTTGGGCTGCTGTGCCCTGCTTGCTGACACGGGATTTTTTAGGAGCTGGGTTCAAGTGTGAGAACAGAGAGAGTTGACACTGGTGCTGCACTGGGAGGGTGCCCAGTACAGGCCCACTGCTCATCCCCTGTGCCAGGCAGCAGGAGCACGGGAGGGACCAGCAGCCAAGGATCTGCCCCTGAGCTGGACGAGACTGAAGGCAGTGGGGCTGAGGCAGGGAGAGAGCTGCTTTGGCTGGGCTCAGCTGATTGAGATGCTGTCCGGGGAGGCTGGCTGGGAGAATGGGCCATTTGCAGCATTTCCTGGCGCTGCAGCTGGTGAGCTCCAGCGCTGCTGCGGCGCAGGGGGCGGGCGGACATCAATGGCAAATCAAGGAGTGGGTGAATGGGGCTGATGCGGCCGCAGCTGTGCCGGGGCTCTGGGCGTGCTCTGCCGGCGGCTCCTCTGCTGGGTGGCTGATCATCATCGCCTTCAGGTGCTTAGCTTAGTGCTCAAGGGGAGCCCACCCCTCTGGAATCACCTTGCCCCCAGCCCAGCGTGTCCCCTGCCCTCCTGGGATGAGCTCTCAGAGGCAGAGGCAGGCTGGGCACAAAGGGCTGAGTACGTGGCTCAAACCACCCTGGAGCAAATGAGGTGTCTCATGCAGGAGGTAAAGGGTGGGATTGGCACTGAGGCAGGAGCCCCCAGGGCAGGAGCTGACCCTGTTAGTCCACTCAATGCACCCTGTGTTGGGCAATGTAGAGGGAGTGATGGGGGCCCAGCACAGCCCAAGCTGACTGGGACCCTTTGTGGTGTCTGCTCCTTCCAGTGCCAGGACTTGATGTCCCAGACATCATCCCCCCTGAGCCAGAACGACTCCTACACAGGCAGATCTGCTGATCTCCTGCTGCCCTCTGGGGACACTGCCAAGAGGCAACACGATCGTGGCACTGAGATTGCTCCCTACTCCAGAGTTGAGCGCTACAAAGCACAGGTTAGTGGGTGTTTTTGTGTGTCCTGAGGGCCCTCTGCACAGGCTCCCCCATCTCTGGAGCCAGGGAGAAGGGAGGATTATGCAGGGAGAGAGCTGGTCAGGCTCAGCTTCCCTCAGACATTAGAGCCAGCAGCTCTTTTATGCCTCCATTTCACCTCAAAAATGGATGGCTCACACTTCCATCAGCCTTGGCACCTTAACCCCACATGCTGCCTCCCCCAGCTCCTGGGGACGAGGCCATTGCCAACCTCAATCCTCTCAGCTCAAAGAGCCCCTCCAAGAGCTGTTCCAACCCAGGTTGAACCCTTGTGGCTTCACCCCTGTGCTTCTTGCCATGCAGGAGGACCGTCGGGAGTCGAAGCTAACCCTGCGCCCCCCCAGCCTGGCAGCCCCATATGCCCCTGTCCAAAACTGGCAGCACCAGCCCGAGAAGCTCATCTTCGAGTCCTGCGGGTACGAGGCCAACGTAAGTGGCTTTTGGTTTGTGGGGCTGGCGAGGATGAGGAGGCTCTGGGGGTCAGGCTGTTGAGCGTGGCATCTCAGGGCAATGTCATTGCCTTGGGCTTGGCAGGATTTAACATCTCTGCCTCCTTCACACAGTACTTGGGCTCCATGTTGATCAAAGACCTCCGAGGGACAGAGTCTACTCAGGACGCCTGTGCCAAGATGAGGGTATGGAGACCCTGGGGAGACCCTGGGGCTGGGGGCTTCACTTACAGCCTGTGGTGGGTGGTGTGGGTTGTGGAGGGGGGACCTCAGTGGTTCCCCAAACCCTGGAGGGGCCCAGAGCACCAAACAGGCAGTGCCACTGTCTCTGGTGAACTGCCCCTTCCCAGCATTGTTCCCAGTACCTGGAAGATCTGTGCACTGGGAGAGCGGGTGTTTTCACTGGGGAAGTGGTGGCTGCATTCTCTTCAGGTCCTTTTCCCCTCTGCTTCCACCAGGAGCTCTTTCTTCCTCCTGGTCCCAGATCCCCAAAACTTCCTGTACATGCCTGGAGGTCTCTGGGGTGGGGTGGGATGGGCTGAGGCAGGGGTGAAGAGGGAGCATCCATTCACAGTTGGTCACCTGAATATTCTCGTTTCTGAAGAAATCCACGGAGCACATGAAGAAGATCCCAACCATAATCCTGTCCATCACGTACAAAGGGGTGAAGTTCATCGATGCCTCCAACAAGGTGAGCTGCAGATGCCTCAAAGTCAGAGTCTGGAAGGACACAGCCTGCAATCCCACCTGCCTGGGGGCTGCAGGTCACTTTTTGTGGCTCCAGAAGCCACAGCTGGTCCTGGGGAGTTTCTGGGGCTGGGGGAGAACACCAAGGTGGTGATGATCACCTGAGTGCCAAAGGCTTGGCACACGGCTGCTTGTGGACCATGTTGCCATTTATTCCTGCCATGGGAGGGAGGTGGGACTGGTCTGGCTGGGAGCCTCCCCTTCCCTGTCCCCAGGACACCCTCCACAGCCACTGTTTGCAGGGTGTATTTGCCATCCCCAGAAGGGTGACGGGTGCTTGTGGTTGACCCTGGCAGAATGTCATTGCTGAACACGAGATCAGGAACATCTCCTGTGCTGCTCAGGACCCTGAGGATCTCTGCACATTTGCCTACATCACCAAGGACCTGCAGACCAGCCATCACTACTGTCATGTCTTCAGCACTGTGGATGTGGTGAGTGCATTGTCATGTCACATCTCCCAGTCCTTCACAGCCCATTTGTTTCATCCCTCAGCTTTATTGGCCAGTTACAGACCGCTCCTTTCCAGGGTTTTTTCACCCATTTTTGCCATAAAGTACTCTTGGTTCCAAATGCTTGTCCTTTGGACCTCTGTGGACAAAGAGAATATTTGTCTGGCTTCATTACTGCCGTCTACAGCGCTGAGAAAAGCAGGGCAGGAGCTTTCCCTCCTGGGGAATGTGCCATGGAAAAACCCCTAACATGCTCTCAATTATGTTGAGCATAATGGGCTGATATAACAACTCAGAGAGGGTAGAAGTGTGATTTGCTTTTATACTTGGACAGAATCAAAATTGCACAAGACTTCTGGGCTGAACTGCAGTGCTGGTGGGGCTTTACAGGTGGGCAGGGTGTCCTGGGGGAGGCAGCGTGGTCTCGGCTCCCCCACATCAGGAGCTCAGTGGCTTTGCCAGGGACACAGCAGGATGTGACCTGCTGATGGGCAGACACCAGCTCTGCCAAGGTCTGTGACCCCAGAGCACCTTCTGAGCACAAGGGGGACTGTGCACAGGGTGATCTGACAGCTTTGTGTTCTCTGTGTTCTCTCAAAGAACCTGACATACGAGATCATCCTCACGTTGGGGCAGGCATTCGAGGTCGCCTACCAGCTCGCCCTGCAAGCCCAGAGAGCAAAACCTCTGGGTGCTGGAGCAGGAGAAATGATTGAAACAAAATCTTCCAAACCGGTGCCTAAACCACGAGCAGGCATGAGGAAATCCGCGGTACGTGGGTGCGGGCAGGAGCGACCTGGGCTGAGCTGGGGGTTCCTGTGGGCACCACACCCCTACACCTCCCCTGGGTGGTGGGGGGAGCCCAGACGTGGCCCAGGTGCCTGTCCTGCTGCTGGCACTGCAGGTCTGTGCCCATGTCAGTTCTGCTGCGGGGCTGGGGCTTCTCCTGCTAGCAGGAGGGCAGGCAGAGGTGGAAATAGCCCAGGTGGGATGGGGCTGTAGTGCCTTGCTGGGTCCAGCACAAGCTTCCACGTGCAAACCCTGCAGAGCTGCAGTGAGATACATAGGTGAGCTGCAGTATGGGATTCCCCATAGCCAAGACTGGAGCTGCTGAGGAGCAGGGACTGCTGCACAAGCCACTGCCTTCCTTTAATGTCTCCTTTTGTCTGTGTTCTGCTTGCTCCCCCCCCTCAGGTGCCGCTCCCTCCCGACACCCGCTGTTGTTACTGTCACACCTGTACAACACACCGCCCCTCCTACCTGCCGCTGCAGTCTGTTAGTCCTGGAGCGAAGGTCTCTACCCTTGTTCCTGCCATCCTCCATTCCCAACCGACCCGGGCTGCCTCCCCACTCCCTCTATCTCCTGCTGTGCCCCTGTGTCCTGCCTCGCTGTTGTTCCTCCCCGTGCTCGTTCTGGCCCACGCCGGGGGTTCGGATGAACCCCGGGGATCTGCCGCTCCCACCCGCCTCCGCTGATGCAGTGTGGCAGCTCCCAGCTCACCCCGCTGCTCCTGCTGGGGTGGTAACGTCCCCGTGGCACCCTGATTTAGCAGGACAAGAGGAAAGAACCGTGTTTGGTCAGGAGGGTCAATCACGTGGGAGCTCACCTGCCAGGAGCTCTCTCCCTCTGTCCCATTTCTGTAGTGCTCTGTTTTTCATGCTTGTTTGAGATGAGCGAAGCTGTCGCTGATGGTGACAGGGACTCACAGCCTAATGCAGGGAGTCATCTTGGGGTGCTGGGTTGAGACTGACGTGGCAAGACATGTTTTAACTCTGAAGGACTCAAATGCCTCCCCAGCAAGAGCTGCTTCCATGCACACGTGCACATTTTTGGGACGGGCAATAGGCAAGCACGCGCTCCGTGCTTCGAGTCCCTGCTCATTCTGTCCCAGAAGCACGGCTGTCCTAAGATGCCCTTTCTCTCCTTATTTTCTAGCTGGATCCCCCTGAAGTGGACCAAGACTCCCAGTCTCATGCCAGTGTCTCCTGGGTCGTGGACCCCAAGCAGGACTCCAAACGGACCCTCAGCACTAAGTATGAGACCACTATCTTCTAAAGCAAACGCCCGCGTCCGCCCCGTCTAACCGTGCCTTTGCGATCTGATCTGTCTGCTCTTCTAAACTCCCTCTTCCTCCAGCTGCTGGCCCTGAGCCCGCGTAGGCACCGCGTCCAAGGCAGCAGCACTTAGGAGACTGTAGACTTAAACGGCTTTTGTACCTGATCGCTGCTGAACACTGTGAATCTCCTTACTCGGAAACAAGGGTAACGCGCTGTAGCTGCCCGTGAGGCGGGAGGAGCAGAGAGGGCAGGCTGGCAGGCCGAGATGTGGATCCACGAAAGCCGCCCACCGTTTTCACGTCTTCCCCCCTCGCTCTGGCACTGTGAATCCCTGGGGCAATGTGATACTCCCCAGGCCTTTTTTTTCTATCTCACCTTGTCCTTGGACTGATGGAGACCTCTTGTCTCTACGGTGCACACACTCCCTCCTCCTAGATCTTCTCTTCCCGACTGAGCCACGGCTGTGTACTGTTGAGTGAACTCACCTCTCCTTCCCTGCCAGTCGAACCGACACTAACCACTGTGATGCTCTCTGCAAATAACACACGGGCACTTCATTTCCTCACGGCCACCCTTGCCCGCAGTCTCCTTCCTCAAAGCCCAGCGCAGAACTTGCTCTGGGTGGTGGGAGAGCGTTGGTTTGGGCCGGGTGTGATCGTTCCCACTGTGAGCTCTGTCCCCTCAGACATGAGGGGGGGGTTGGTTGCATGCATTTCAGTCCCTTTTAGGTTTTTCTTTCCCTCATAGTCCTTGTGTTTACACTCACCAGACTTCTTGTGAGCACTGGGTGTAGTTCTTAGTGGCAGTCTGTGGTTAAGCTTCCAAAGGCACATGTTGTTGTTAGCCCCTGGCTGGGGAGGGGAGCTGTCAGCTGGACACCACAAGCAGCATCAGCAGGGAGAGGTCAGGGAGCAGCCCTGGGTTATTTGCCCCTGGTGTTAGGGCCCAGTAGCAGCTTGCCTGAGTTTTTCTGTGGCTTTGGAGCTGCTGCCTCAGATCTTCCATTTCCCCTCACCTGCAGTGAAATCTGATGTTTCAAAGTCCTTATTTAGCTCTTTCTCAGGAATGAGTTTGATCTCCCAAGTCATTTGCGACTTAATGGCAAACTGACTTCAGACTGAGGGCCCAGCTAGTGGGAACTCAGTAAGAGGATTAAAAGTAAAATGTTCTCTTAAAGCAAAAAAAAACAAAGGAAAGCTCAGTCTAGTACATACATTTCATATGCCACAGAGTCCCCTGACACAGAGCCAGCACTGCCCAGGGCCTGCAGTGCCACCCTGCCAGCCCAGGCCTTGTGGACAGCAGAACATTGCTATGCCTGAGGTGCTCTGGGAGGTTGGGTTTGGGTTCCATCAGCATTTTTCCAAGCTCTAGGAGTGCCCTGAAAGTTTCTGTGTCCCTCTAAGAGAAACTCCGCAGTTTCTACACGTAGGTGTTCACCACACAGCTGCCACACGTACACCCAGTGTCAGAGGGTCTGAGCTCTTCACTTCCCCCTGCTCTCAGCTGGGAAGGGCAGGTCCCTCCGTGCCCCCTAGATCCGGGTCATGAGAGCATGTGCCTTTCTAAGGGTGACCAAACCCAGCAGGGATCACAGGCAGCCCTTCCCAAACGGCGCCGCTGCTGCTCTGTGTCCGCAGCCCTGACGGTTTTTGTGTCCCGCTCCGGGCCGTTCGCCTCGCCTTTCCCAGCACGTGTTTTTTGTATGGCTCGGAAATTCATTCCATTATCTTCCTTTCTGTTTGCCTCTGCGAAGCTGAGCTCCGGGCAGCCGTCTCCTACCACGGGATGTAGTAGCAGGGCAGAGACCTGGGACGCAGTGGCCTCCTGACATGAAGATCATCTCCCTCTGGCATGGGTGGCTGCCTCGGAGCGGGTGCGTGGCTGCTCGGTGAGAGCTGCCAGCGCACAGGGGGGAAGGGACCCAGCCTCCGCCGAGGAAAGCCAATCTCTGCATTCCTAGCAAAGGAAAACTCGAGACTCGGAGGCCAAGAGCGACGTCGCCTTTTCTAGTTTGAGACAAAACGTCTTTCAACCCGTTTCTTTTTTAACGAAGTGACACAGAGCAAATCTGGCTCACAGTTTCAATGTAGCGCTGCAGCTTTTTGGTGAGGAAAAAAGAAACAATTACTGAGAATCCTGCAGTCTGGTGAGGAGCACCATAGAAAGTCTTATGAGGGGCGTGGTGTGCGCATTTCTGACGGTACTCACTCTGCTTCAGCTCTGGGTGAACAGGAGAGAACACCAAATTCTTGGAGATGGATTCCTCCCTGTGAGAACCTGGTTGGGTAAGTCTGCATCCTGTTCTCCAAGCCACTCCACGCTTTTGTAGCAAATGGAAGTAACTTGAGGAAAAGAATCTGCAAAGGATCTTTCACCCCAGAGCATCTGTGGCCGATATCCCCGATGGTACAAAGCTTCCTTATCCCCCGAACTGTCGTGTTGCAATACTTGACATTTCTATGGCAAGGACCCCATTTCTTCCCGTTCCCGCACTGAATTCCTGGGGACGACTCCCTGCTCCAGCCTCTGTGCACCTGTCTTGTTTTTAAATGCAGTTATGCCCTGAAGGGTTGGGGTTTTTTTAAGTATATTCAATTGTGATTTAGCACTTTTTTGATACTAGCTCATTATTTAATTAGTGCAACCGTTTCAGAAGATGAACAAATAAGGAGTTAAATTTTGGGCATTACACTGAAACAGTCCATCCCCAAGGACAAACCACATCAGCCTGAGGGTGGCTTGGCCCCATCCGAGCCCAGTGTCCCTGAAGACACCACCTCAAAGGTGCTGTGTGCTGGCTTTTATTCTGAGTGTTTCACAGTGGTTTGGGCTGTGACTGACGTGTTTTCAGACTGTTCCCCTCTGGGGAGAATGTTAAAATGGTTGTGATTTGAATTCTTCAGATGCAAAACGTAGCGCAGCGCGTCTGTCGTGATCTCGTCAGGCGCTGTCGGGGCTGTGGGACCTGCTGCGCACGGGAACGCTGTGCCCGAGTAATTCCTGTTTAACTCCACTTGCTGCTGTATGTCAGGATTTCCTTTAGTCTCTCTCACCAGTGAGCCTGGGAGAGAAGTGAACCATAGTCCCAAGGGCATAGACCTGTAAAGGATTGGGAAGGGGGAGTGGAGATTTTGGGTTAAGTCAATGAATTTAGGAAACCTAACATTCCTTGTTATGCACATGTTGCAATTCATACTGGTGTAAGTGTAAATATTTGGTGTGTTCACAACAAGTCTTTGGTGAGATTGCAAATTGAACCTCTGCTTGGGAGGAGGGACACCTTTCCTTTCTGACACGTGAGCTTTTTTGGAGGTTGGCTTGGAGGTGACGTGGTGATGAAGACTCCAATCTTCAGGCACTGGGCTGGGTGACCCTGGTGGTCCATTCCAGCCCCACGTGTAAACCTGTGGTTGTCTTTAGTGATCCATTCTTTAGCCATATACTCCCTTTCTCACCTCACAGACAGAGCAGTTGTTTTGGCAGTTCAGTGTGGTGGCGTCTCTCGAGGGACTCGGTGCTGGAGACTGACCCTGGGCCATGCCAGTCACTGGCTCCTGGCCACCTTCACCCACCCACTGTGCAGTATTCAGGCTCTTCCTCCCTGCAGGGTTTTGTGCTATCTGGAGGAAAGTGCCCCAAATTTCTGGTGCTGAACATGACATTGCATCCAACTGCATCTGCTGTATTACCTGCCTGGGAGGAGTTGGGGCTGCCCTGGGCCTTGTTCCTCTCTTTAAAGACAAATTGTGTTTCACAGACTTTGGTTTGTGGGCTGAGCCCTCACTCACAGCTGGCAAATGGAGTTGCCGAGTTTTTTCTTTCTTTTATAGGAGGGGATGATTTTTTTTTTTCAAATTGAAGATGTGTTATCCTTTCCTTATTTTGTGTTTACAAAGAAAAAAGAAACAGCGCTAATCTTAGCTGTTCAGCTGACTTTAAGCTTGCTTTGGGATTGTTCTTTCTAGAAGAAATTATGCAACTTTTTTTGGGGTACACGCCTGTCCCCCCACCCAGGGAGAAGATGCGGCACCTTCCAGGCTGTACCTGCAGTGAAGTCTGTACCTTCAGGAGGCTGCTGAGACACAGAGCAGATGCCAAAAAGCCCCAAATACGTCCCGTTCTGTGTGCAGCTGAGGTGGAGCCAATGCTTTAATGCTCCTTCCACCCACCTCAGAAGTTTCCAGCAGCAGCAGCATTTCCCTGGCTCTGCTCAGATCCGTGTTGTGGAGCCAGCACAGCGCTCACAACGCTGTCGTGTTGCAAAGGTCTCCCTTTTAGATCTCACATTGGTATTACGTTAAATTTTTTTTCCCAAAAGAAAAGTACCTGTGCTGTTCTCGCTAAGTCAACCCAGCTCAGACATTTTTCTTACCCACAGAAGAATAACCTGGGATTCCCTGACAGGGCAGAGACAGTCGAGTTCAGTTTGCAATGTGGACATTTTTGCTAATTGTGATGTATGGCAGTGGGGCTGATTTGTAATACAAATGTTATTTAATCTGTCTGTATTTTGATACTTGAATTTCCTTTTATTTCCTGTATATACAATTGTTAATCTGTTCAAATTTGTCTGAATTTTAAACATCTTGTGGTACCAAACATAACCAATCTGTGCAACAACATAGACTGACCTCACTACAACAAGGCGAGATTGTAAATATTCCTGGGCTTCCAGCAGTCGTTTTGTTGTTTTCATAATTGTACAACTTAGAACAGACTGAATTAATAAACAACCTTAGACACACGTGTGTGCTCTTGTGTGTGGCCCCAGTGCTGTGCCCAAATCCTTCTGGGGGTCTGTGTCAGAGGGCAGTTCTCATCCTGCAGGCACTGGCTGGGGGGGTTTGGGAGCTTTGGTTGAAGCTGCTTTTTCTGCAGTCAGTCATAATGACCCAAACATTGAATATTATTATTTTGAGACTAATTTATGCGTAAAATCACATCCAAATGTTCTGTTAAAGACAGCACAAGGGTGTGCAGCCATTGTGGGTGTGTTCTACATGTGATGGAGGGTTAGAAAAGCTCATTTTTACCCCCACTAAAGTACATCTGCAAGGACTGTGTCCCTGGGGGCTGTCACGTACTGGGGATAGCCACTGAAATCCCTTTTTGCAGCACAGCAGCGAGTGGTTCCTGTGGCACCAGTACCCATTTGGGCAGCCATAGTTCAGAACATTTACCCAGCAAAGAGTTGGGGTTTGCCAGGAACTAGGACATTTCAGCATGTAAAATCAGAGCAAGAAATCCAGACATTTAAATACAGGTTAAAGTTCAGATTTGCGTGTCAAGTAAAATCTGACTGATGTGAAATGCTAAATACACCAGGGATTGCTAAATTTATACCGTATGTTCCATTTCTAATAACAAGGCAAGTCAGGTTTTCAGGCTGACATGAAATACACTGAGCTGGTTTAATGGTTTGAAACACCGTGAGGTTTTATCCCTCACAGCCACAGCCCTGGCTGGGACTGACACCTCAGCAGAGGTTACAGGCCCCAGGCAGAATGAACACCATGAGTTAAAAAGACCTGATCTGTGCTGCAGTTCAATGAGCTCCACAGCCCCTTGCCTTCCCACCAAATAGTGACAGGTTTTTGAGGAAAAAAGATTGCTATCTTTTCTAGTTGAGAGGTTTATTCAGATCCTGACGTGCCAAGGGTCACCTCCTGCTAACCTCGGTGGAGTTGTCGGATGGATTTTTACAAGCTGAGACAAGATCTGAGAAACTGGAGGAGAATGGATCCCACCCCTGCCTGGTACGTGGAGAATGTGATCAGAAATAATCCAGCTTGCAGCTGGGAGAAGTCCCTTCCTGAGAATTCCCAAACTCCTGCCTGTTGTAGATCGCACTTCCAAACCCGCACCCAACTTCCAGCGGCTCCTCCTGAATGGAACCAAGGCCCTTTGGGAAATCTTTTTGAGAATATTGCCCATCGAGGAAAATTAAAAAGCCTGAGGAGGGAATGAATCCACTGCCCTGTAGGGAGGAAAAGTATGAAAACAAAAAATAATTGGTTCATCAACAGAAATCTCCTGTGGGAAAAGCTTCCTCAGGCAGCCAGGAGTGGATTAGGGGCAGCCCTATTACAGGAGGTTGCTGTAGGAACCAGGAATGCTCTGGAGGGATGCAGATAAACCAGCATCCAGCACAGGTACCCAGGTGACACTGTGTGCCACCTGAGAGCACTCCAGGATCAGGTGTACTCACCTTGCTTTCCCTTGGTCAAACATCCAATTTCTTTCACGCAAGAAAAAGCCACATCAGTGACTTGTGGTGTGGAGGGGACAGAGTCTGGCCAGATCCTTCTACAGAAGGTGCAGAGACAGTCTTGCTGTTTATTTGTGTGTGTTTCTGAAAAGAGCTTCTACCTCAGGGAATAATTCCAGGCTCCCAGCAGAGCAGATCCATGGATCCTTGGTTTGCCAGGAGGTGAGACCTGACTGCTGCTGCTGCTGTTGCTGCTGCTGCTGCTCAGCTTCCCTGGGGATGATCCAGGGAAACAAACAAACACACAAGATGTTTGCAGGACCAGCCTGGTCATGCTCAGCCAGCAAGAAGCAGGTTTGAGGCACTGCAGGCTGAGGGGATTTGTGTGTGTGGGAGGAGCAGCAGGGAAGGGCAAGGAACTGCTTACACTGATACACAGCACTCATGTCCCAGCACAGGGTTAGGCTCCAGGGACTGGTATCCAGAGAATGTTGTACTGGATAGAGGATTTCAGCTTCCAAGAAGAACCTTTGATGAAGTCAGAGGAAGGAGACAGGCAGTTACAGAGCAATCTCTGCAGGCTAGGATAAAAGATGTCCACATCAAATGCAGTTTTTCCTTTTTAAACAGGCCTCCTAACTGCATTCCCTCATTCCTTGCAGGAGTTCAGAATCCCTCAAACTAATGAGAACTCTCAGTTCCTCCTGGGAAGGCTCTCAGCTCTGTTTTCTGCATGCAGGAGCAGAGGCTCACTGCATGAGATGTGCCAGTGACAGGCCTTGAGGGAGGGACCCATGAGGCCTCTGGCTCTTAGAGCATTTCTCTCATGTGTTACTGGGCAGGTGATGAAAGCATCAGTTTTGGAATACCCTGGGTCCATTTAGTGCTTTAGTAGCTCCTGTAGAAGAAGCAGTTCTCTCCCTTTCTCCCTGACTTCCTAGGCAGCTTATCCAAGAGCTCCTGGAATTTCTTCCATTCATCCTGGACATTGGGGTATTGAAATGAGCGCAGAAGCTCTGGCTGGTGGCATTCAACAAGTTCAAACCCCCAGAAATCTCCTTGGGATGAGACAGTGAACTGAAGGTTCTACACTGCAATAAATGCTGTGAAGTGGGGCTATTTTGGAATGCTGAGAAAGTTCATCAAATGCAGCACTTACCCTGTCTTAGCTGAGGGGTGAAGAGAGCACATCACTTTTCAGAGAAATTCTCCCTGCCCTCATGAAGACCAACAGAATGTTTTTCTAGCTAGTGCTGATTTCTGCAGTGAGAGAGTGTCAGTCACTTAAACAGCTCAGACACCAACACCTCAGAGGAGAGCTCCTCTGCAGAGTCTGCTTTGGTCATGTCACAATCACAGCTTACACAGCTGGAGCCTCTAAATCTTTCCATATTAGTGACTCATACCTGACACTCATCAGATTTAAGAACTTCTTAGTAAATCATGAAGCAATGAATAAATAAAACAGGCTCCAAAGCTTTTTTTGCTTATTCCAGGAGCTATCCTATTTTCTTGGTACTTCTACAGTCAGATCCAAACCCACCTCCATCCCCATTCTCACACATTTTTTGCTACGAGACAGAAAAGCCAAGCCTGAATATATAGATACATATTTATATCTATATACATGCAGACCTGTGTGGGAGAAGCTGACCCCTGGCAGTCCAAAGTCGCTCTAGGAACAATTTCATGCTCAATGTTCAATGTGGAAATATATGTGCCCATAGCTGGTTCCAGGAGAGAACTGATTCAGGGCTGGCTGCAGAAAAGCGGGATAGAAGTAAGGGAAGGAACGCGAACCACAGCCTTGAGAGGAAAAAGAGGTTAAAAGCATTTACTGAGCAGCTTTTGAGAGAAAACGTGCAGGTTTGTGTACGGACAAACCACCTCGCGGGCTGAGGGTGCGAGGGGACCCGCGATCCCCGGCGCGGGGCTGACCCCTAGTGCCGGCCGGGAGCGGCGGGCCCGCCGCCTCATGGAACTGACACCGGGCACTGAGCGAATTAACACCGGGTACTGGGCGAATTAACACCGGGTACTCAGCGAATTAACGCCGGGCGCTGCCCTCGGGGTCCCGCGCTCACCACCCCCAAGGCCGCCCTCGGGCCCGGCGGGCCGGGACTCCCCTCAGCCGCGAGGCGCGGCGCCCCCCTGCCCCGCGAATGGGCCGCGCCAGGCGCCGTGCCGATGCGGGGCGGCGGGGCGCTCCCATTTCGGGCGGAGGGGGAGAGCGAGGAGGGCGACGGCCCCAATGTGAGGCGGGTCCCGGCGCTGCGCTGAGGGACGGGGCGGCCGCGGCGGCGAGACCCGGGGGCAGCCCGGGGTCTGCCATCGCATCCCGGCCCTGCCATCGCATCCCGGGAGCCATCCGGCTGCGGGGCCGGCCCGGAGCTGTCGGGGAGCGGCAGCGGGAGCTGCAGGGAGCGCTGCTGGCCGTGCAGCCACCGCCGCATCCCTCCTGCTCCCTCATCCCTCTGAGCTTGTCCCCTTTTCCTTTCTGGCGGGCCCAGAAGGGAGGGCCTGGCTCCGGTCACCTGCTGTAACCTCTCCTGCACTTCTCTGGGATTGGGGTTAAAGCTTCCGAAGGGCAAACCCACAAACCCTGGGATGAGGCTCCTTGTGTGCCAGTAAACAATTTGCTTTTTATTTCCTCAGCATCCATGACAGCTGCTGGCTGGCACCTGCGGCGCTGAGGGATTATGGAGCCCCCAGGGCCACAAGGCAGGGACGGAATGGGGATGGGATGGGGATGGGTTGGCTGCTCAGATGGAAAAGCAACTGGGCATGAGAAACCAAACCAGTAAAGCTCATCATGAGACCCGCCTGGCCCAAATCCTGCTCAGGAATGTCCCTCAGTCCTCCTGTGCAGCTTTGTGCAGTGCCAGACCCAGCTCCTGCCCTTTTCTGATCCTTAGCTTCACGTGAGGAAGCTGAGGATGGGTAAATAGCATTTATAGAGAGTAGAACAGCACAGCTTCTGAGGGGACTGCAGTTTGCTCTTGTCTCTGTTTCAGTGCAGGGCCCGTTGCTTCCAGCCCATAAGTCCTGATCCCAGAGGAGGCAATTGTAAGTATTTAAATACATATGCATTTCCCCTGCATTAATTTCCTTTCCCAAGTGACTGGTGACATGAAGGATTGTAATAGAAGAATGTATTTTTAATGCATTTCCTGCAGATTTCTGCAAGGCAATCTAATTCCTGAGTGGGTTCAACTTGCCACAAAGGCAGAGGACCTCAGGAGCACTGGTAATAGGGCTGGGTGGGTTCTTTTAATCTACTGTTTTAATGTGCTCCATCCATCTCTCTGATTAGATTAATCTCCTTTATTTTAGCCAAGCCATCCAGCTGAAATCCCAACAGAGGAAATTGGGATTTTGAGTCTTTCAGGGTGAGCGCTTGGAGTGTTAGGCAGCAAACTCCATAGGGAGATTTCTAGTTTGCCCTTTTATCACCTCAGAAATTTGTAACCCTGATGATCACATTGGAAAAGGACCATTAGGGCTGTGAATCTGCCCTGGCCGTGAGGGGCTGTGGAGAGCCCATGCAGGTCTCCTCTGCCCTGCCTAAAGCAAATTCCCTAAGAAACTAAACCCAGCCTGGTGCAGAGGGCTCAGCTTTCCAAGAGGGCTCCCCTTTTCTTGGCAGGAGCAGAGAGAGCTCCACGGCTGGACCTTCCTCACCTGTGGAATGGCCACACTTTTGCAGCCCCACCATCATGACGGTGCTGGGCGCGGCTTTGGGGAGAGCCTGCCAGTGCAAACAGAAATACCTTCCCCATGGAAGGGGGAAATGGATTTTTTGTTTAAAAGATGGCGATGTTTTTCCAAGCCTGATGAATATGAAAGTCCCCATTTAAAGGAGTCGAACCAGCAGAGAAACTGGTCAGTGTTTGCACGCCCACGCGCCGACAGAGGAGGTGAAAGCAAACTTCCTGGTGTATCCCGATCCAAATCACCTGGGAGTGAGGCACAGTGCCCCGAGCTGTGAGCTGCCGTGCTGAGCAGCCGCAGAAGGCTCTCTGTGAAAAAGCAAACCCTGTCCCAACAGGAGAGGCAGAGCCCCGGTGGTGCCACAGCCCTCACTTCCAAAACGGGAGGGAATTTGGAGCCTAGCAGCTGCATCTGTGGCTGTTGGAAATTGGCCTTACAGCGGGAAGGCAATAGGGGTGGAGGGCAGAAAGTGTTAGCAGGTGTTTTGGGAGGGTGTGGAGGGGAGAGCAGGGGAAGACTGGAGTTTTCCTCTGCCCAGTCCGCCAGGAAAGCTATTTTTGCAGGAGCTCCAGGGCGCCAGACAAGGTTTGGATTGTTCCCGTGCTGGATGCTGGTGCAAATACGTGGGCAGACAGCTGGATCCTGAGGAGCTCCCAGTGTCCCGGCCAGCGTGTGAAGGGGTATTTTACACCTTGTCCAGGTGAGAGGATGTCTTGGCGTCGGGTTTGCCCTAATCCCTGATTTTGGCTGGGAGTCCTCTGGAGAAGTGAATGCCTGCTGCAGTGCTGCTCTGGCGTGGGCATGCAAGGTGTGTGTGTGCCCATAACACACCACGTGCTTCACCAGCAGCTATGGCATCTGTGAATTCCCTGCTCCTCAAGTGGGGCAGGACCTTTCCTGTGAGACATCCCATGTGCATGAGCTGGCTGTTGCCACCTCAGTCACAGTGGCCACGTCTGAGCTACGGGGAGCAGCCACTTGGAGCAAACCACCCCTTGTCCTGTGCAGCCTGCAGTGGGCAGTGCCCACTCTCAGGGAGTTCCAGAGCCATCTGTCATCTGTGTGTTTAGGGGATGGGTTGGTGCTGGGTAAACTGAGGCTTGGAGGGGTTTGGTTCATGGTCACATGGGCAGCCTGGCCACAGCCCAGGCATTGTGACTGGGAGTTGTGCATGGAGCTGGGGAGGTGCTGCTCGTGCCATCTCACCCCGTTGGACACCCCACACCCAAAATTGGGTTTGGGCTCCCCGTGCAAAGCACTGGTTGCTGCTGGTGCTGCTGGCTCTCGATAATCTTTGTATTTGCTGACTTGACTTAATTGTGGCTCGGTGGAGAGCTTGGCTCTGGGGAAGCTGAAGGTACAGGGAGGCCCAAACCACACACAGTGCTCAGGGAGGGATTGTGATCCAAAAAAAAAAAAAAAAAAGTTCAAAGGGGTTTTTGGCTTAATGCGGTTTATCTAGATTGCTTTATGTTCGTTAATCTGGATTAACACAAATTCTCTTGGAATGGCTGGCTGGGGAAGGGTTTGCTCAGCTATTCTGACAAGGACAGACTTTTCCAAAAGTGAAAAGTTTGAGCTGGGAAAAAAAAGCCAGGTCCTGTCTGGCATGAGTACATGGAAGCCTTGTGAGCAGAACAAGGCTGTTTCATCCCTGCTGACCACATCCAAGTGTCCCTGTCACCCACAGACACTAATGACTGATCAACTTCCCCCACTACCATGGGGGATTAATCCCCCCTGTTCTTCCTGGGGTGATGTGAACCCCTTTTCCAGCTGGCATTCCAGATGGCACAATTAGTTAGTGAACTTCAAGGTAAATTGGAGGTCAAGCCCAGATTTGAAGGTAGTGGTGGGTGTGAGCGTGACCCAGGGAGCCATGTGATGTGGGCGACATCCTGGAGAGGCAGGAGATCTCCCTGTCCTCTCCTTTCCCCAGGGCTGGGATTAGGAGAGATTTTACAGCTGAGTGACCAGCCTCATGGTGAGGTTTGGTTCACAATGGCTCAACCCCCAACACCTTATCAAGGAAACTTCTAGGCCTTTTATGGCCAAGCTGTGCATCAGCAGGACACTTTGTGCCTGCAGGGGACCTGTCCCTGGGAGGCACCACCTCTTTACATCCATAGGGACTTCCCACCTTGAGAACAGGCAGAGAAACAGCCATTGTGAAACCTGGAACTTGTGGAGATGGCTGGCAAAGCCCAGTGCTTTGGAGAGGGTTATCTAATGCTTAAACCTTCACCTGCAATCTGGGTTCACTTTCTTGCTCTTCAAAAGTCTTCTCGTGCAGCCTTGGGCAGGTGCTTGCACCAGATGCCACCTCTTTTCACCTGTGATCAGGATAGCTCGGGTGCCACAGGGCTGGAGATCTCTCAGGGACCAATGGATCAGCTCCACAAAGGGCCCAGCTCCAGGCCTCAGCAGCCAGGAGCAGCAGCAGGCAAGCAAAGCATTCCTGCAGAGCTGGGATGGGAGTTGTAAGCAGAACTTGGGGCCTGCCCCAAACCCAGGGGACTCCCTCCTCCCCCTGCCCGTGCAAACAGCAGATTAACAATTTGTTTGACATGTTGCGGCTGGTTAGTTCTTCACCCGCTCCCCTGATCAGAGGGAATAAGTGTTGCAGTGTGCAATAATGTTCATTTCAGGTGAGGGTAAATATAGAAAGGAAAACCTGCTGAGAGCAAGCCATTTATTCCTGCCTTTGGAAGCCTCTGCTCATAAACAGTCAGTCATGCCCATTTGGAAAATCCCAGTGTGGTTTTCTTGGCCATCCTAGAAGAACATTTACTTTCCTCTAGGTTAAGAAGTCCGTTTTAAATAAAAAAAATAATGTCATCTCACTTCCAGCTGCCCTCGGGCGTTTAGGGCTTGTTGACACACTAAGGCCTCTCTGTTCTCATGCAAAAGTGGTCTGATGCAGGAATTAGGAAGGAGATCCTGCAGGGCTTCCCCAGCTGGTTGGGCTGTCAGCCCCTTGTTCTTTGGGTTCTCCTTGTTCCCCTTAGGATTTTGTCAGATGTTTTAGCCATGTGTACCACTAAAACCCCCCAGGTTTTGGGAGTTTGGGTGGGTGTGGATTCAGGGAGGTGCTGGGGGTGCCCTGAGAGCCCCATGCACGGGGGGGCTGGGGCAGAGGGATGAGCTCATGCTGGACCAGAAAACCTCTGAGGGTTTTTGGGAGAGCGTGCCAAAGGCAACGAGACAGTGCGGGCTGCAGGAGCATCCCTCAAACAAGCCAGCAGCCATGGTCAGCCCGTGGTGACCTGCTGCAGCACAGGAAAGACACCCCAAAGTGATGCTGTAGGAGGAGGCTGAGGAAGGTGGGGAGCCCCTGGCACAGCCAAGCTCTGCCTCTCTCCTCTATCCCAAGAGTGGCACCGAGGAGTGGTGCGGGAGAGCGAAGCGGCCGCTTTGAGTTGGACGCCTGCCCCCGTTGGCTCCGCAGCTGGCACCAGCCAGCTCCCTCCTCTGGAGCGTTCTGCAGTCAGTAAGGGTCTCTCCATGTTTCCTGACAGGCTCTGCATTTGGCTCGGGTTTTGCCTTGGTTTCCAAAGGCAAGAGGCAGTTAAGTCTCTTGGAAGAATGAATTAATTAGCAAATGCCTTTGGTCAGGTCAGTGCCCTGAGCAGTGTGCCCGTGCCTCTGCACCAGGTACGTACTCAGAGAGGCTGCTCTTACCCCCTCCCCCCATATTTCCAGAGCTGTACATGCATCATCTAACAGAAAAAGAAAGGGAAAAAGCCTCCCCCGGAACGCAGTGTTGACTTTAATGGTGGCATTTGTGTAAGCAACAAAATATTGACGCAGTTGGCTGGGGTCTGGCCGGGGCTTCTGGAAATAAACTGCTGCCTTGTTAAATTGTAGATGGAAATGCAAGTGGGAAAATGACTGACATCTTACACAAGGCGGGCAAATAAAACCGCTGCTTTACTACGGCGTGAAAAAACTCAGGAATTAATAGGTCTCCTTCTGCTCCAGGGTGTTGGATTTATCCCCAAGTAAGATCCATAAACTATTTTAAGGAGAGAAGTGCTACTTTTAAACATGTGTGTCTGGGTCCTGGAGTTCCCGTGGTGTCACAGTTAACCCCTGCCTTGTCACGCCTGTGGGCAGCAGAGCAGCCCCCTCAACCATTCCTGCCAATGCACAAACACATCAACACCTGATAAATGATGAGGTTACTTTCAAAGGATGTTTTCCTATGATGTGTTACCACAGCTTTTGTCAGAAATGTGTTCAGGCCTCGACCTGGACTCCGAGCTTGATTTTACCAGTGTGGGACATAAAATGCATTTTAAAAACCCCACCTGCTCCAAAGCTGTGTCTGACTCAAAGCAGATGCACCAAGCATTGCTGAGTCCATCTGGGGTGTGACCCAGCACACCCCAAAAGACTACTTTTGACTTCAGTAGCTGAAGCCTTTTATCATCATCTATGGGAAATGTGATTAACAGAGCTGTAGAGAGTGATACATCACTTTCCTTTCTACCCAAAGCCCTTTCCTTCTCCACCCACATCCTGATGATCTCCCAGCTGACATACATGTGCTCGTGGAAAAGCAGGATGAGATAAAAGCTGTCTTCCAGTGGCACAGGGTCCGACTCACCAGCAGCAGTGACACCAGTGTAATTATACACGCTCCAGTCCCATCTCCCAGTAATTATTCTGGAATAAAAGCCTGCCTATTTCTGTAAGACCTTATGTCACTTGGAAAGCTGTTATAAATTCAGCTGGAAAAAGGGACCCTTATTCTGGGATAAGTGTGGTTAGTGGTTAACTGGGAATGGGGCTATTCCTGGCGTTGCCATCGACCTTCCCGGTGACGCTGGGGTAAGTCACTTCACCTCAGCGTGTGTCACCTTCTCCTGCTGCAAACTGGGAATTACAAACAAGGGCTTTCGCAGGCAGCGTTTTGGGAAACCCCATAACTCTGGAAAAAAGACGTCACAGGGTGCCAGGCAGTCATTTAGTGGGACCTGGTGCTTTTTTCCCCACCTTGGAGGCAGCTGGATCAAACTGTAGGCTGGGGAAATGAGGGATGAGTGTTGGGGACCGGCTGAGCCGCGTGAGCCTGGGCTGTTGGCGTGTTACTGGGAATACTGTGTTTTCCTCTCGGTTTTTAAAAATAGTCTATTCTGTTCCAAGTTGTAGACCACAGCCCTCGCTAGGGCATTCAAATGTCTGGGCTGCTGTTTTCTCGAGCCAGCACCTTCCAGTGTTTAGGGTCGGGATGTGGTGCCAGCATCCCCCCCCCTGCCAACTGCCGGGTCCAGCAAAGAGGGGAGGTCCTGCCCTGGACTGGCAGCACTGACCCTCTGGTTCTCTGTTTCTCGTGGACTGGAGGGAAAGGGAAATCTGGTTCACTCTTCTGCCTGCAGTATCCCTGCCTGGTTCAATAGCCACTTCTGCAAGCCCTAAGGGCCTCGGGTACTTTTGCTTCTTAGCAGCTTCTTGAGCAGCCTCAGAAACTGCTTTTGGCCCAGCATCACACAGGCACGCACAGCCGAAGATGCAGCTCGTTCCTAGCACATGGCATGTTAGAGATGGGGAGAATGGTCTTGGAGGCTTTCATCATTTGCACAGACAGTTCAGGCTGGCTCACTGCCAGAATCCATCTGCTGCCAAAGCGGGTGCTGCCCACGGAGCAGCAGGACCGAGGTGCTGATGCCAAGAGGTGAAGGCAGAGCCTGCCCTGGCGCGTTCCCACGGCCTCCGTCCCTGCGCAAGCACCGGAGTGGGGCTCACTGCCGCTCGGAATTGGGCTGGAGCCAAGGAGGCAGAGGGGAAAAAGCCTTTTACAGTCCATTAGTGCTCCCCAGAGCCGCTCAGCCCCTCTCGTCGTAAAAGTGGTGGAAGCCACAGAAACATTACGGCTGGTCTGGAGAAGATGTTGGTCTGCAGAAGATGCCAGCCCACCTCCCGACTCCGTGTCCCTTCCCAGGGGCTTTGCCAAAGCCGCTGGCCCTCAGGCAGCTCGGCTGCTGGAATTCCCTCTGGGAACAAGCTGGCAAGGGCTGGTTCCCTGTCCATCCCGAGCTCCCCCCAGGCAAAATGTACATGGGAGGGTTCCAAGTGCAAATGTGTGTGTGCTAATGGGAACTGAATTGCCTCTTGCCCCGAAGCCTTGCAGCTTGAGGAAAACAAGGCAGGGGCTAGGAATGACCTCATATCGCCTCCCAGGGAATGTTTTGCCAGATGAGGGGGGGAGAGGCAGCATCAAGACAGCACAATGTATGTATCTCTCTCCCTGTGTAAACATCTCTGTAGCTGCAGAAACTTCTTAAAACCCCGAATGAGAGGAGAACAGCTGCTTTGATCTGTGGATGTGGTTGTTGTTTTCTGAGTGCAGATCCGTTCTTTTTTTAATTTTGCTTCAAATTAAAAAAATGCCTGTTGTGATCTTTTGCTTTTATTTCTTGGCGAGGGACCGGAGAGTGGTGCAGTAAATTTTCATGACTCCCCATGTAACCGTTTCAGCATGGCTGACAATTCCTCGCCGGCTCTTCAGCGCCACAGCACAATGGGCCGAATCTTCTGGCCCTACATGAAGCCAAAGCAAATGGATTTTGCCCAGAAGTGCACAACGGGGAGTGGAGGCAGCAGGGAGGAGAATCCTGCCACCTCCTTCCCCGCCACACACACACACACAGACACACACACACACACACAGACACACACACACACAAACACACAAGGCTGGCAGGGTTGTCCCAATGCCTGGGAAGGGTTTTGGAGACAGCTCCCGGACACAGATCCATGCCAGCCCTATGCAGCAGCAACAGGAGCTGGTGAGGAGCCACTGGGCCGAAGCGCTGGGCTGTCCTGCAGGTGATGTCAGTGTGATTCACAGCACTCCCTCCAGGCTCTGTGTGATGTTGGGAATCCCCATCTGCCCGACTTTCCCCCTGGGGGACAGCCCTGTGCTTGGAGGGGCACCAAGCCATGCACAGCCCTGGCACCGCCACTGGCCGTTTGGCCACTGGACCAGGCAGCATGCTTTGGGAAGAAAGCAAGATTACATCACTTTTCTGGGAATTCCTGGACATCAGCAGCTCACTCCAACCCCAGTGCTCCGCTGTGGTACTTTGTAACCCCGTTGGAGGAGTGAGAGTGGGGGTCAGCTGTGGCATGACCCACCCCCAGGTACTGGTTTAACTGGGAGTACTTGGCCAGAGAGCTGTGCCCGCTGCAGCGGTCTGGGCGCGAGCGAGGAGTTTGTTCGTTCCCCCTGCTGTCACGTGGCTGCTCGGTGTTTTGGCGTTTTAATTACACACGGTGCTGTGTATTTAAGGCTGGTTTATGGGTGTTTATACTAATGCGTAAACCTGCAATTTAGAAGCTCAGTTATAAATCAACATTGCTGAAGGTCTTGTCCCTCGTGCCGTGAGATCGGTCTCCAGATTTAGAAGATAGGTTAGAGGGAAAAAAAAAAGGAGGACTGTTTAGTTTTCCTCTGGTTATGATGATAAAGGATCACAGGATGGGGTGCGAGGTGCGGTGGCTGGGCACGGAGATCCGCCAGCCTAACCCAGGGCAGAGTTTCCATTTTGACTCTGCTCTTAAGAGTCTCTGCCATGAGAGGCTTGCGTTTCTGCAGCAAATTCCAGCCCAGGAAGAAAAGCAGTGCCAGAGCTGCTGATCTGATACTCACAGGAGGGTGGTGGCACCCCACTGGTGATGTCTTCAGATCAGGATGTGGGTTGCAATGACCAGAGCCCCATCCCACTCAGCACCTCAGGGGAGGAGCTTTTGTACCCAGGAGCTTCTGGCACAGACTGGAGCTGGCTTCCTCCAGCAGCAGTGCCCAGTGGGATGGCACATGCCCACTGGTGGGTCATGGTCCTCTCCCAACACATCCTAAGGACTACACCTCCACGTTCATATCTTTATGTACAGCATTTCTTTAGAATGCTTTAAAAATCATTTGTGCACCTCTGCCTCTTACCAGCTGCTGTAGAGCCTGGCTGTGCCAGGGATGGGTTTGGGTCACTGGTGTGCTCCTGCAAATCCCCTCCCAAAGGAAAGGTCCCTGTCCCATAAGGGCTGCCCAGGGAGGGGGTGTTGTTGTAGGGAAAGACCCAGGGACTCCTCAGCATCCTCCTGTCCAGCTGCAGTCCCTCCTCTTCACCATGGGTGCTTTGGCTTAGCTGGACATTTCCCACTGCCCCCAGCCCCCTTTTTCATATCTTTAGGGGTTATTAGGACAAAAGGGGATTTGGGAGGGCGTAGGGGCAGCACAGTGGGCTGGGAGGGAGCCCATGGGCAGGATGACCCTGGGCTGGACAGGTGGAGTCACTGCACACTTTCCTCCTGATCCCGCTTCTGGCTCCAGCCTTAATCCCCCTCTGCAGTTTCCTGGCTGGCGATGCCTCTCCTGGCTCAGGGAGCAGGAGCACTCCAGAAGAGAGTTGGTGCTCCCCGTGCAAGGACGGTCACGGCTGGGGCAGGGGTCCCCCTGCCTCCCTGGGGTGCCCCCAGCTCCAGGGCCGGGCTGTGAGAAGGTCCTGCAAGCAAACAAAAAAACCCTGACTATTTCAGAAAGGTCTTTTTCTTCCCCCTCCACCCTTATTTCCAGTCCTCCTCCCACCTCTCAGGCCAGCCAGCAGAGCTGCTCTCCAACCCTGTTTCCCCCTGCCCAGCACCCCGAGACTCTCCTGCATCCACTAAGCCCAGCCGGGTCGTGCCATCTGCAAACTCTCGGGTTTTTTTAATTACATTTTTTTNTGCGGGGTGGGTCTGGGGGTTGCGGGGGGCTTTGCATTGATGCATTGATCGCCCATGGTCTCCGCCTGACCTCCCTGCTCCCAGGGAAGCAGTCTCCATGGCTACTGGCCCTTCTCCTTCAGCGCAGACTGTAAATTCCTGCAGGCAAAGCCCAGCCTTGGGGGTGCGAGGGGGGGAGCCGTGAAGGAGTAACCAAAGCCAAATAGAAAGAAAGAAAGAAAGGCTGGGAGAGAGAAAAAGGGCGTTGCTTGGATGGGGCTCTCCTTTCCACTCCCCTTTCCCAGGTCCCCAGCACCAGGGCAAGGCGCCTGCTTCCCCCCTCCAGCACTGCTGCTCCTGCTCCTGCTGCTGCTGCTCTTGCAAAACTGGAATTGGCTGGGATTATTTAAGGGGAAAAAAAAAAAGGAGGAGAAGGGATCAGAGCAGCCGCCAGAGAGAGGGCGATAGAGTCCACTTTCCTCTAACTGCCCTGGGTCTCCCTCCCTCGCTCTCTCCTCTTCAGCAACACCAAGAGCCCCAAACTGAACCCAGAGCAGCTTTTTCCATCAGTTCAGCTCCCTTCCCTCCCTCTGTCTCACACACGGCAAGGAGAGAGCCCCTTCCTCCCCTTGATTTTCCTTCGCATGCTCAGCCCCTTGTTTCCTTTAAAGCACTAGAAATCCCCCTTCTTGCCCCCGCTCCTCCCTGCAGACTGGGATTGCAATGGGAGCTTTGCAGATTGCTGGATTTTCCATCCTTTTCTTTCTCCTCCACTCTGGAAACACGCTGGCAAATAAAGCCAGTCAAGGTAAGAGAAAATCTTCCCTGCTCGAAGGTTTGCTGTTTGATGTGTGGATTGGGCAGCCGGATCTCCTCGTTAGAGCTGGGGTTTAAGTGCAGCCTGGAGAAGGCAGCAGCAGTAACAACAAACACTGGAGGGGATTTTAAATGTCGCTTGCAGATATTCTCGCCTACTGCCTTGGAACTGGGGTTGGGTTTGTAAACTCTTTAATGAGTTGTGTTTCTCAGACTTTAGTTTTTTTGGTTTGGACTCTTTATCTCAAGGCAGGGGGTGCAGAGGCAGAAAATTCGGGTGGGCAAACAAGTCTGCATCCATCACAGGCAAAATGTGGCTGTTTGGAGGGGTTTGGGGGGCTCTGCTGGTTTTGTGTCTGTGAGATGGGGCTACCACGGCAGCAGTGTGGGCGAGGAGGCTGCTCCGGGCTGGGTTGGAGGGCAGGGATGGCGGAGCGGGCGTTGATAACGCCGGGAGGCTGCATCTGTGCTCGGGGACTTCACATCGGCACGGGGGAATCTCAGATGTTGGCTGCAGGAAACTTCAGGTAGCTGAGCACAGTTAAGCCTGAAAATTAAGGGAGTTCTTTCCCTATCTCGTGGAGAGAGAGGCATGTCCCATCCTTATCAACTTCGGGCTTTTCTGTTTCACAACTCCCGTATTGAGGCAGAGCCTCCCCTTCCCAGACGTACACACGGAGCTTTATGTATGGTCTATCTATACCTTCGCTTTTCTATAGCACCTCTATATTTAGCTCAGATTTTTTTTCTATACACACGCGCGGGAGTGCGCGCGCCCACACGAGCACACACAGCCCTATACATGATCCTGTTGGCTGTCTCAAAGGGAGTTTTCTCCTTAATTCACCACTATCTGCACAATCTGTCGGGTTTTCTCTTTTTCTTTCCACGGCATGTAAGGTTTCTCCAGCCCGGCTCTGGTTGTGCCCTTGTGGCAGCTGCGTGTTTGTGCGTACGGTGAGATTCAATAGCGTGTGAATGAAATCTCGGAGCGCAGGATATAATGAAAGATCTCTTGTAGGAGGATTCCAGCCACGCGCATGGTCGCCCCAGCCCTGTCACCGACAAAGTTAGAAGGAATTTCAAGGCTATTGTCTTATCTGGCTCAAAGTGTTTCTAAAACAATAGGCGACTTCTCCGGAGGGCAGCCTGGGCAAGCAGGAGAGATTTTCCAGGGCAAAGGTTTGGTGAGAAGGCGTCCAGCTTCACATAAAGCTTTATGATTTAGGCACAGAAAGGAATGCTTAGGTTTTTATCCCCCCTCAAATTATCTTGAGTGTATGCATTGCTTTCATTTCTTATCATAATATTTATTTATTAAGGCCTTTTGGTTTCCAGTTCCATTTAAGCCTGAGCCAGAATTGCATTAAAATAGCAAAGTGAAATTCCATCGTGCAGAGACTTGACAGATCCCTTCAGGGAAGGAGAGGGGTGGAGTGGGGGTGGAGAGAGGTGAGCTCAATCCTGCGCCGGGGTACATCGCCCGCCGCGCCTGGGACAGCGCTGCCTGCTCCCGCTGCTCACCAGCCAGGGGCTGTGCTGGAACTGGCCCCTGAGGCTGCAGCTGAGGGGTTCTGTGGGCTGGGGAGGGAAATGTGTCTGCAGAGAGGCCAGGGTTGGTGCTATGGGGCTGCAATGACTGGGCAGGGACGGGCCTGGTGCTGGTCCTCTCTGGACGAGGCCGAACTCACGGGCATCATTGGGGCATCACTGATGGCAGGTACAGCATGTGCCTTTCCTCAGAACCTGCTGTCTCCTGGGCTTTCTGACTGTCACTGAGCTCTTTGAGCCCACTCTGCGTGTCTGGGACATGTGTTAGCAGGATGTTTCTCAAAAGCATCAGGTGTGCGTGCTGGGTGACACCCCAAGGACAGGACATGCATCACCCCGAGACCTTTGCCCTTTGGAGGGACAGCCACCCTTGCCAGGTGACTGTTACAGGCTGGGAAGGGCTCCTCTCCCATTGGATGGTCTTGTCTTGATGGGGTGACATTGTGTTGTGGGTCAGGCTTGCTGGCTCATTTCTTGTACTGAATTACCCCAGGAAGTTTAGTCTGTGGGGAAGGAAGGATTTAGAGAGCTGGCTGCTGGGCCTGAAGGGCTCTGCCAGTGGACCTGGCTGGCTGTGGAGTCAGCTTAGGGCTAGGGAAGCTTTCAAGATGAGAACTGGCAATATAAATCTAAATAACCATAGGGAGGCTCCTGACACGCATTCACATCTGGGATGGACTCTCTTCCTGTGGTCCCCAGGCCAAGCTGCCCACAGGTTGCTGTGCCCACCACTCCTCTGGGTTTTGGACAGATAATGTCAGCCCCAGTCCCATCCTCTTGTCTGTCAGTCCATCTCACAGCCTTCCAGACAGAAGAGTCTGTCCTGAGCTCCTGCTCTCAGTGCAGCAGTGCCCTTACCTGCTGTGTGCTGGCATCAGTCTGTCCCTGCATGCTGGGGGGACAGAGCCCAGGGACTGGCAGCTTTGCACCATCCCCAGGCAGTGCCAGCCCCTCTGGCAGCACCCTCATCACTGGGAACTCATCCCAGGATTTGCCACTTCTCCCTGCAGCTAACTGCACACCCCCTCAGTGATGCTGTGGTGGGGAGCCAGGAGGGAGAGGCAGCACCTCCCTGCAGACCCCAGCACCCCAGTTTGCACCCCCTGGCATTCCCATGGCCCCAGCTCAGGGTCCTGGGTGGGATGACAGCCTCAGCCCAGCCCACTGGGCACTCAAAGGTCCATGGCTGACACCAGCCCTCCTGCTGGTGCTGTGTGGCTGCCCAGGGCCACGGCCACTGTCCCACGTGAGGGGCTGCTGTGCTGGGATGCACCTGCAAAGCCTACGCTGCCAGGGATTATTTTTCTGTGTTTTTTTAAGGAGTCTAAAATTTTCCAATGGCAGTGTGGAGATGCTGTTTGATTCCCCTCCCACTGCCGCCAAACCTCCTCCCCCTTGGCCTCTGCCTTCCTACCTCTCCAGCATTCACAGTGTGTGACTGTTGTGCCTGTCCCCTCCACCCCGCTGAAATATGAAATGTAAAACTGTAAACATTTCACATACACAGTTCAAAGGAGATCTTTGACTGAGGACGTCTAACATGCCTGTACCGAGATTAAAAAAGGGGAGGGGGTGGGTAGGAAGGAGGGAAGAAGAGTTTTTTTGTAACTGCCAGATGGAGTATAAATATTCAGACACCTTGAGTCTTCCAGTGCCGATGTATTGCTCTCTCCAAACTGCTCAGAAGTTTGGGGGTTCTTGTCTTTTATTTCTATATAGATTTTTTTCCTTCGCAGACAGCCACACCAGAGTACTCAGTTTAGGAAAAAAGTATGCATGATTGACCTTTACCTTCACTTCCAAAATTCTAAGTGCCCTGAGAGGCTTCAGGAGAAGCCTGGGATGGCAAATCAAGTTTGCTCTGTCTGGCAGCACTGGAGGATGCCTGGCTGTGTTTTGGAGAGGCTGTGTCCCCGCTGGAGATCTTGAGATTGTTGCTCCCAGAGCAAAAAACAAACAAACACATTTTTAAAGGCAAGACTAGGTCAGTCTGATAAGCCAAAGGAACAACAGCAATGACAATTGCATGGGGAAATGAACACTCTGCTGGTGTGGAGCATCAAACCCTCTGTGGGGAAGTGGTGATAGAATTGGGTTAGCACAAGGAGGGGGGATGGAGGTGGAGGGAACATTTCCTACCCGGGGAATGGTGGTGGAACTGGGATCCACCAGGATGAGCTGGACTGCTGCAGAGGATGGACAGCTCAACCTGGCTCTGCCCTCATGGGAGTGGGAAGCATAGGTGAGGGAGAAAAAAAGCCAATTTCTGGGTCATTAACAGCTTTGGGGAAGCAAAACCCATGGTGAGGGTTATAGAGCAGAGTCTGGGCATTGGACAGTTGGGTCACCAGGCTGGGAATGGCCCCAGGTGCTTGCTGTGACTTGTGATTCCTCCTTCTGTGCTCCATCATTCAACAGGGCCAAGCGCTGGGGCTGCATCTCCTGTGTCCCACCTGCTTTTGGGAAAGCTGGGTGGATGTGCAGGGACTGGGCTGGTTCAGGGGTCTCCACTGCATGGTGAGATGCAGACATCCCCTCTGAGCCATCCTCAGCACAGGTACCTGCCCAGCGACCACTGGCACCCCCATCCTGGCAGCAGACATCACCCAGCACCTGAGTCAGGATCTCTGAGTGCAGATGACACTTTTTTAGCCAATTTACAGAAGACTGCCCTGCAGAGCATCCTCCTCCCCTCTCCTGGCCCATATCCCCTCCCAGGGGCTGCCACTGCCCGTGGCCATGCCCTGAGCCCTGTGGTGCAGCATGAGTCACCCTCGAGAGCTCCCTGGATGAACAAATGATTAATAAACTGCACCACAGTGTCTGAGGTGGTTATTAATACCCTGGTAAAAGGAGCTACTGAAGTTATAAAGCTTTAATTTGGCATTAAGGCCGAGTGGAAACTCTGCATGTCTGCCAACAGCTACACACACATCCCCATACAGACAGGCTGTTAATATATATGCCTATATAAAAACAAAGAATAAAATTAATTTGTAGAAAAAGCTGAAGCACTTGCAGGAGAGGGCAAAAAGGATAGTGGGTTTGTTTGTTTAGGATTTTTCTGGCCAGTTTTTGCTGTCCTGTCTCACCCCCCTCCTCAAATTCATTGGATTTAGCCTACGGCTAAAACCATCTTTTATTATTATTAAAAAAAAAAAAAGGAAGTGAGGAAAGAGCCTCAATCCAGGCTCTAAAAATATACGAGCTGTTGCTTTATCCCCGTACTCGCTGTCGGGTGTGACGCTGGCAGGCACAGAGGTGCTGCCCGGGTGTCCCTGGGCTCTGCCCCGCAGACCCTCGGTCAAAGCCCTCGGTTCCCGGTGGGTGCGCGCCGGTCCCGGGGAGGTGGGGTCCCCCCGCTTTTGGCACGCTCGAAATGGCAGTGGCGTTGAAACCGTCTGCCTCCGCTGCCTTTGAAATGGAGAATAAAGCTGCAGCTGGAGCGGAACGGGGCCCAACAGCCAGCGCTGGAAAATCCCACCCACAACGGAATAAAAAACATGGCCCGAGGTGCGGGGCGAGCGCCGCAACCTCCTGCCCTTCGCCCCAGGCCGTGCCGGGGATGCTCCTGCCCTCTGCGGAGCCCTGAGCGGCCCCAGCGTGGTGGGACAGCGAGACTGGGCTGGGCAGGGAGCGGGGCGAGATGTTGAGAACCCCTCAACATCTTCATCAGAACCAAATTCCCCGTTGCGTGCAGAATTCCCCGGTGCCAGGGGTTTGAGGCACGCTGCGCCCATCTGCGCCGCCCGGTCTGGGCTCGTTCCAGGCAGTTTAGGGTGAAAAACTGTGGGTTTGGGTTATTTGTGGAAGGAAGAGATGGAGGGGTGTAAGGGTACAGGTCTGCAGGGAGACTGGCAAACCCTCCAAAAAGCCCACTTGGATTTGGGACCTGGAATGGAGCAGGTCCCTGGAATAGGGGGACAAGCAGGGCACGCCCCAGCGAGGAACTACTGAGAGCAAATAGGGACAGGAACATCAGTAAGGATTTTTTATTGAAAAAAAAATTTATAATCTTCACTTGTCTTGAAGATGAACCCTCTCACATGGTGGCAGCAAACTCAGAGCACCTGCAGTGAGGCCACAGGCAGCTTTTTGGATGGAGAGGATTCTCCTGCAGGAAAAATGGGTTGCCCTGAGAAAAAACCTTTCCCTTCATGGGAAAATGCTGCTTGCGTTGACAGAAATGCTAAAAATTGAGTTTTTTTCAGAGGGTTTTACTTTAATTCACTACATCATTTCTGAAGGATACTGAGGAGCCAGAATTTCATCCTTTTAAAATTGGGATCTCTGCCAATCCTGGGACGGCTCCTGGGGTGCCCAGGAGGGTATTTATTCATTCTTCCCACAAACACCCTTTTTTTTTTCTTTTTTGTTTCTTTTTTATAATCCTGTAACCTTTCAGAATTGCTGTAGCTTTGGAAAAATTACAGAGTGGAAAACTGATAATGTTTGTTTTCTTTTGTACTTTTGCTGCTGCGTAATCTTTCCAAAGTTAGACAACTTTTGAAGTCACAGAATGGGAAAAAAGAAAAAATATAGAAAAAAAAAAGATGCTATATATGTGTGAGTGGGAAAGGCCCAGAGGTGCATTTGGTGCTGTATGCATGTTGTTCATGGTCTTGAGTTTGAGAGTGCAGAAGGAAAAAGAAATAGGAAATAAAATTCCCCCGAAAGTGAGATTCCTGGCAAAAGGCTGGGAAAGTTTCAGTGATGTGATTTATGCCTGGTGGATGCTTCATGTTCTGTTTTTAGGGGAAGGAGATGGGGTCTGATGGATGGTCTGTACAGTTTGAGTGCTGGTTCCCAGCTGGGTGCCAGGGTGGGTGCCCAGGGTGCCACACCTGACAACTGTCACCTTGGCACCATGACTCAGAGCATCACAACATGATTTATAACTTTGGGGGAACACCTGAAGGGGAGCTCCCAGCCGTGCAGGGCCAGGACCAGGATCTGCAGATCCAGTAGCCCTTTGGCTCAGCTGTTCCCGTGCACATTGTGGCCAGCGCTTGGCATCCCCCCACATCCCCCTGCTCCAGTGCCACAACGTCCCACCACCCCTCTGGGAGCTCGGTGAGCGATGCAGGAGCCTTAGGTGAACTCACTGGGATGCTGAGCAGCCACACTCAGCTCCCCAAAGGGACAAGAGCCCCGTGGGACCCCTGGCACAGGCAGGGATTGATGCTGGGTGCTGGGGTGACCGCAGCACCCTGGCACCGTGACCAGTGCCGTGGCTGCTGTAGGTGCCAGACAGGAGCAGGGCTCTGGTCCCCGTGCAATCCCTCCATCGTCCCCACCGTGGTGGGTCAACCTCCAGGAGGTGATTAATGGCCCAGGGGAGGCCGTGGTGGCCGCGGGCCATGGCTAATGTCAAATAACAAATATGAATGCGGGCTGTAAATATTTATACAATGCGCAGGCACGTGCCGCCTCCCTGATGCAGAGACAAAGCTCTCCTCCTCCCGGCCGGGTGACTCACATCTCCCGGCAAAGAGCGCCGGGGTGGCCGGGACAGGGCTCGGGGTGGCGTTCCGGCGGCCGTGGCCCCTGTCCCGCGGGGCTGCAGGGCTACTTGCCCGCCCGCCGCTTGCAGGGATGTTTTGGGTCTCTGGGGAGCTCCTGGAGCACTTCTGTTCTTGGAGCTGCTGAACAGCAGTCTTTTAAAGGCAGCTGAGAGCTTTGAAGCCTCACACTCCTCCTGATGGGGTACAGGGAAGCTGGAGGGACTCTCAGCTCCCCCTTCCCCAGGAGAAGCTTCCTATCCCCGAGAGGAGGTGGAGGCAAATCCCTCCAGGAGCAGCGCTGATGTTCCCCACGTGGAGCTGGAGCCTCGGCTGCCCTGAGAGCCCTGCCCATACCTGAGGGGCTGCAGGTGATGCTGAGCCCTGTCTGCCCCTCAGCAGCCTGATCTGCAGGCACTGGCAGTCCTGGGGGATGTGCCCACTTCAGGGCACCACATCTCCCTGACTGCCAGAGCAGGGAAGGCAGTGAGAGCCAGCTGAACAGCCTTTTGCTCACAAACTTCACTCCATGTGCTCCAGGCTTCTCCATTTCCCAAATGCCATTAAAACCTCCACTCCCACGGCCTCCTGTCACAGCAAACCCTTGGGCATCGCTGCTTGAGGCCATAGCCAGCATGTGCAACTCTGGATGTGATGTCCTGGGTGCCACAGCACTGCATCCCAGAGAAGGGGGATGAGGGGCAAAGGGGGATGAGGATCATGCAAATTTTGTCTGTGTCCCCAAGGAAGCCCTGATGTTTTTTCCAGTTTGCCCTCCTGGCTCCCAGGTTTATTTAGTGTGGTCCCTGCTAATTCATGCACATTCCTTGGTGCCTAAGAATAGAAAGCGATGACGATTATTTGGGTGCCTGATCGGCTCAGGAAACAGTTAATTGGAGACAGAGACTTTTACCTCTGCCTGGTCTGGCTCCAGCCTGGACTAGGAGTGCCAGAGCAGCATTTCCTATCATCAGACACATGAAAGGGCCAGGGAGTCTTCAGGGTGAGATGTCCAAGAGGGGACACAGGTTGTGCTGTTTGGGGTTGGTCCTAGTGATTCATCATGCCCAGAGCCCATCATCGGCTGTGTCAGGGCTGGTTGAGGAGCCAGAGGCTGCTGGGATCTGTCACCTGGTGTGGTGGCTCCCTTGGGGACATGGGTAGAGGTCCTAGGCTCTCCCCTTTGCTCCCCTCACCTGTCCTCTTGCAGATGTTGACGAGTGCGTGGAGGGCACGGACAATTGCCACATCGATGCCATCTGCCAGAACACCCCCAAGTCCTACAAGTGCATCTGCAAGTCCGGCTACACCGGGGATGGGAAGCACTGCAAAGGTAGGGACACACCGCTGGCAGAGCCGGAGTCCTGCTGACCAGTGACAGCCCCAGCAGGTCGGAGGCCAGCGGTGGCTCATCAGCACTGGCCCATGCAAAAAAAGCCACTTGTCACCCCAGCCCACTGTAAACCTTTTATTTCTCTTTTCTGCCCCAAACTCCTGGCCTGTTGACAGTGCATGGGGACAGAGAGGACTCTGACTGTCCTTGCTGGTGATGGTGGCAGCCATTGTCCTGACAAGGTTGGGGCTGCCCATGAAGGGTCACTTGGGGCTTGTTTTAAACAAAGCTGGGCTTATTTTCCTGCAGGATTTCTGACCCTGAGGCTGTAGAACTGTCTTAGCAGCTAAAACACAAACTTTAAAAATGAGACATAGAGATATAGGTGGTGTAGATATCAATTTTGATGTAGATAGGTGTAAATCTAGATATTGATATAGGTATAGGCATATATCTATATATAGATACAACTGAGTGGGTAACAGAAAGAAAATGGGCTCCTTGGAACAGCAGCAGAAGGAAAACAGGATTGGGGCAGGGGAAAAATTCCCAGCTCTGCTCCAAGCAGGTTCAGGGTCAGGATGGGCCGAGTACAAACAGCAGAGGGATTAAAGCGCTCCAGGCACTGCAGGGCTTTGCCATGGAGACGGGCTGCTCTGCCAGCACCCTGGGAAATCCCAAGAGGTTCCCAGCACTCTGCACCAAGCTAAACCTGTGAGATGCTGGGTTAGCTGGGGGTCCAGCATCTAGACATGGGGATGATTTTGTAGAGTCTGGAGGATGCTGCGGGTGATAATGGAGCCGAGGACCTGCTGGGAGAGGCAGAGAGAGCATAAGATGCCAGGGCACATCACCAGCTGGGTGGCAAAGATGCTGTGGAGCAGCAGCCATGGTGGGCAGCCCTGCAGCTCTCTGCCCTTCTCCCCAGACGTGGACGAGTGCGAGCGGGAGGACAACGCGGGCTGTGTGCACGAGTGCGTGAACATCCCCGGCAACTACCGCTGCACCTGCTACGACGGCTTCCGCCTGGCACACGACGGCCACAACTGCTTAGGTGAGGATGTCAGCACGCTGCAGCTCCTCAGCTGCTCCAGCACCTTAGCACTGACCTGCTGGCTTTCTTTGCTGGGCACTTCCCAGGACCCAGCACCCCCAGATCTTCTGCAGAGCCGTGGAACCGTGGTGGCACCCCCAGGGCTCTAAGCCAGCTGCAGGCACATCCTGTGCTGCAGTGGGGACAGGATTGCTCCCCATTAAACGGGGGTGATGCCGAGGGATGCTCCATGCTGGGAGGAAAACTCGCTCTGTGGGTCCATCTGTAGACTGGGAGGGTTGGGGTGAGGCAAAACTGGGAGAGCTGGGTTTGGAGTTGCTGGGGGCGAGGTGCAGGCTCCCCACAGCCGCGTCCTGCGGCCGGGCCAGCAGCTCTGTGCCGCTGCCGAGGGCAGGACCAGCTCACCCGGGCCCTGCCGCTCGCTCTGCTCGTGCTTGAGGTCAGCCCTGCACCTGCCAAAATAGATGAGTTAATAGCAAATATGGTGGGGATGGGAACCAGCGAAGGGACTGGATAAATAATCCCCGGGCCAAGACAAACCCGGCATCTGCCTACGGAGCGGCCGTGCATCCTCCCTGCCACTTCCCACCGCCCCAAACTCCATCCGGCCGCGGCGGAGCCAAAGCTCCCGTCAGAGCCCCGGGGCCCATCGAGCTGCCCGCGCCCGTCACCCGCTTCCTCCCGCAGCATCCGCGGTGGGAGCTCCGGGGCACGGGGCCGCCGCCTCCCCTCTGCCTGCAGCTCATGCTATTTTCCAATTAGTGTCTGCAGAGGGGTCATTAATGAGCTCATCACTGGGAGGAGGAGGAGGGGGAAGGGATTATGGACACATACGCTTTGCATTAACCACCATCACCGGGATCTTTGCAGCCTCCTCGGGGAGGGGGGAGATTTACACAGCTGGGAGGAGGCGCGGGCGGGCGGCTCTGCCTTCCTCTCCCGGGGGAGGATGAGCCCGAGGAGAAGAAAGGAAAGCTGGACGTCATGTGTTTACAGAGTTGGGTGGGAGGGGATGGAGATGGCTGGGGGGCAGCCGGCCAAGCAGGGATCTGGGGGGAGCATGCTGGCTCCCACCTTGAGCCCTTCCTTAGCTCATCCCAGCATCTCATCTCTGATCCTGACGTGATTTGTCCAACCTGCCTGCATCCCCTTTTAGTCAAAAGAAAGAGAAACAGAGCAAAGCAGCGTGTTGTGCCCAGGCTTTGCCAGTGCCATGGGCAGGAGCTGACTGAAGAGGGGTCAGGGTATGTGCCCACCAGAGTCCACCAGCCCCTCCATTGCCCACCCTGGGCGACCTTTTGAACCAGGACAGGAATTCAAGCCCCTGTCCTGACACAGGCCCTGCTGGCTTCTGCCCATCTCTGTTGCCTTTAATAAAACAGGTATTAGAGCAGCGGAGTCTCATTTCAGCCATCGGGTTTGAACGGCTGCCTCCTCAATTTTGAGCAGAGCTGGAAGGAGAAGTTGCAAGACATTAAGCCCTTGTTCTAAGCAGGGGGATTTGAGGAGAGTTATTGGCATCTGCAGGACATAGCTTGGCTGGGATGAGCATTGGAGGAAGCCATGAGCTTCCTGCCATTGCAGAGGATGTCCCTTTATGCCTGGATGCAGCCCAGGTGTCAGCCCTCACTGCCCTGCGAGTGAGAGGTGTTTTCAACCCCTCCTTTCCAACACAGCAAGTTTGTGGGGTGCTCCTTGCCTCCGCTACCTGGCCACTTCCAGCTAGAGCTGCATCCCTGCATTGATATTTCTGAGCGTCCCTTCAGGGCTTGCCAGGGGCTGGGGCACAGTGCAAGGCACCCACACTGCTCAGGCATCCATCTGTCCATCCATTTTGCCCAAAGGAAGGGGTTTGGGTGCGTGCTGTGCTGTGCTGTCTGGGGAGGGGGCCGGTGCTGGCAGCCCCTGGCGCGTGCCGTCACTGAGCCGCTGTTCCGGCGTTTCCGGTGGGCGATGCTGGCGGGGCTCAGTTTTCCCCTCAGCCCCGGCTCTGCAACGCTCGAGTTCACAGGACGTTTTCTTTGGCATGGGGCCCCTCGCTTCCCAGCCCAACACCATCACCCTGCCCCGGCACCGCGGGCAGAGGGGCAAGGGGCGGCCACGGCACACATTTGTCTCTGCCTGAGCCTGGCACCCTGACTGCTCTGGCAGCTCAGGGCACTGGTGAGTTCAGCTGGGACCGCTGTCCCCAAAAAGCCTCTAGAGCAATGGGCAGTTACTCTTCATTAAATGCAGGTTTTGCAGGGCTGGGGCAGGAGCAGCCCGGGGCGAGGGCATTGCTGCTGCCACGGGGCCACGTCTCAGCCCCTTGCAGCCTTGGCTTGTTAAACCAAAACAGGTGTGAGGGCAGCCGAGCAGCAGGGCAGGGGACGTGAGTCTCCTTACAAGTAATTATCCCTGCTCTGGGCTAAGGTTTCCCAGCTCCTCCTAATGAAGTGCAGGCATCCCCAGCTGGCAACAGGCTCTGAGGGGCTGGGAGCAGGGGCTGGCTGCAGCCAACATCCTGGATGAGCATCCTGGGTGCTTTGGGTTTTCTGGGAGAAGGAAAACCCCTTTCTCTGTGGTCTGGTGTTCCCTTCTGTAAAATGAGGCCATCAGTCAGAGAAGCTGTATGATCCCTGCACCCCTTCCTGCTGTGCTCTGCCTTCATCCTCTGCACTGTCACACTGTCAAGCATTCCCCTTTCTTCCAGTGGAGGGGAAGTAGGTTAGTACCCAGCAGATCTGTCCTACCCGGTCCCCATCACCTTGGAGTGCCAAGGAGCTGTGCTCACCCCCTGCCACCTTCCCTCTGCAGACCTGGACGAGTGCTCGGAGGGCAACGGCGGCTGCCAGCAGACCTGTGTCAACATGATGGGCAGCTACGAGTGCTTCTGCCGGGAGGGCTTCTTCCTCAGTGACAACCAGCACACCTGCATCCAGCGCCCTGAAGGTCAGTGCTCAGCAGTTCCATGCCTTGGGGCACGCTCCATCCCTGGGTTTGTCAGGCAGGTCTGTTCTCTGTCACCTCTGGCCACTCCTGCCTGGGTTTAGGGGCTGCTGCTGGGTTCTTGGTGTGACAGATTTGAAAGTTAATCTATGCCAGGCACGCTGGGAGACGTGATAAATATCCTGCAGCAAAACCCTCACAGGTGCCTTGTCCAGGCACAGCAATATTGAGCAGGGAACATTAATCCTGTCCCCAGAGCAATTTATTGATAAATGGAAGGACCTGAAGGTCCTCACACCACCTTAAGAGACACATCTTCCCCTGCCAGGTTTTGCACAGCACCGAGCCCTTCATCTCGGTATCAACTCTAAATTGTTGCCGTCTGGAGCAATCTCTTAGCCAAAATAGAAGGAAATGAGAGATTTTTGCGTCTCGGCTGATTTTTATCTCCGCTGCTTGGCAAAGCCAGCTGAGTGTTTTTGCTTTCCTCCTTCCCCCTTCCCAGCTGTGTTGGTCACTCCAGCTCCCTAGAATCTCACCCTGCCCAGGATGGCTGAGCAGCTGCAGTGGCATCTCCTATGTCCCCATCTCTTTTGTGTCCAAGAGGGATGAGCTGGCTGCTCCTTCCTGCTGGTGCCACAGTGGATGGTCCCTGCTGGGGACAGGGATGCAGGTGCTGGATCTTGAGCTCAGTGGGGTTTAAAGAGATGTGTGAGCAGGGTCTCACCCAAGGTGGCAGGGAGTAAAAGGTTGAAGGCTCACAGGTAGTTTTGTGCACCTTCCCAAGCAGCTCTGTGCCAGGAGCTGGCCAGGGTTATCCTGTCCCCATAAGGTCCTCACTGACAAGGTTTCCCCTCCTTGCCATCATCTCCCCATCCCATCCTACCTCAGGCGTCCTTCTGCTGCTGCTGACCAGTGCCAGCAGCTTTTGGAGCATTTCTTTGCTTCCTTTTCTCTTTTAGAAGGCATGAACTGCATGAACAAGAACCATGGCTGTGCCCACATCTGCCGGGAGACACCCAAAGGGGGCATTGCCTGCGAGTGCCGCCCCGGCTTCGAGCTCACCAAGAACCAGCGGGACTGCAAACGTAAGGACACTCCAGGGCTGGGACACAGCCTCCCAGAGACCCCCCAACCCCATCCCCATGGCACAGACACCTCCTGCAGCAAAGCCCTGACCCCCTGGTAGCAGTTGGTTCATTGAGCCTGAAGCTCAGCATGCTCAGCTCTGCCTCTGTTGCTCTTACAGACAATGCAAAGCCCCCTTTACTGTGGGATGTTGTGTCCTTACATGACCAGGCTGAAATGGCAGTTCAAGGGGGTCCCAGAGGTTCAGCATCCCCTGTTCTTGTCCCAGTGTTTCACTTTCCAAAGGGGAGGTGAACGAGGAGAGTGCAATTGGCATGTGAGGAGCACAGGAATCCTCTCCCTGGGGGTTGTGGTGCTCTCAGCCTGTCTGATCTCCTGCCAGCATCCCACTGGCAGTGCCAGGCTTATTAAATAGATATGTGTGTGTTTATGCAATTATTTTTATTTTGTTTCTCATTTGCTGTGTGCAGCAAATGTGTAAAATAGCTGATGAAATGAAGGTTTAATCCTAAACTAAATGAACAGCACACCTTACCCCCTGGGGAGGGCTGGCAGGGATTCCCAAAAGCTCCAATGTCATTCCAGAGCTCAGGAAAGTTTCTGTAGCACTGGATGCAGGGTCAGGGTCAACCAGACCACCAGTCCCCTTTGCTTGGACTCCACTGGTGGCATTTAGCAGCTATGCAGAGGGAAGACATAAGAAACCACATAACAGCCTGCATCTGCTAAGATCCCACAGGGAAAGTGAAGGGCTTTAGGAATGATCTGTGAGGGAAGGATGGAGCGAGGGAGGGAGGGAGGAAGGGAGGGAAGTCTCTGAAGGTATGGACGAGGTGTTTCCAAGCCAGCTTTATGTGCTACATGTGGATGGTAGCAGGGAAGGAGGAGCTGGGGCCGTGGTGACACCGGTGCTCTGCTCCCACAGTGACCTGCAACTACGGGAACGGGGGCTGCCAGCACACCTGCGATGACACCGACCAGGGGCCCAAGTGTGGCTGCCACGTCAAATTCCTGCTGCACTCGGACGGGGTGACGTGCATAGGTAGGTCAGGCCATGGCCCACACATGGGCTGCGGTGTGGGGTGGCTCCTCTTCCTCGCTGGGTGATTTCTGTCAGCCTGGTGAAGGGTTTTTCCCAAGCCTTGGGCGTGCGGCGATTTCCTTTTGCTGGGACCATGGAGGCTCAGCGCGTGTGTGAGGGATGCTGCGGTGCCTGGGGTGCAGGGAGGTGACTCTGCACGGCCACGGGGAGCAGAAATTATCTTGGTGGTGCTTGAGGGGACCCCTGGGGACAGGTTGCTGTGCTGGGTGCGGGCAGGGGTCCCTGCCTGCTTCTGTGCTGCTGAAGAGAGAGCTGTGAGGATGTCCCCATGCTGGGAATTGTTGCTGTCGCTGGCAGCTTTTGAGGAGGGATGTGGAGGGGGCAGGTTTGCCCACAGCAATCTGTTCCAACTTGGTATTGTGGGGCCTCGGCTCAGGAACAATTGTCTTGCAAAAAAAAAAAAAAAAAACAAAACCAAAACCCCAACACACTGACAACTCAACCACCCCCAGAATTGTCCTTTTCCTGTGTGTGTTTTCAAATTGTAAAACATCAAGCAGAGATAGAAGTTTTACTGGTTTCATATGCTTGTGCTGTTTAACAGCTGCTTTGATTTAAAAAATGTTATATTTGGGGAGTGATTAAGTCCACAATTGCTTGAGACATTTGAGTTCTTACTGCAAAATGAAAAAGAAAAAGGAACTGAAAGCAAGAGAGGTTTTGGCTCCCCATGTCCCTGCTGTGCCTGAACAGAAAACCCTTCGTGCTTTCCACAGACGGCTCCGTCCTCAGGGCAGAGGATCCCCCCTGAGCCCCTGGCTGCTCCCTGCCAGCTTGAGGGGTGTTTGGGGCTGAGCCCCCAGCAAAGCCCTCCTGCCTGTCAGCTCACTGCTGCCTTAGTGTCCCTGCTGTCACCCAGCCTGCTCCCAGGATGGATCCCAATCCCTCCTGGCTGCTGGCAGGCGCTCACAGCTCCTGGTCCCCGCCGTCCTCGTGTTTGTTTCTGCAGCCATTGCGTCCTGCCCCACCCCTGAGGAGCCTCCCAGGGGGTTGTTGCTGTGCCTGGGTGGGGAGCTCAGGACCCCGGGTGTGTCAGCTGGTGGGTTCCTCCTGGATGAAGGGCCCTGCGTGCGGCGTCTGACTTGGGCAGGTTTGGGACCAAGGCTGCCCCTGACCTGTTGGGTGTGGGGGATGAGAGAGCAGCTCTCCAAAGCATCTCGTGATTTGGGGGATGCTTCTGAGCAGTCTGTTTGCTGGGGGGTGGTCTCTGCACTCAGACCCTGGGTACCACAGGTGAGAGGCTGGGATTTGGGGGTTTCCAAAATCACTCATGTTTTTGTCCTTGGCCAAAGTCTCCCTCTTTGTCCCCATGCCCTGCATTGTACCTGCTGGGGAAGCGTCTCCCACCAGAGCCAGCACATCCCTGTGAGCTCTCCCCTTGTCCACCTTTCCAGGGGAAATCAAACACTGCACTAGAGGATTTTAGGAGCAGCACCAGCCCAAAGCCCACCACCACAGCACGCCTGTCTCACGCCTTTGGGCTCTGCAATCCCCTCTCACAGGAAGGGGCCTGCCCAGCTCCTGCATTCCCTGGGGGATTCCCAATCCCCAGCCCCACCGTGGGAGCACCAAGGGGTTGTGCTCCAGCCACTGGCAGCCAGCAGCCACCCCGCAGGGATGCCTGGCCAGCAGATTTACAGCCGAGGTACCTGCTCGGATATTTATAACCACCCTTTCTAGTTTTATGGCTCGGGCACAGCAAACAGCCCTCCCCCATCCACACTGCCCCCTTCACCGCCCCTTCCCCATTTCCTCCAAAACATTTCATCATTTCAAGGGGAATAAAGTTTCCAGCGAGGGGAAACGCAAAGTCGTTCCCCGGGCCATGGGCTTTGAAATTGTACGCGGTGCGTTTGATGGGCTGCCGGGACAGGCCCCTGGTCCAGGTTCCCTTCAGATCACACCACACGGCAGGAAGCACGATCAGCCCCTCTGAGTGACAGTTTCATTAGGCCACGGCCGGTGTTTTTCATTTTTCCGCTTTTTATTGCTGCTTTTAAAAATGCAGATAATGAGGAACATGCCTCTAAGCACAGGGGCCATCACTAATGGCTCCCAACATGTCTGCAGGCACGAGGGGGAGGGGGAGCCGGGAGGGGAGGCCAATGACCTTATATATTTATATTTATGTTCCAAAAGCAGCCTTTAAAAACAAAACTAAACAAAAAAAAAAAAAAAGAATAAAAAATAGCACATAAAACAGCCCTCCAGCAGCCAAGGGTGCAGTGCCCGTGGGGAGATGCAAAAGTGGCTGTCACAGTTGATGCAGATTTTGGCTTTCCAGGAAGATTTTCCAGCCAGGGCATCATTGCAGCTCCCTCCCACCTATATTGGGGTGCAGCAGGGCTATCACTGGCCCCCGACTCGTGGCGAGCACTGGTGGAGCAGGAGGGGGTGGACAGGGAAGAAATATGGTTTGATGGAGAAGGAAACTAAACCCAGCTCAGGTTTTATGGCTGATTTCCTGACCCACGCCGAGGCGGTTTGCACCGGTGCTCCCCAGCTCTGTGGTGCTGGGAGCGGTGCTGGGAGCGGTGCCGGGAGCTCTGGACCCACAGCACTGACCCACGGGTGAGGCTGAGCAGCCCAAGCACACCCAGGATTTGGGCTCCCTGCTGGCTTGGCTGCTAAATCCAAGGGGTGCAGGTGCCACAGGTGGGATGTGGTTGCCTTCCCAAAGCCCAGGGCTGCGCGGCATCCGCACAGCTCTGCTCGGGGATCACCACCAGCCCTGGCACCTGCTGCTTGTGTTCACAGCGAGGGCGAGGACCTGGCTCCCCAGACTAACAGGCTGCACTAACGCTCCCCATAACACGCTTCTCCCGCTCGCATGGGGCTCCAACCAGCACAGCACAGCTGGAGGGGCTTTGGAGAGGCTGAGGGACACAGAATGCCTGGGAGGTGGGACAGAAAAAGCCCAAAGGGACAGTTTCCACCAGGCTGGAAAGGCAGCAGGGTTGAACCCATTGATGTGTGACACCAACCAAGTTCCCTGCTGGACACTGTTTCTAAATCACTTTTTTATAATGTTAAACAGGGGAGAGACACTTCCAGCAACACGTTATCCTTGAGACGTTTTCTAATGGTAAATATTTTTGTTCTCTCTATCTCTACGAAGGGGTCTAACCGTAGATGGTCTCTCCTCTCGAGACCATAACGGGGCTCGGGGGCTGAGCTGCTGCTCTAACTGCATGTCTCACTAACCCTGCCCCGCTGCTGCTTCCAAACCCCGCCAGGCCAGCCTGGGCTGGGCTGGGGGACAGAGCAGGGAACCCTCCCCTGCTGTGCTTGCATGAGACGGGGTCCCCACGCTGCTTTGGTGGGTCCAGCCCGGCGCCGGGGGTGACAATGTGCTTTGCAGTGGCTGCCCCCTCACCCAGGAGGAGCTCACAGTGGGCTGCCAGCAGCTGTGTGGCAGGGAGGGGGATGCTTGTGCCCATCTCTGCACTGTGCACTCCCAGTTACCCCTTCTAGAGCACACCTGCTTGAGGATGGTCCCCTCTGGGACCTTCAGGGTATCCCAGGGTTTGGCCTCACCATGCACAGGGGGTCTCAGCCCAGAGCTGCAATGGCCCTTTACAGGGCTGGGCACCTCCCAAGGGATTTCTTGGCATCCCTGTGAGGTCTCCAAGCCCTTCACAAAGGTAAGGTGATGCCTCTGCTCTGCCACCAAGGAAACCAAGGCAGAAGGTGCAGCAACTTGTTTGTGGTGGGGACTCTTGTTCCTGGATGTTCTGGGCACAGGCAAACTCCTGGCACATCCAGGAGCTATGGGAGCTCAGCTCACCAGCACAGGGAGCACAGACTGCAGCTTTTGGGGGGCTCTGCAGAGCCTTTCACACAGGGGTGGGAGAAGGGGGGACCCCAGATCGGTGTCATCCCCACACTCCAGCCAACCCAGCTGTAATCCCTCTAATTACCGTGGAATTGTCCCCTCTGGCTCGTGGGATCACATCCTGCTGAGATTGTCACTTCTCAGAAGGTGGAGGTGAGGCCAGAGTGTCTGCACTGAGGGTGCTGAGCAGGCCAAGGAGTGCCATGGCACAGCAGCCAGGCAGTGAGCCCAGAGCTGGGATATAGGAGGGTGGAAAAGAGTCTGAGTGTTCGTGTGTGTGTGAAGCTTTGTCCTCTCCCTGCCTGAGCTGTGGAGGCCTCAGCAAAGCCCTGTGTGGCTGGTGAGTCACACCAGGCTGGGAGCAGCCCTGGGCTGCCAGCTCCGCCGAACAATTGCTGCTCCCCGGGGCCATTCCAGAGCCCAGCCCCGTGCCACCAACCTCTGCTGCCTCACAGGTACCCAGCAGCTCCTCCAAGCTTTCTGCAAACCCAGAACAGGGTCCCGTCCTTCACAGAGGGGTTTGCAGTGGTGCTCTGGCCGTGCTAATGAGCTCATACCCAATGCCCACCCTGGGCAGCTGCTCTGGGATGGTGCGTGGGACTGGCTTTAATCACAGGTGAAATTCCCAAAGGTGCAAAGGGGCCAGGAGGGGTGCTGCAGTGCTGGAGGAGGCTGTGAGCACGGTGACAATATGCCCAGGGCACCACATTCTCTAGAGAGCTCCATCCTCCCTGCTGCAGCTGCTTCTCCAGCTCGAGCCCGCTGGCAGCAGCACCTGAACCGAGCCAATGGTCTCATCTCAGTGGTGACCCTGTTCAGTCAATCCTCCCCAGGCTGCTTCTGCATCAGCTGCTGGAACAAAGGCTGGCGTTAAACAGATGATTCACTGGGCTTTCAGAAAGTTTCCCTTCCCTTGGGCGCGGTGTCACCACCGTGTGTCCCTCGCAGGGAGGGAGATGGCCCTGGCACGGCCGGGCCGCGTGCAGCACGAGGACCTGGCTGGAGGAATAACATCTGCAGAAATCCTTCCCCTGCCGTTAGGTTTTGCAATTGTGCTGGCGATTAATTTCATAAAATGGTCCCTTTTGTTCTCTTATTATGGGACATCATAAAAATAGCAGTGGCAAGAGGAGCACAGAGCGATCCCAGCTCCCGAGCCCCGCGGCAAATGGTTGGATGGTTCAGTCATTCCTACCCCATGCGGCGCTTGCAAAGAGCAGGAGAACCTGGGATTTGCTCTTTCCAAGGAATTTCTTCAAGGCATTTTCATCTTGGGTTCCTTGAAGCCCAAATGTCTCATTTATCCAAGCAACCAGCCTTCTGAAAGGAATATTTTATTATCCTTTGTGAACAACTTAATGCACTTCAAACCATTGTTCTGGTGGTTAGGGTTGAAATTGAGGATTGATCTCACAGGGAAGCTGTCAAGCTGAAAATGCTTCATTTAAATTAGTGTCCCTTCTAGTCCTACCAGCAACAGCTGACTTTGATAATACTGAAATAATTAGCTTTTTTTTTTTCAATTGGATTTTTTTTTCCACTGATGCTGCCTGCCTCTGAGTGTGTGTTTTAATTACATGATGTATCTCCCAAATTAGCCCGAGACACTGGACCAGCCGCCGTGCCTGAGCAATGGGTGACAGTCAGGGACTGCCGGCACGGGGTCACCCATGGCTTTGTGGCTCTGTAGCTTGGTGGCAGCGAGGGGGACAGGACCCCCCTGCCACCCCACCGGGGGACTGGGGCTGTGCCCCCACACCCCTGGGAGCTGCAGCTTGGGCAGTCCTGGCAGCACCTGTGTCTGGCTGCTTTTGCACAAGTGACTTTGTCCCTGGGAAATGGAATTCTTCCTCTTCGGAGCTGCCGTTGGTGGCCTCCACGAGGCCCTGTTTGTGGGGGACACCACCCCCCATGTGTTCATTATTTCACAGCTCTGTGGCCTCGGTGCTGCTGTGTGAGAGCCAAGGGCAGTTTCTTTGGGCTCTGCAGGGAGGTTTGTGCCCGCTGCCACTCCCAGGCTGTGGCATGGGGGACATCTGGGTGGCGTGGCTCCCCCAGCCTTTTGAGCACTGGTCCCTCACCCCGGCCTTTCTGTCCCCTTGCCATGCAGAGACGTGTGCTGTGAACAACGGGGGCTGTGACAGCAAGTGTCACGACGCGGCCACCGGCGTCCACTGCAGCTGCCCCATGGGCTTCATGCTCCAGCCCGACAGGAAGACGTGCAAAGGTAGGTGGGTGTGAAGGGGGCTGGGTGCTCACTGCTCACCCCTGGGTGCCTCTGACTCCCGCTGTGTACTCAGGGCCCTCAGAAAAGGCTCAGATGTAGCTCAGCTTGACATTGTCCCCAGTGCTCACTGGCTTGGTGTTTGCATCCATGGGGTGGGGACAGGAATCACCCCCCTGCACGGGGACTGGGACGCCTGGCTGCAGGCACCATGCTTGGCCCCACGCTCCTGGGAAGCCTATGGGGAGGAGGAAAAGGGGGTCAGGTCAAGTTGGAGGCAGTGGCATAGCCCTTGTGGGGCTAGAAGGTCCTGTCCCATCTAGCCCCCTGCCTCAGCTGCCCCAGGGGAAGGGCTGGATGTGCAGGGAATCCACCCCTGCTCTGAGTGTGAGATGCACAGGTCCCTCTGGGGACACTGCCCAGCCAGGTCTGAGCACCATGTCCCACCTGGGGGAGAACAGCCTGAGATGCTGCATGTCCCACCAACATCCCCAACCACCTGTCCCTGCCAGGCAGGGCAGTCCAGGCTGCTTTCCCTGCTCCCCAAACCTGTCCCCCTCAGGGCTGGCCCGTGCCTGCCTTGTGTCTTTTAGCAGCTCTCAGAACTTGACCCCTGCTGAAAGGAAAGCCTGTCCCACTGCTGGCTGCCTGTCTACCTGTTGACTGCTTCCAGAACCCCCTGCCCCTGGTATTTTATCAGAGCATCCACCCCTCTCCAATTCTGCAGTTTCCAGCGATGTGCAATAACCCGGAGCCGTGTCCCCTGTGTCTGGGGGTTTTTATGGCTGCAGGCAGGTTTACAGCTGGCTCCCTCACAGTCATAAAAAGAAAGCCTCAGCCCCAGCGAGGCAGAGCTGCTGCCCCAGCACTGGGGGATGGAGGGACAGGGCAGGCTGCTGCCTCCTCCTGGTCTCCTTCCATTTCACAGGTTGTTTCCTAACAGTAAGTGTTGTGATTAGTGGAAAAACAAGAAAAACAACTGAAAACCCCACATTCCAGCCTCTTTCCAGGCTGTTGGGGTTCTTTCCAGTTACTGTCCATCACCCTTTTTAGCTTTGCTAATGGCAGGAAGGAGATGGAGAGCAGAGAGGCAAGGGCTGAAAAGCAGTTATTTTGTCAAGTGGCTGTTTTTGAAGGAGGGGGCTCCCCTTTGGTTTTCTCTCTCTTCCTGCTACTCCTGGTCGCCCAAAAGCTGTCCCCAGCCCAAAGCTGTGGCTCTGCAAACTCTGCTGTGGTGCTCTCACTCAGCTGAGAGGCTCTTTTGGGGCTCCTGGGTCTACTCTGGGGGACTCTGAGACCTGCAGAAATTAATGGTTTTGCACCACTTCCAAGAAGAGCTGAGCCCCAGAGTCCTGACCTGGCCCAGTGTCCCACGTTGGCTCCTCAGATGCACACAGAGAAAAGCAGCAGCCACGTTCCCCTGCTGACCATCAGCGCCCAAAGGGTTTCCTCCATGTGCCAGCTCATGGTGGGGACAGCATCCAGAGGGGAGCCCTGGGCTCTCCTGGCCCAGCATCCCAGCCAGGGCATGACGAGTGTCCCTTGTCCCCACCAGACATCGACGAGTGCCGGCTCAACAACGGCGGCTGTGACCACATCTGCAGGAACACGGTGGGCAGCTTCGAGTGCAGCTGCAAGAAGGGCTACAAGCTGCTCATAAACGAGAGGAACTGCCAAGGTAAGGGGCAGTGGGTGCCCCTGCCCTGCCCTGCCTCTCCCTGCATTCCCATGGCTGCTGCTGCAGAAGTGCTGCCCCGGGTGCTCATTCCTCTGGGCTTTCCTGTGGACTGCACACATCATTCAGGGGATTAGTGTTGGATTTAGGATCTGGTCTGGGGCTTAGCCCTTCAGTCTCAGAGCTGGGGACTTGTGGGCTCTTGCAGAGTTAAAGGCAGCAATTAGGGCAGATGCCAGGATTCCCAGTTCTTGGAGGGCAGGAATGGGGAGAAAATGCTTCCCGCTCACTCCAGAGGGAGCTGGCTGCTCCACGCTGCTTCTTCCACCTTTTTCTTCCTGTCCCAACATCTTTCTACACATCTCACATAAAGCCAGCAGGTCACTGTGCTGCCCCCGCAGCCATGGCCAAGGTCAGCACGGCAGGTGTGCATGAGCCTGAGCGCTGCCTCCTGCAAACACACGGCCGGGGAAGGAGGGGGCTGGCAGGCTCCGGGGCTGCCACTGCTTTCATCTCCGTCCAGGTTCTGTGCTCTGGGAGTTTGACATGAGTGCAGCAATTAACTTAATGAAGCCAATGAAATGATGCTCCAGCCCACCAGGTTGGGTTCACCTCCCAGCCAGGGCCTCCCTGCCCCAGTGAGGTGCCCGCGGGGCCGAGCAGACATTGCTGGCACCGTCCCCGAGGCAGGACCTGCCTGCGCAGCATTCCTGATCCCTCCCTGGCATCCTCCTGATCCCTCCCTGCCCTGGACAGGCAGCTGCTGGGGGCTCTTGCAGCCCTGCCATGCCAGGGACAGGATGCTGGCCCTGTTTGGCCCGTTTGAGGTGCAGAGGGGCTGCAGGAGCTTGTGGCAGGGGGCTGCTGGTGCAGTGGGTGACAGCCTGCTCAGGGGGAGGGAGGAGGCACAGGGTTCTGAAGCATACTGGTGTTGGATCTCTGGAGCATCCTGGTATTGAATGCCCAGAGCAATCTGGTTCTGGACCCTTGGAGGACACCAGTGCAGGATCCCACAGCATCAGCGGAGCAGGAAGGGACAGTCCTGTGCCCTCTGCCGTGCCAGTCTCACCCCCTCCCCTTCCCTTTCCTCCAGACATCGACGAGTGCTCCTTTGACCGGACCTGCGACCACCTCTGCATCAACACCCCCGGCAGCTTCCAGTGCCTGTGCCACAAGGGCTACACGCTCTACGGGCTCACCCACTGCGGAGGTAGGGCCAGCTGGGTGCTGCCAGCGTGTCACCAGCCTGTCACCGCCGGGGCCGGGTCCCAAGGAGGCGCACAGGGTGGGACAGCCCCGCGGTGTCCCGGGGGACACTGCCCACCCCAGGGCCCGTGGGGAAGGTCGGTTCCACGCATAGCCCGGGCTGAGGCCAGGCAGGGCGGGGGCTCACAGCCAGACTCGCTGATGTCTGCAACTTCAAACAGAGCGACAGGAACAATTTGCGACTTGTCTGCAGCGGGAGAGAGGGAGAAATCCCCGGCGTTTTTGGCAGGGAGCTGTGACGGGGTGGGAAGGGGAACATCAAAAGGGTTTGATTTAAATTTCACAAGGCAGATAGCTCCCAAGGGCGGGGGCGTGCTGCGCCCGGGAAGCGGGAGGTGGATGAAACACGCTCTGCAGGGGCTGCCGGAGCGTGTTGTGGCAGCGGTGCCGGCGGCCCGGGATGGCGAGCCCGGGTGCTCCAGTGCTGCCCGGCTGGCGAGGGTCAGCGACCCTCCTCGTATTTCTGAACTACGGGGTCAGCGTGAGCCAGCGCAGCCCCTGGGACTCGGGTCTGGCCCTGCAGCAAAGGGATTGATGGCTCCCACCAATGCCCCGAGGGAGGGGGAGCTGTGACAGGGACAGCTCCATCCCGGACCTGAAGGATCATTTCAGGCCAGGGAGGGTCCCTGCTGAAGAGAGGAGCCAGGGCTGAGCCTTTTGAGTTCAGTTTTTAAGTGTTTCCATGTCGGCTCTGTCAGCCTGGATGGGCTGCACCCATCCCTGCCCAGCCCTTGGGGACACCAGGAGTCGGAGTGTCCCTTATCCCCATGGAGCTGGCACAGCTGCGGGGAGGTGGCACTGCTGGAAATGCCCTGAGGTGCAGATCCCCTGTCCCAGCTGGGCTTGGATTTATCCATCCAGAATCCCAGCCCTGACACAACACAGTGATTCAGTGTCAGAGCCAAGGGGTCCCACTGCCCCTCACCCACTGCCTCCTCCTTTGTTCCCACAGACATCGACGAGTGCAGCATCAACCGGGGTGGCTGCAAATTTGGCTGCATCAACACTCCTGGCAGCTACCAGTGTACCTGTCCTGCTGGCTGCAAGCTGCACTGGAACAAGAAGGACTGTGTGGGTAGGTCAGGCCAGGGGCCAGCACAGCTGCTGGGGGAGCTGGGGGCTTTGGGATGCCAGGCTGGGGTCCCTATGCTTTGCTCTGGCACCCTCTCCTCCCTGGTGAATCCCCCAATGAGCTGGAGGGTGCAGGGGCCCCTCATGGGTCTCTGAGCTGTGCCAGCCATGGGCATCCCTGATTGTCATCACCAGCTGGTGCTTGTCCCTTGGAGCTGGTGAAGTGCCTGCCAGGTTCAGTGCCACCACGGGCCACCCTCACCTGCAACAAGACGGGCAAGAAGGACAGCTGTGCCCTCTCCTGCACCTCCAAGGCCCGATTTCTGCCAGGTACTGCTGCTAGTGCCACCACTAGCTTGGGCAGGGGGGTCCCCATTTCCGTGCATGGCCTAAACTGAGGGGAGAGGAGTTGCTACACAGCCAGAGTGCAGGGAGGGAGGGAAGTTGCTGCTCAGGAGGGCCCATCATTGGGTGTAGATCCATGGGACAGGTCCCTGGTGCAGGATCTCTATGGCAGGGTGCTGGCCATCATTCCCCCAGGCACAGCCATGTCTGCGTGCATCCTCCTGGCAGAGCCAACTCCCCTTTCTCCCCCACAGAGTCCGACAGCAGCTACACGGTGAGCTGTGGGACCCCCGTCCTGCGGCAGGGCGGCCAGCACAGAGCCACCAACAGCAGCCAGCAGTGCCTCGGTAAGGGGGCCCAGGGGTGCCCAGGGTTGCCACCAGCCTGGCTGGGCCATGCCAGGTTGCTGAGCACCCGCCTGTTCTTTCAGAGACTGTGGCTGCACCGGTCAAGCAGAAAGCCTCCTTCAAGATCAAGGACGCCAAGTGCCACCTGCACCCGCGGGCCAAGGGCAAGCAGGAGGAGGCTGGGAAGGCCGGGCCACAAGGTGAGGTGTGATGGGGGGGGAGCTGGGGGTCCTGTCCCCCAGCAGGGAGGGGGTGCTGACCTGTCCCCTGTTGCAGGTGGCTCGGCACCGTGCTCTGACTGCCAGGTCACCTTTGTCAACCTCAAGTGCGACTCATCCAAGAAGGGGAAGGGGCGCCGGGCTCGCAACTCCCCCACCAAAGAGGTGACACGCATCACGCTGGAGTTTGAGGCTGAGATCAAGCCCGAGGAGATCACAGGTGGGCACAGCACTGGCCTGACCTGTCTTGGGTGCAGGCACAGGTGGTGGGACCAGGGACACGATACCATCCCCGTGCAGCAAGGAGAGATAAACCAGCCCTCATCTTGCACCATGTGCTGGGTAGCACTTGTAACTGAGCGCCTGGGGGATGGTTTTAATGCTTCTGGGCTTCCCTCTCCTCCCCTCCCTTCTTACTGCACCCCTGTTTCCCCCTGCACCCCCATTCCCCTCTGCATCGCCCAGCCAGCTGCAACCTGCACTGCCTGCGACAGAGAGTGGAGAAAAAGCTGAAGTCGGCCATCAAAGCCCTGAAGAAATCCATCAACCAGGAGCGGTTCCTGCTGCGCTTCTCCGGGATGGAGTACGAGGTGGCCCGGAAGCTGAGCGTGTCCCCGGAGCGGCAGGAGAGCTGTGGGCCGGGCCAGCAGCGCCTGGCCAGCAAGTGTGGTAAGGAGCGTGGTGGGGTGACGAGGGGACCCGGCGGGGACAGCCCCCACAGCATCACCGACGTCCCCCCCGGCTCTCAGTCAGCTGCTCGCAGGGAACCTATTACCACGGGCAGACGGAGCAGTGCGTGCCCTGCCCCCCCGGCACCTACCAGGAGAAGGAGGGGCAGCTCTCCTGTGACCTGTGTCCCCGCGGCGACACCTTCGGGCCCATCGGAGCCACCAACATCACCGGCTGCACCGGTAAGGAGGGCACAGGGTGGGGCTTGAGGCATGCTCAGGGATGTCCAGGGCTGGAACCTCAACCATTAGGCAGCAGACAGGAAAGCAGGCCCTCCCCAGGGCCCACAGGAGTTGCTGGTTTGGGTGTTTATTATTTAGAGGGGACCCCAGGATGGGCAGCGCTTGCTCTGGATGTAGTGGTGCTGCCGAGGCTGAGGGTGAAGAGGATCTGGGTGTGGGGCAGGAGAGCCCTGGTGGGGTGCCAGGACTGAGCAATGCCTGTGCCTGCAGGTCAGTGTCCCCCTGGCCAGCACTCTGCTGATGGCTTCAAGCCCTGCCAGCCGTGTCCCCGTGGGTCCTACCAGCCCGAGGTGGGACGGGCACTCTGCTTCCCCTGCGGCGGGGGCCTGACCACCCGCCACGAGGGAGCCCTCTCCTTCCAGGACTGCGACACCAAAGGTAGGCCAGAGCTGGTCCCCAGGGAGGGGCCACCCAGCAGGGCTGTGCCAGCAGCTGACACAGCCCCTGTGCTCCCTGACCCCCCAGTGCAGTGCTCCCCTGGGCACTACTACAACACGAGCGTGCACCGCTGCATCCGCTGCGCCGTGGGCACCTACCAGCCCGACTTCCGGCAGAATTACTGCATCTCCTGCCCGGGCAACACCACCACCGACTTCGATGGCTCCACCTCTGTGTCCCAGTGCAAAAGTAGGCGAGCTGGGGTGCAACAGAAGGGGGAGACAGGTGTGGGGTCCTCCTTCAAAAATAGTTTAAAATCCTGTAGTGTTTGGGGTAATTTCAGTGCTTTGTGCATGCAGGCAGGCATGGGGGGTTGCCTAATGGGACACTGCCCCTCTTGCCCAACAAAACACTCCCCCAGTGCTCCCACCCCGTTGGCTCCCAGCTGAACTGGTCTCCCTGCCTTGCAGACCGGCAGTGTGGAGGGGAGCTGGGTGAGTACACGGGCTACATCGAGTCCCCCAACTACCCGGGGAATTACCCCGCCAACATCGAGTGCACCTGGAACATCAACCCCCCGCCCAAGCGCAAGATCCTCATCGTGGTGCCGGAGATCTTCCTCCCCTCCGAGGATGAGTGTGGCGACGTCTTGGTCATGCGGAAAAACTGTAGGTAACCGAGCAGGCCACGGTGCTCAGGGGAGGAGCTGGGGAGAAGAAGGTCGGGGTTTGGCAGAGCTGCCTTGTGCAAAGAGAGAAAGGCGCATCCCCAGGCAGCAGGAGGGGAATTTTGGGAATAGGGTGAGTGAGGAGATGAGCATCACCTTGCCATCTGGATGTCTTGCTGGATCTCGGGGGGATGTGCATGGGCTGGGCTGCACACCTGAGCCTCAGCCTTCATTTTGGGGGTTAAAAGTCCTATTTGGTGCTTCCAGAGCAAGGAAGGAATAACAATCCCTGGTATGTAACGTGAGGGTTGGGGGGGCTCAGCCTTGCCCAGCACAGACAATTCCCATTCCTGATGCCCCCCTTGACCCAGTAAGGCTGGGGGTAGCTCTGCTGATGGGCAGCCAGCATGCTGTGTCCCCTTGCTGTTCCCTGCAGCCTCCCCATCCTCCATCACCACCTACGAGACCTGCCAGACCTATGAGCGACCCATCGCCTTCACCGCCCGCTCCCGGAAGCTCTGGATCAACTTCAAAACCAGCGAAGCCAACAGTGCTCGGGGCTTCCAGATCCCCTACGTCACCTACGACGGTGAGCACGGGGACACGCCGTCCCAGCATGCTGATGCTTCTACCCTGCCACAGTTTAGGACCCAGGTCACCCCCAATTCACACGTCCTGAGTGTTTGGGGGGAGTGGACTGGAGGATGGAGACCAGAGGTTTGGGGACAAGTGGCAGCTCACGCCCTGTGCTTTTTGGCAGAGGACTACGAGCAGCTGGTGGAGGACATTGTGCGGGATGGAAGGCTCTACGCCTCCGAGAACCACCAGGAGATCCTCAAGGTGAGCGTGTTCCCCCAGGTCTGTGTTACCTGGGGCTGTGGGGGATGCAGGAGCATCCTTCCTTTCAGGGATGCCTCCTGCATCCTTCCTTTCGGGGATGCCTCCTGCTCCCCTTGCAATTGGGGCTTCAGTTCAGGGGAGCACGGGGGGGGGTGCTGAACCTCCCTCTGGCTCTGCTTCCCTGCAGGACAAGAAGCTCATCAAAGCTTTCTTCGACGTGCTGGCACACCCCCAGAACTACTTCAAGTACACAGAGAAGCACAAGGAGATGCTGCCCCGCTCCTTCATCAAACTCCTGCGCTCCAAAGTCTCCAGCTTCCTCCGGCCTTACAAATAGCCCGCCGCGCCCCGCCGCCCCGGGCCGCCCCGCAGCCAAGGAAACCCTCTTCTCCCTTCCTTCTCCTTTCTGATTTTTCCTTCCTCCGCCTGGCTCCAGCAGGATCGCCACTGCTCGCTCCGCAGACGTCCCCCCACGATTTCCCTGCCGCTCCGTCTCATCCAGTGGCGCTGAAGCCGCTCCCCTCTTCCGAAGCAGCTTCTTGGAAGGTTTTAGGAAACTGAAGTAGTGATTCTCTCGCTGTCCCGCGTCCTCCCTTTGGTTTCCTTTAGCCAGGTCTGTCCCCGTTCCCTGGTGCCACCAGCAGCCCAGGACAGTGTGGGGGGTCCTTGTCTTTGCAGCCCCCGGGGCTGGCGCCGGCTGCGCCCCGCGGAGCCCTCGCAGAGGAGCGCAGGAGGTGACGCCGCGTCCACCGCAGCGCCGGGCCCCGGCTACCGGCGCCGCTTCGCAGACGTCGGGGGGAAGAGAACTGACAAAGCCGACTTGATTAAAAAGGAAATGCAAAGGAGTGATGGCGAAGCCCACCAGCGCGGCACCGTGGTGGCTCTGTCCCGCTGGAGAGCCGTGCTGGTGCTGGGAGGGAAGTGCAGCCAAGCCACGTTCCCGGAGAACAATGTCTGGCTGCACGGGAGAAAACAGGGAGCAAAGGAGAAGGACTTTCAGCCGGGTTCGATTTTTTTTTCTTCCCCCCCCCCCAACCCCAGACACTTGTGCCAAGAAACCAGACTTTGTTACAAGCTCTGCCAAAGAGTAACTCAGAAAAGCAAGCTTTGAGAAGAGCAGTTCATGTTTGTGCACTAGGATATCCTCCTTTCTACCTTTTTCATATGTATTAAGTGCAATCATTTGAGTCTTCCTTATATTATTTAGAGGGAAGTTGTTTTTTTTGGTTTTTTTTTGGTTTTTTTTTCTACTAGAAACGACAATATTTATAACTGCCTGAGAAATGAGAATGTGTGTTTGCAAGAAATCAAAAACCACCCACCCAGAGCAAGCCGGGCCCTGGGCTGCGCTGACCAGCACGATGGCATCTTCAGGCCTTTTCTGCCACGTTTGTCCCTGATAAAAGCCCCTGTCTGGGGGAAGATGCTGCCTCTCCTGCTCGGTGCAATGGGGTGAGTTTTTGCACGGAGTTGGAGGCGTCTTGGTTCATCCACGGGGGATGGAGTTGGTCCTTTCAGGCTGATCTGCCACACTTTGGGCGTTGTTCCGGCCCTGATGTGAGGGGGATCAAAACTCAGCCCTGTCACCTGCTTGTTGCAAACTGATTTGCTTCCCTGCAGGGGCTCAGGGATGAGCCAACAGCTGCAGAGGCCGGGTCTGGGGAGCACGCTGGGAGGAGAGGGGAGCTGGCCCTCCCCCAGCCCCAAAATCTCTCCCCAGGTACAGCGATGCCTCCGGGCAGAGCCACCCTCACAGACCTGGGGAGGTTTTGTGCTTCTGAGTCCCACCAGGCATTTTTGGCTCCATCCCTCTGTGTGTTCTCACCCCGCAGGGATGCTGTGGGCGTCCCTCCCCAGAGAGTGGGGTGCAGATTTTGGGGAAGACCCATCCTGCCATCCCCTGTTTCACTGCATCTGCCTCCCCCAGACAGGCTCAGCTGGGTGCAATGCTCAGGTGGACACCACTGGTGGGTTTGTCCCCCCAGCAACTTCATGTGGACAGACAGGGCTCCCAGGGACAGGCAACTGCTGCCACATTCATTCCTCCTCCTTCTACCCAAGCCTCCCTACTTTTCCAGCCCTGCCACCAGTTCTCAGCTGTCATACTCCCCACACCTTCATCCCCATCTTCATCGTCTCAAAGACCTGGAGCTGCCAGGACTAAACATGGTAGACTTTCCTATAGCTCTGCCAGTGGCAGGTCCCTTCCCATCACTGTCCCCACTTGTCCCTCACTGTCCCTTTGCCCACACCTGAGCCCAGCCCTGCTTTTAACAAACCAATTATTTATTGCTCTGCACGTCCCACTGGGTCCATCTTTCCTGCATCTGGAGGAAGCAGCTGTTCGTCCCTGTTTTCCCTCCTTGATCCACACTGCTCCAGCACCCCAAGAGCCTCTCCTGGGCTCTGAGAGGGGCTGTGGGCGGGCTGAGCACTGGCACAGGGGCTGAGGTTTGTCCCCAAGATGCGTCAGTTGGAAAAGTCTCTCCTGATTCATCCCAGCTGTGGATTTTCCCCTCCTGCCGCCGGCTCCCAGCCTGTTTGGAAGCTCCACATCTGTGGGCTGAGCTGTTTGTCACTTGGTCGCTGTCTGAAAGCAGCTGCTTCAATGCACAAAAGCTGCTGTAGGGATCTGGAGGGGTTTTGTGGCTCTGGGACAGTGGCACAGGCCAGTGACCTTTGAAAGGGTCCTTCCTATTTAGAAGGGGAAAAAAAAACCCAGCAGCAAAAATGAAATCAGCCCAGGAATGACCAACCCTGCTGTGGTACTCTGGAGTGCCAGAGCCCCTCATGCCCACCAGAGTTCATTAACTTTGATTAACTCTGGCTGATCTAATGTCAGGTTCATGCCCAGCTGCCTCTGTGGGGCACCAGGGCCTTGGGGTGTCCTGGCTGTCACCTTGTCACCACACTGGCCACCTCTGCTTCCCTGGAGCAGTTGTGGAAGGATGAGGTGGGCAGCACATCCTCCTGGAAGGGCCAAAGGCACCTGGTTATGGTGCTTCCCCCTTCTCCTTTCACCAAATAGCCCCAAAAATTCCACAGGGCCCCTGGGGCCACCCAGCCCCACCTCAGAATGGGTTTGAAAGGCTGAAACCCACATCAGCCACCTCGGGGATCAAGGTTTTGAAGCAAATGTCAAGAGAATTGAGGGTTGTTGGGGTTTTTTTTCATGTTGGAGTATTTTTATCTGCCTTTTGCAGCGGGCCAGGATTTGCCATCTCCAGCAGAAACTATTAAAGTGATGAGCAAGATGTAGTTCATGAAGTTATTTGCACTTGATTAAAAGAAAAAAAATGTTATTTGAACTTTGTAAAAAGAAATGTTTGCATTTTGTATTGTCTTTTTTAATTATTAAATGGAATTTCTTGGTGTTGTGTTGATCTTTCAAAAACTGGCTCTGATGCTTATTTTAAAGGTTTCTAACAGCAGGATCCAGAGCTATTTTCATTGTTTTGTTCCCTTGGATGCTGACAAGCTTTTCCAGGGCCCAAGTATTTTTTGTCCCCCCCAGAAGCTTAAATGCTGCACTTCCCTAAGCTCTCCAGTCCCTGCACAATGTATTTATTTACACACATGACTTAAATGCAAATTTCATTTTTATCCCAGAACACAAAGTTAGACTGGCTCAGAGGGAAGAGGGGATGGGGAACACCCTCTACCTGAGCCCCAACCCCCTCTGGGCTGCAGATCTGTCCTTCAGCACCCCTGGACTGACAATGCTCAGCTCCTCAGGAGCTGCACCTGGGCACGTGTGGGCTGGTGAGGGCACCTGCATTTCAAAGCTTCTGCTGCCCCTCAGCAGCTCTCCCAGAGCAGGGACTCAGGTGAGCTCTGCACCAGGTAAGGGTCCTCTCTGTGGCACAGGGGGATCTGGGGGCCACAGCAGCACCTGCTGGGACACCTCTGCTCTGGGGGAGCCTGGAGTGCTTCCCCCTCCCTCTCTGAATGCAGGGGGGATGAGGCTCCTTCCCTCAAAAGCTCCAATATCCACTTGGAATTCATCTCTCTCTCAACTCGACACAGCATCTGAGCCCTCCCTCAGGAGGAAGGGAGCAGTTCTGTGGCAAACCCTCCCCGAGGAGCTCTGGAGGAACAGAGCCACACACAGCTGTGGGTGTCTGCAGAGTTTATTGCTGCCCCCCCTCAGTAGAGGCGCTGGGGTTTCCCCATGGTGCTCTTGATGTACAGAGCTCGCACGTTCTGCCAGTTCTTCTTCAGCAGGGACACCAGGAAGTTGATGGCCAGGTGGATGTTGTAGACGAGCTCGTCCTCTGTCATCTTCACGTGACCCACAGCCACAGCCAGACAGAGCACCTGGGGACAGACACAGGTACAGCCTCCACAGGCAAAGCCAAGGTGACAAGAGCTGACCACTCATCAGTGTATTGGGCTGACCCATGGTCTGGACACTGGACATGGCTTCCCCAGCCCACCCACAGGCTTTTCCACCTGGCCTGTGGCTCCCTGTGCCTGTAGCAGCTGGATGCCACCTCCAGCACGTGCAAGGTGACTGTGTGAGGTGGGAGCACGGCTCAGCACCAGGGATGGGACACACCTGTGGCACTCTGTGCACAACTGGCACTGGAGCACAGCTCGGGGTTACCCTGCCCTGCCAAGGCCACACCAGCTTCACTTTCTGCTCTGGTGGCCAGCCCCCAGCCCTCTCTCTGCACTGTGACAAAAGCCAAACCTCCTCCTGCCTGGCCTCCCTGAGCAGCCTGGAAGTCAAGGCTCCCCACAGGCTGGAGGCAGAAGGATTTCCGAGGGAGCCACCAGGCCAAGTGTCAGGACATCATTAGCTCAGCTATTTCAAATGCTCAAACGTTTGCAAACCATCACATCTGCTGTGTCCTCCCAGCTGTGCCCCCAGGAATCACACTTGACCCACTGACACAGGGTTAGGATGCCTGAACAGGGTTACTTTGGTTTGAGGGAGTCAGCTCAGCTCGAAGGCGAGAGCAGACCCCCACAGAGCTGCTCCCAAGTTTGCTTGGGCAGAGTCAAGTCCCAGAGTCACTCCTGGCCAGGTCCCACCCCTTGAGCAGCACCCACATGCTGGGAGCAGCATTAATTACACTGGATTGTGCTCAGCACTGAAACATCCAATGATCTCCTCATCATTTATCCAAAATCCATCAACCACAGTTAAATTATTCCTTCTTTCTGGCTGACCACAGAACACTCTGGGTACCATCTCTCCTTGCTGGAGCAAAGCAGCCACAGCTTAAGGAACACTCGAGGGACACCTACAGCCCAACCCAGAGATGGCAGAGACACACAACAACCCCCAGGTACCAACACAGCCCTGTTTTACCTTCTTCATCTGGAACTTGATGGTCGATTTGACCTCATCCACCTTGGCCACCAGGTTCTCGTTGTGGGTGAGCAGAGAAGGGAATTTCCCAGCTTTGTTCAGGCCAGGGCCCAGGATTCGAGGAATTTGCTTGATCAAGGACTCAGAAGCCAGGAAGGCATCATACTTCTTAGCTGCAAGGAGACAAGCAGGGAGCTAAGGAAGGACTCAGCTGGGAATGTGCCACTCCCCCCTGCAGACAATTCCAACATTCCCTGGGTCCCTCCTGGACTGGAGCTGGTTTTGTTAATGATCTTTGAGGAATGACTGCCACAGCAGCCAGGCCCCAGCCCCACTCAACACAGTGACTCCAGTGACAGCTCATTCCCTGGAGGATCTGCCCTTTGCTGAGCCCCAGGTGACACTGAGCTCTGCCACAGCCTGGGCACTCCAGGATGAGTGAGACACAGGATCCATCCAGGAGAGGCCTGGCCCATTATGGATTGAGGGGCAAGTTTGTGTCTGCCTCAGGAATGTACCAGAGGGACTCTGGAGTTCCCAGGAAGGGAAGGATTTTCTCTCTGACCAAGAGAAAACAAATGCATTTTGTTCTGTTCACACAAGAACTGCAGGACTAGAGCACACACTTGCTTCTAGCATTTCGTGGGTTTTGCTGCCCTCCAGCTCCCCAACCAGGAAACTGAGGAACACAGCAAAGGGTGAAACTGTTAACAGGAACATTTTCTGTGTCTCTCCCTTCCTTGGACAATCAGCCCCATTCCTGCAGGACTGACCTGTCAGACCTACACTGGAAACAGCCTGGTGGCTTTACTGCATAGTTTCTGGGCAGATTTTGGTACTGGGGCTGACTCTGCTCAACTTTTCAGCTCTGCATCTAACCATGACATGGAAATCTGAGCACAGGGAAAAGCCTTATTGACACTCACCCAGCTTCTTCACCAGCTTCTTATTTTTGTTGAGCTTCTTCAGAGCTTCTATGTCCATGTGAGGGATGTCGACAGCTTTGGCCTCATCGCAGTGCTGCTGGTCCCCCAGCAGACAGACCGAGAATTTGGGCCGTGGCGTCGACTTCAACCTAAGGAAGGAAGGAAGGAAGGCAGGTCCGGGTCAGTGCCCGCCAGCACGGGCCGCGAGTGCACGGAGCCAGCCCGGAGCCACCTTACCGCAGCACGGGGCACCTGCCGTCCCCAGCAGGCCGGTGGGGCCAGCCCGGGGGCTGCCGCACCTCCCCTCATGTTTTAAGACCCAGGGTGCGGGTCCGTCCGGCCGGACTCCCCGAGCGGTTCGGCGCCGCGGCGGCCCCGAGCGGGGCCGGGCAGGGCCGAAGGCTGGGTACGAGCGAGAGGATGGCGAACCTGACGGTACCGGAGAACCGCTTGTCCTTCTGCGGGTCATAGTTCTTGAGGCTGATCTGCAGCTCCACCGTCTCCACGAACCTGCGGGAGGCACCGCGTGAGGCCCGGCCGGGCACGGAAGGGGAAGGCCGGGGGGACACGGCCGGTCCTGCCGTGTCCGCGGCTCTTACTTGCGCTTCTTGGCGCGGCTGCCGTGCAGCACCTCCTTCACCGCCTCGTACAGGGTGTCCCGGGACACTTTGCTGCTGCGGGGGGAAACGGCAGCGCGGGCTCAGGGCCGGCCCCGCTCGGGACGCGGCTCCGAGCCCGCCGCGCTCCCCGCGCATTCCCCCCGCGATCGGCCCCGCTGACCGCGCCCTGCCGGCCGCTCCGATGGCCCTGCAGCCCCCACCGGGCGTGGATGGCGGCGGATGGGGAGGATGGCGGCGGATGGAGCGGAGCAGACGCTGGGCCGCACCCACCTCATCGCTGCGGCTGCTCGGACCGGAAGGGCGGAATTTGCTCCGGCGCGGTATAAATACTAGCGAGTTCTCGCGAGACTCGAGCGCGCGGCGCGGCGCCATATTGGGAGCGGCGGGGCGCGGCACTCCGGGGCCGCCATGCTGGGAGCGGCGGGGGAGGCGTGGGGAGCTTCCCCGGCTGCCCGTCCGCACCTCCTTCCTTGTTAAATAAACAACCGGGATCTCTTTGTCCTCTGTCTCGGACTACCAGGACAGGAGTTCCTGGCTTGAGGAGCTGCGGGACAGGCTGGGGGCGGGAAGCAGCGCTGCCCATCCACGCCANCGGCCGGGCCCGGGAGCCGCCTCAGCCCCCGGTACCGCGCGGGGGGCGCCCCCCGTGTCCCCGCCGGGCCCGGGGAGCGCACAGGAGCCCGAGCCGGGTGCGGGGAGCGCGGGGCGAGGCGGCACCGAGCGGGCACCGAGCGGCGGCGGGACGGAGCGGGCGGTTTGCCTCGTTCGTCGAAATCAGGCGATCAAACATTTGGCTATCTCGGAGGTCGCTCAGGAAGAACGCGCTGTAGCTCCTTTGAAGGATAACCCATCAGCAGGGAGAGTCCCTTTAGCAAAATGTTCTTGTGGGGGTGTGGAGGCTTTAGCATCATTTGCTTGGAGCCTGAAATTCTCTCCCTCGCAAGGCTGGGGATTAGTCAGGAACGGGAGGAGAGGAGGAGGAGGATGCTCCAGGGGGGGAGCTCCTGGCCCTGCCCCTCTCCAGCACAGCACGCTCAGCCTGTAGGTTCAGGATTTAAAGTACCTAGGAACCCTGCAGACCATTTTGAGCGTGGGAAGGGCTCGAATGTGACGTTTGTACCGTCCCCAAGAAGAGTCTGTCAGTCCACTGGCACGATAAGCTTTATTTCATATTTGGCTGGGGGATAGATTGTTATCCCTGCCTGCCTTTAGTGTGGGAAGGATGCAGCATTGTCCATCTTAATCCTTTGTAACCTCAAAGGTTTTTGGGGCCATTCAAGCCTTCTTTAGTGTGCAAAAGTGGAGAAACTGAAGGAGGAGGAGAAACTAGGGGAAGAAACTGAAATGAAATTGTTCTTTTTACTTAAGGCTCGCAGCAAAGACGCCGACCCCGTGTCCCTCTGGGCCCAGTGCTGCCAGGCAGGATCCATGTGTGGGGAGTTGGGGCAGCATGGAGAGCCTGGGGCTGCCAGCAGTGACACTTGGGGACAGCTCCACGGCCCACCTGCAGCAGGCTGGCAGAGGTAACACAGCCCCTCAGGCCCGACAGTCTCTCCTGGCTCTGAAATGAGAGTCAGACCCTCCAGAAGCGCCCCTGAGGCGTGGGAGCTGCCACACGTGTGTTGGTGACTTGGATTTGCACTGAAGCCTGATGTAAAATAAAATACAAATCAAACGTGCCTCTGGTTTGGAAATGAAGCTGTGGGGATGGGAGAGGTGTTGCTGTGGAAAATAAAGGTGCTGTTCAGACGTTCTCTCCAGGGTTGCTGTGGCCTGCAGGGCTCTGCTCCACCAGAACCTCCCCTGGGCTGAGCAGATGGTTTTGCCTCGCTGGTGTGCACAGGGTATGGTTCACAGCAGGGCTTTTCTCACCCAAAGAGGTGCCAATTTCCACACCTGCCCTTACTCTGGTGTTGGTGAGGTGCCCCTTTCTCCACCACCCACTGCTCCCAGGAGAGGAGCACGCTGTTTCCCAGCCTGCAGAACAGGATGGAGGAGTTGTGCAGCTCCGTGTCCTGGGGGTTGCTCTCCTGTTTTATTTTCTGTGCAAACTCACTGCAAGTTTGTGGAGCTGGACTGTCTTGGAACCACCAGGTTGTGTGACCCCCTCTCAGACCTTTTGCTCCAGGTGAAACCAGCCTGGATTCTCCACATTCAGTGGGATGGAGCAATGTCCTCTCTGCATCAAATCACTGGGTAACTAAGTCATTACTACAGGTTTGCACAGTCAGGCTTTGGCAGAGTTCAGTCTCTACAGCCCAACACTGGCAGCACTGCAGGCCCCTTTAGGTGCTGTAAATGTTCCCTAACAGCTGATTCTCTGCCAAAGTAGTAGATAAATCTCCAGGTACTTGCTCATCCTACTCAGCACACCCAGGTGATTTTTTTTCTTCCAACAGAGGTGTAATTGCTTTCTCTGTATGCTCTGTCTTTGTGTCTCTGTGAGGGGCAGCTCCTCAACAAGTGATGCCTGGGGGTCTTTGTCATGAGTCCTGTCTAGAAAAGGGCAGTACCAGCATTTTTGGGAAGTAAAGTGCCTCTGTGGGGGAAAGCTGACCCATAACATCCTGGAAGTGACAGTTTCTCCCTTTTGTGGGACTGTGGGAAGCACGTGGGACAGAGGGACTGGGCTCAGCAGCTGATGGCATGTTTTAACTGTTCCAGGTGAAAAACTGGTTGAAGGGCAAGTCATTGAACTTGAAGATGGGAGCAGAGCTTATATCCACCAGGTGACAGTTCAGAAAGGTGAGGAACACACATTCCCCTCTTTCTGCTTGGAAGGACACTGTAGATGTGGCTGCAGCTCTCAGTGCTCCAGCATTTGGGCTCCTCTCTCAGTTCCAGCTCTCAAAAGTCCATGTGAGCATAGGGTTTCTGTTGGGATTTTCTTTCTTGTGGTTTTGAGGCTGAGTGAACAAGGACATTACCTGCAAAGTTTTTAGCAGTATGATGAGAAGGTGAATTTGGTGGAGGTGGAGACAAATGTTTAAGTGTCATTTCACCTGTGGGCTCTCCCTGTTGCCATACCACAAGTCCAGTGAGCTGTGTGCTGGGTTGGTGCCAGCCACATAGCACACACAGAGCTTGTTTCATGTGGGAGCAGTTGGGCAGGAATTTCCTCTGAACTGTGAGATGATATATTACTTCTGGAATAGGTGTTAGTGGGGGGGGGGATTGTTGGGAACAATGCCACCTTGGTCACTGACCCATCAGCCAATGTCATCTCTGAAATTAGGTAAAGTTAATCTGAGAGGTGTTGGGAACCCAGTTCATGTGGCAGGCACCAGAGGGGCACAGAGGAATCATGCTTGGCCATGCTAACATGCAAAAGGGCAGGTAGAAAGAGCTCTGTTGCTTTGGGCAGCCCCTCCTTGATGCTCTCAAGCTCCCTGTATGCCACCTCACTCTTCTGTCCTCCAAAGGCTGCTTGAAATCAGTGTTTTATAGCTGGCTGTGCCCCTTTTCCCCCTTCATCCTCTTCCCTGCCTTCACATGCACAGTGAGAGGTTCTCTTCACCCCTGCTTCCCCTGTCATGGGATGCTTGTGTTCTCCTTCACACACCCCTGTGCCAGAGCCATCCTTCCTTTCTGGGATATAATCTGGCATTTTGAAACTGTTGAGACACTGCATTACTCCTTTGAGTGAAGGAAGAGGCAAATCTGTGCATGCAGCCTTGAAAACCTCAGCATTCACATCAGAAAGGTTCAAATGGTGTCTTAAAACCTGCAGCTGTGGTTGCCTTTCAGGGCAAGCAGCCCTGTGTCCTCTCCTGCCTGGCAGCCTCAAGTGCCACAGTATTCCCCATGCTGGGTCCTCCAGGAAGGTGTGTGGCTGTATTTTTCTTTTAGAGGCTGTGGCTTTTGAGGATGGGCAGCCAGTGGTGCTGGAGGATGGCAGCATGGCCTTCATACACAGCACAGCTAAAGGTAAAGCACTCCCTGCTCTTTCCCTGGCAGCTGGAGAGGAGCTGCTGAAATGGCTCAGATTTACAAGGCTGGGGAGCTGAAGCACTTTTATTCCTGCCTCACACTGAGGTTTTTTTCAGCTGATTGTTTTTTCAGCTCTTCACCTGAATGTTTCCTCTTGCAGAGAGTTATGAGCCTGGCACATTCCAGGCTGTCCAGCTAGAGGATGGCTCCACTGCCTACATCCAGCGTCCTGTCATCGTGGCACCTGGCAGCACCATCCTGCAAGTGCAGACAGGAGCTGGGCTCGAGGAGCTGGCTGGGGAGGAGGAAGAGGATGGCTTTGATGAGGACACCATTAATGCATTGCAGCAGTATGGCAGGAAGGTGAGGGCACAGCATCTCTTGGCCTGAGTTTGTGCCCTCCCTTCAGCAGTGCTTGAGTGCATCTGTCTGTCAGCAGCACCAGCTTTGAGAGAAGCAACTGCACAGGGCTCCAGTGTGAGTGCCACTGCTGAGGGGTGCCTGGCAGCTGGGGACACAGAGCAGGGCTGTTTGGTCCCGTGGAGAGCTGGGCCTGCCACCCTTAACCTGCTGCAGGCTCAGGTTTGGGAAGGGAGGAGAGCTGCTGTGACACTGCCTTTGGTGCCTCGGCGGTGGCTGAGCCATGGCCACTGTCCCCATGGTGACGAAGGCCTCAAAACCAAAACAGCTTCAGATCCTGATGGGCTGTCACTGCAGTCCCACCTCAGTATCCCAGGTACTGCCTTTTTCTCTCGTCTCCATCATGCTGTGGAGCAGGGGCTGCCAGGAGTGGCTGGCAGTGCTGAGCTGGGCACAGACCTTCCTGCTGTGGCAGGCCAGCCCCTGCTCTCTGGGGAAGGGTGGGGTGGCACTGTGGCTGTCTCTGCCTTCCTCCTCCATGCTGTACAGGGGGCACAAACAGTGCCTGTGCTTCTTCACTCACAGGGCTCTGACAAGGAAGAGGAGGGTGTGACACACACCTGCCATTTGAAGAATAAAGACTCCAGCAACATCCCTCCCCAGGTGTGAATTGTTCAGTGACTGGAACTAGGCCGAGCTCCTCTTTGCCAGTAATTATTAAAACGTTGTGGCTTCTCTGCCGAGTTAGCAAATACTAACTGCATGTTTCAGATGAGCTGAGAAAGGGAGTTTTGTGTCTGAGAACCCCCAGTGAGCTGGGAGGTGGGAGGGGGAAATGCAGGTTCCTAGAGCCCTGTCACCTGGGCTTCACCACATGGGTACAAGCTGGTTTGTAGGAACGTGTTTGGAGGATAACTGCAGGACTGCATATGCATGGCAAGGAGGGAAATATTTGTGTGGGCTTGGTGAAGCTGTGGTGGTTTGCTGGATTGATTCCAGTACTTGTCCCAGCAGGATTTGCAGGAGGAGGAGGTGCAGAAGCACAGGAAGGGGCAGCAGGTCGGCAGCAGAGCTTTCCGCTGTGGGTACAAAGGCTGCGGCCGCCTCTACACCACTGCCCACCACCTCAAGGTAAAGCAGGTGACATGGCAGTGTGCAGGCCAGAGCAGTCCCAGGTTACACTGCCAGAGCATAACGCTCCATTGTGTGCAGCTGAGTTACGTGCTGAGCTCCCCAAGAGACCCAGATATGTCAATTGGCCAAGGTGAAATCCAACAGGGAACTTCAAATTCTCTCCACCAGCATTTTTCCAGAGTTTTCCTTCTTCCTTGCCTTGGACTTCATTTTAGGGATCTGTTCTTTCTTTTCCAGGTACATGAACGTGCTCACACAGGTGACAGGCCCTACACATGTGACTTCCCAAGCTGTGGGAAAGCATTTGCTACAGGTAACAGTTTCTGTTTTGAGCAGATTTCCTTTTCTGTCCAACCTAGTCCCTGCTGAGCTTCAGTCCTAACCCTGGTGCAGTAGAGCACAATATCCAAAGCATGTAAAGCAAGGGAATCACAGCACAGGAGCCTGCTGGGACTTCATTGATTGTGGGCAGATAATGGTGGAAGCAAGGTTGGAAGTGGTGTTGGGGTTGGTTATTTCTTCCCTTTCAAGCTTTGCAGACACAACACAGACACTCAAGTACATGTACTGAGGCGTGGTACTCAGATTGGCATGGTGTTTATCTTCTCATTACAAAATTAGTTGTGGTCTCTGTCCTGGACAGGGTATGGTCTGAAGAGCCACGTGAGAACACACACAGGTGAGAAGCCGTACAAGTGTCCAGAAGACATGTGCAGCAAAGCCTTCAAAACCTCCGGGGACCTGCAGAAACACATCCGCACGCACACAGGTGAGCAGCACTGGGGACAACCCACTGGGAGGGTCTCCAGGGCACTCCAGTGGCTGCATGGTGGCAGGTGTCACCCACATGGCTCTGTCTGTGCAGGTGAGCGTCCCTTCAAGTGCCCCTTCGTGGGCTGTGGCCGCTCCTTTACCACGTCCAACATCCGCAAGGTTCACATCCGGACGCACACGGGCGAGCGGCCCTACCTGTGCGCAGAGCCCGGCTGTGGCAGGGGCTTCACCAGCGCCACCAACTACAAGAACCACGTGAGAATCCACACAGGTAGGAGGGAGCCAGCAGCAGGGAGATTGGAGGGGCTGGAATGGGCATTTCCAGGCTGAACGTGGCAGGGGTGGATCTGGGGGTGGCCAGAGAGTTGGAGGAAATAGTGGGAATTGCTTCATTGGAGTGATTATTGTTCCAGCAGTCTGTCTCCAGCTGTTTGCACTGGTGGGGAATCTCTCCCCAGAGCAGGAGCAGGGTGAAGCTCAGCTCTGTGCCTCTGCCCTAGGAGAGAAGCCATACCTGTGCACGGTGCCGGGCTGTGGGAAGCGCTTCACGGAGTACTCCAGCCTGTACAAGCACCACGTGGTGCACACGCACTGCAAGCCCTACACGTGCAGCAGCTGTGGCAAGACCTACCGCCAGACCTCCACGCTGGCCATGCACAAACGCAGCAGCCACGGCGAGCTGGAGGCCACCGAGGAGAGCGAGCAGGCCCTCTACGAGCAGCAGCAGCTGGAGGGTGAGTAGCCACTCCCCCATCAAGGTGTGGCAAAGGGGAGGGAGGTGACAGCAGCAGCAGCCACGCCCCTCTCAGACCCAAGCGTGTGTTGTGGCGTCCTGCTTCCCCATCAAAGGCAGACCTATTGGGAGGTCCTTGCTGTAAGCCACAGGTTCAGAACAGGCCCCTGCCCATTCTGTGGTACAGGGAGAGGTAAAGGCCCTTCTTCGCAGGCCATCACTGGGCTGGTGTCATCATGGTCTTGTGCTCTTTTGTGCTGGCCCTTGAGGCCACAGGCAGGTCCAGAGGGCAGGCAAGTACTTTCACACTCTGATAATGCTGCTCTTCCCCTTCTCTGATCCAGCTGCTGCAGCTGCTGGCAGAGGCTCTCCACTGAAGAGTCAGCATATTGCCTTCCTGTCAGAGATGGAGGAAGATGAAGAGGAAGATGCTGTGCCTACACAAATCTCACTTATCTCTCAGGATGGGACAGAGCAGGTATGGACACAGACAGCCTCCAGCACGTCAGGAACAGCAGTTCTTACCTGAAGTGAGATTCTGCCTTTACTCAGCCATGGTGTTCTTTGCAGGGCCTTTTTCCAGCATTTTTTCAGACCTTGGAGTTTCCTGGGCTCTTCCTGCTCTGAGGGCTCCCTCCTACAGCCTCACCCAGTGCTGCAGTGTTGGTCTGGGGGTCTCTGATCCCGGTGCCCCCCCTTGCTGATGGGGTTTCTGGGTGTTTGTGTGGTGACTGGCAGCCCTTGGCTCCCTGCAGCTCCCCAGCTCTGCTGACCCAGGCTGGATTTGGATATGTTTTGTCATCACTTGTATACAGCAGTGCTTTTCTTGTACTTCCCTCCACCAGCTGCCCCTGTGCTGACTGGAAAAAACTTCCTTCTGTGGCACGGGGCAAAGGAAACAGCTGTCACCAGTGACCTGTTTCCTCTTAGCCTGAGATGCTCCTGCTGTTGCAATGCACAAAGCTGTCCCCATCAAGGCTTGAGACAAAAGGTTGAATGCGGAGATGTGGTAGAAGGGGGAGGGCTGAAGATCCAGGCTCTGAGTTGTCTGTCATGAATTTTATCCATGGCACTGGGCAAAGTCCTTGGAGTTCTCTGTGCCTTGAGTCTTGCAGAGTGTTTCCTCCTCGCCCAGACTGATGTGTTGCTAAACTCGGGAGTTGCCCAAGACTCCCTGAGCATCTGCTGTTATCCCCAGGTCAGGCTGTCTCAGGAGGAGCTGCAGGCCCTGGGCAGTGCCATCAGCGTGGTGACACAGAGCAGGGTCCTGGCTGTGCCCGAGGGAGAGCTGGCAGGTGGTGACACTGGGACTGTGACCGTGGCCAGCACCGATGGCACCGAGGCACAGGAGGTATGGACAAAGCTGGGACCAACCCTGCTTCCTCTGCTAGAAAAGAGCTGCATTTTCTTTTAAAACATGATGAACTGAACTTTCCCAGGTGACCGTAGTCGCTTCTGGGGCAGTGGTGTCACAGGAGTCGGACGTCACCCCACTCTGTCATCAGCAGGTGGCATTGCTGGCCACCTCCCATGGCACCCACATTGCTGTGCAGGTACCACATGGCTCTTGCCACCATCCCCTACACTCCCTGGCCACCCACTGCCTGCAGCACTTGCCCTCTGGCCCTGCTGCATTGCTGCTTGCCTGGGGGGCTTGCTCCTTAATTCCCAGAGGCCCTGTGTGCAGAGGACAGCAGGGACATCCTGCTGGGATTGCAGAATGCTCCTCTGTAAACAGCCCCTCTGCATCACAGCCCTGTCTGCCCTTCTGCTTCACACCTGTGTCACCCACCTGTGTCACCCCTCTGTCCTGCTGGGAACCACCTTGAGCTGCCTTTTGGGGGTTCAGCACTCATTCTCTCTCTCTCCCCCTTCCCTCCCCAGCTGGAAGAGCAGCAGAGCCTGGAGGAAGCCCTCAGCATGGCCACAGCAGTCATCCACTACGAGCCAGAGGCACCTGACACAGCCCTGCCTGAGAAGGGGAGCTGAGGCCTGCAGAGCAGCCAGGGCAGGGCAGTGGCAGCCCCAGCCTGCCGTGTGCAGGGGTGGCAGGTGCTGCAGGCAGGACACAGGGCAGGGACAGTGTCTGAGCCAGTGCCAGCGTGTGTCCTGTGCCAGCAGGGACACTGATGGGCAGCACAGGGCTGCTGGTGACCCTGTCTGCAGGGCTCTTCCCTCCAGGAGGGAGGGCAAGTACCCTGGCCTGCTGCCTGCTCCTGGGCTCTGAGCGGCAGCCCTCGTTTGAGGGGCACTTCCTGCCCTCTCCCTCTAGGGCTGGTCCAACAGCTCCCCTTTCTTGCCCCTCCAGCTCAGGGACAAGTGGGCAGCACAGCACAGAGGCAATAAAGGCCCATCAGAGCAAGCCCAGGCTGTCCTGAGCTCAGTATGGAGGGTGACCAGTTCCTGCCATTGGAGCCAGCACTGGGATAGCTCCAACTGCAGTTCTTTCATCTCTTTGTCCCACTTCCTTCTCAAGCAAAGCTTCCATGGCAGATTCCTTGGCTGTGGAGCAGAGCAGCCAGCACTTGCCAAGAGCTGAGCTAGACCTGGATGTAAATGCTGAGTTGAAATAAAAACAAATTTAAAATTTGTTTTTTAAAAGGACCCCTCTTCTCTTTGGTGGAAGCTGGGAGGGGAGGGTGGATGGTGGTGTTCAGCAGCTGTAAGAATTAAGCTGCCAAAGCAGCAGCTGTCCCAGAGGAGGGCTGGGAGCAGGGTGAGCTGTACCTTCTGATCCCTCAGCATGTGGCTTGGAGGGGCTAAGACATGTCCCTGAAATCTCACATCGGGCCTTGGCTCTTCCAGGGACCCCTGAAAGCCTAGATTTAGGGAATTGTGTCTGTGAACACATCCTACATCCTCCCCTGAGCTGGGGAGAGAGACCTGCGCTGGTGTCCTGCCCCCACAGGTGCCTTCAGTCCCTTCCCTGCCCCGGCTGCTGGGTGGACAGAGCTGGAGAAAACCTGCGAGATCCTCAAGTCCAGCTGTAAACCCGAGCCTGGCACAGGCTCCCAGCAGTCGCGTGGGTGGTTTTTTGGACATCCCAGAGGAATTCGTGCCCGTTTCCGCGGGCACGGGACGGGCACAACCCGAGAGGATGCCACAGGCTGAGTCTCCGCTCCCCGGTCCGACCGATCCCTTCCGAAGGCAGCGCTCCCGCTGCGAGGGGAAGCCGCTGCTTGAGCCAGGGCGGGGATTTCTCTCCCCAAAACGCAAATTCCGACGGACCTTTTGATCTCTGGGCCGAGCTCAGCGGAGCGTCGGTGAGCCCCGGCCGTGCGGGGAGCGGCGATGGGGCCCGGGGGGTTCCCGGGGCGCCCCGAGCAGGCGGCGCTCCCGCCCCACGTCCCGCCCGCCCGGGCGGCTCCAGGAACCGGATCCGCGGGCTCGGCAGAGCCGCCGCCGCCGCCGCCAGCCATGGACCTGCGAGCCGAGCTGCTCAAGTCCATCTGGTACGCCTTCACCGCCCTGGACGTGGAGAAGAGCGGCAAAGTCTCCAAATCGCAGCTCAAAGTGAGTCCCCGGGGAGCTCGGGCGGCCCCGGTGCACGGATGGAGGGTGGGCAGCGAGGGGCGGAACAAGTCCGGGGCTGCTCTGCATCCCCCCGGGCTTCCACGGAGAAACTGTTAAATGTGAAGATCAATATGATCTTGTTGTTGCCTCCATGGTGGTTTTGGTGAAGTTCTCAGGTTCTGTGGCATCTCCCTTTGAAAAATGGGGTGGGGGGGAATTCATGCTCAAATGTATTTTCTAGGTGAAAATTATAAGAAATCTAAATTTTAGTTATCAGTTTCTTGTGCTTTTTATCGCCAACTAAGAGCCCAAATTCTGTTTACATTTTCTTGCTTGCCGGAGCACCTCTGTTTCTCCTTGCTGAGCCGGTGGGTCGGGAGGTAGGGACAGGTTGTTTTTCAACAAAATCTCTTCAGTGGTGTGGCCAGAAATAATAACACAGCACTTTTAAAAGCTCTCTGCTTTCCCCTCTCCCCACTCTAAGCAGCTTTAAGAGGGCTCATGCCCTCAGCCCTTCATCAAACCCAACGTAGCTTTTAAAACCTTTTTGTCTGCCCCCAGGCCAGGGTTGCCGGAACCCACCAGCGAGCCCCTTGGCTCTGAGAAGAATTTACTTTTTTTTAACCTTTGTATGTGGTGGGAATGTGTTTTTTTAAATCCATTTTGGTTCTTAGGCTGGCACTGGGGTTGGAAATGCTGGTTGGTACCAGGGTCTGAGGTGAGAGAAGGGACCTGAGCAGGAACATGCTGAGCACAGGGAGGTATTGCGTCAGGACTTGGCAGCTGCTGCCAGTGTGTGAGACCAGTTTTGAACCGCTGCAAAAAGATCCCCTTTTCCTCTATTCCCTCTATTTTATAGGGCTCCCCCAGGACAGACTGCAGGGAAGGTGCTGGACTTGGGATGGGGGTGTTTTGCCCCAGAATTAAGAGTTCTGTTTGCAGGGATCTGGAGGAGAAACAGCAGGAGGCAGATTCTTCCTGCTCAGCCTTTGTGGCTGAGAGACTTCAGCTGCCCCCAGAACTTGGGCCATGTGCCCTGCAAGCCACGCTCACCTGCTAAAACTGTACAAATAGCTGAAGGAATTAAGGAAAATCCTAAAGTAGGCCAGAGCTTATTTCGGTTTTCTAATCCCTGAGAGGGGCTGCTGTGCTCCCTTCACAGCATCCCCTGCACCACTGCTGTGGGTCCAGAGCCTGGCCCAGGCATGGGATGGACCCAAAAACACCAGCAGTGCTTGTCTTGAGAGATCTTTATCACCAGTGACAATGCTGAGGCCACAGAGACTGATTTTAATGGCAGTTTCATAGACAGTTGGTGCAGGGTCTGCAAACTGTGCTGTAGGGGCTGTGGTGATGCTGGGGATGGCACCTCTGAAGTGACTTTACCCGGGGGGACATTTCAAAGAGGAAGGGATGTTCTCCCACATGCCTTCAGTGACGGCATGGGTTGGCAGCAGGTCACTGAACAGCAAAGCTCAGCTCTGGATTATTTTCCCCCTGTCTCCAGGCCAGGGAGAGCTGCTTTCCACCCCCAAAAACACTCGAGTTTGCCCCAGCCTACGCAGGCCAGCCGCGGTTCAGTGAGGAAGGAATCCGGGCTCTCGCTGCTCTGAGCAATAAAGTGTTAAAGCCACCGAGCCCTCTCCAAACTCCTCCAGGGCTGCTGAGCCCTGAGCCGGGCTGTGCTCTGCTCCCTCACCCGGGCGTGCTGCTGCACGAAGGGTCTGGAACAGGGGTGGGACAGACGGGGGTTTGCACCTCCAGCCCCAGAGCTGGGTGGGAGCAGAGCGGGAGCCGCCGGCCGAGCTCCGGGCAGCGCTGTGATCGTGTCGGGCTCTCCAGCACGAAGATGCAGCTGTGGGAAGGCTCTGCCCTCCTCGCAGGGGCACTTTGGCGCAGGCAGGCGTGTGCAGATGCCGCCGAGTGTAGGTGTGTGTGTGCACAGGAAGGAAGGACAGCTTGCGGTCGGTGCTGCGCGCTCAGCGAGCTCGGGTTTGCTCCCAGCACGGGCACCACCAGCCCTGCTCTTGGGAAGGGTTTGTGCCCTCGGTGCCACTGCAGCCCCCTCTCCGGCAGGGCTGTGGGGGTGGGATGGGGTGTGGTCCCTCAGTGTGGCCATGCGTGGCTGGAAATACCGAGCGCTGCCCTGGTGCTTTTGGGCATCTCTGCTCATGGGTGATGGGTGTGACGGCGGTGGGAGAGGGTGGAGAACGAAACAAGGAATCCAGGGCACTAGGAGGGGTCAGGCAGACCCCTGCCCCCCGGCCATCCCCTGCATGCCACAAGGGAAGTGTTGTACCAGCAAACTGCTTTCGTAGCATCTCTTTCCCCTGCTTTTATTCTCCTCCTCCTGTCACTGTTTCAGAGCCTGCAAGGGTTTCTCACCTCTCCACTCTCCAGTCACGCCACCATTGACCAGGCCAGGGCTTTCCTGCCCTTTGTCAGGGACAGCCCTGCGAGACAAGGGCCTTTGGGTCACAGGGTGCCAGATGGATGGAGGGGCTCAGGGTGTCCCCCACGGCCGGGGTCACGAGTGAGACCTCACAGGGCTCTTTAGGGGTGCTCTGGGAGGAGGGGTGAAGGATGGAGATGAGGGCCCACATTGGAAACACAGAATGGGATACAATTCCCAAACTTAGAATTCATCCTGATGGACTTGTTACCATCCTGGAGGATGTCCATGATATTCCCAGGCCTTTGCACCGCTGTGTGGACCCTGGGGCTGCACTGAGCCCCAAAAGGCACAGCCACAGCAGCAGTGCTCGGGGCTACAGCCCTGTTGTGTGAGCACAGGGTGGAGTCCTGCTCATCCCATTGGTCCAGAGGGTGGAAAAGAGAACGAAAATCTGGTCGAGCAAGAACTGCCTCCAGCTGCAGCAGCCATCATGGCCTCGGGCAGCTCCTCTGCTGCTGGGAGGAAATTTCCAGCCCTGCACAGAGGAGTAGGGATGCGGTTCCATCTCCTCCAGCCCCTCTCTCGAACCCTTGGCAAACCTTGGCATCGGCAGATCCTGTGCAGCGGGGAGGTGTCAGTCTGGGACACTCCAGTTTAACCATCTCCTGCTTCTGGGATGTAAAGGCAAGGGGAGCACCACCTGTCCAGCATCACAAGCTAGAGATGCTGGTGGTGCTCATGGGCAGCCTTGCTCCAGGCTTTCCAGCACGTGGGAAATCCGTGAGCTTGTAAACATGCTGTGTTTGGGAGGATTTGAACACAGTGGGCTGTTGGTGAGCCTTGCTGAGTATTTCTGGGGATGGCGTGTCTCCAGATCTCCATTGTGTGCTTCCATTCCAGACAAAACTTTTGCTTAGTTTCTTAGCAGTCTTTCCTATTTTCATATTTCCATCTTTCTGTGCCCCCAGCAGACAGTGGCTGCTGCCAGGCTGGGCCATGGTTGTGCCAAATGCATAGCTGGAGGTGGCTTATCAGCTTTTCTAGATCAGAGCGAGTCCTGTTTGCCCTGAGAGGTTTGAAACAGCCCTTTCAAGAAAGAAGTTCCTCATGTGCTAAGAAAAGAAACTAATGTGGGAAAATCCTCAATTTCTGCCTGTTTCTAAGTGATTCTCTGAGGTTTACATTTGAAAATTATGCCAAACCCAGACCTTGACTCGATGCTGTGGCTGTCGGGAGGTGATGCCATGCAGGGCACAGTCCCCAGGGGGGTGAGTGAGGGGGTGGCACCTTGGGGATGTGCTGGGGCAGGGCTGGAGGTTGTTCACCTTCTCACCACCCCTTGTGCTTGGCCAGGTGCTGTCTCACAACCTGTACACGGTGCTGTGCATTCCCCACGACCCCGTGGCACTGGAAGAGCATTTCCGCGATGACGATGACGGGCCAGTGTCCAGCCAGGGCTACATGCCCTACCTCAACAAGTACATCCTGGACAAGGTGAGCTCCTTTATTCCTCATGTGAGGACATTGAGGTTCCTGGGAGTTCCCCTTAGCTCTTGGAAATCACATGCCTTAGTGGGTGGAAAGAGGGTGCAGAGAGATGGGGACTGCTCAGGTGAATCCAAAACGAGTGAGAAATGTCTGATACTCAGTGTCTCAGAGTCTTCCTGGCAAAGATGAAGTCATCCCTTTTCATCACAGCTCTGGATGGAGCAGCAACTCTGCCCACATTTCCTGAAGGGCCCAGAGAGAGAAATCAGCCCCTTTTTTCCTCTTCAGCCATGCTCACATTTGAGGAGTGACCTCATTTGGCAAAGAGGAGAGGGAGGAGGATGAGGTGCAAGCAGGAGCAGAGTTGGGGTGGGCAGAGACTTTCTCCCTTTTTTCCTGTGGTTCAAAGACAACTTTGTCTGGCACAGCCAGAGGTTGGTCTGTGGGTGCTGTTTCTTCCAGGCATGTGAGGAGAGGAAGAATGACTGACAGCTTTCTTCCACTGTGTGCTCACAGAAAGGGGCCAGAGCAGCGTGCAGTAACTCTTCGCTCTCCTGGTCTTCTTGTCCCTGTGCAGGTCCCCATCCCTGTGCCCATCTTTGCCTTGCCCAGAGCTGGTCAGCAGCTGCCCAGCCTGGTCCAGCAATGCTGATCTTGGCTGCAGGGATCTTGTCTGCAGCAAGCAAGGGCAAAGCCTTCCCCAGCTCCCTGAGCCCAGAGCAGGAGCTGCCCAAGGTCAGCCCAGCCCAATCCCCCCATCACAGAGTGGCCCCATCCTTCCAGTTGCCCACGTGGTTCTTTGGGAGGTAATCTTTAAACCCACCTCTTCTGGTTTTGCCATGGCTAATAGAATCCCAGAGGCAGCTTGAAAAGGGGGAAGTGGGTTTTCCTAGTAAGAGAAGCTTTTAGCTTTTGCCACCTGAAGGCTTTTCTCCAGCAAACAGGCCACAGTTTGTTCCTGTGCTCACATAGCTGGGATAGAGCACTCAGGGATAGAGCTCCTCTGATCCCCATCACAGTTGACCCATCTTTACCAAACGTGCTGCCTGGGGCAGCTCACAGTGCCAGGACACAATTAAAGAACAGCAGCAGGGATGAGGCTGGTGGAGGCACCATTCCTGCTGGCTGCCCTCAGGCCAGCACTTCCCTTCACTCCTCAGTTCCTCTTTGTGGCTGAATGGGATAACAAGAAACCCCAAACTGTGGAGGCACTGGGGAGGTGGGCTTGGAGAGCTCCACATCATCCTGCCTGTGCTGCACCCCGGGGTTCCTGCTGGTGCTGCCAACCACCACATGCTTCTCACTGGACAGATTTTAGGAGTGAGGGTTTCTTCTCTCCAGAACTTCCTCCCCTAGAACTCTCCTCCATAGCTCTTCAGCTCCCCACTCACCCCCTGACTCCTGTCTGCAGGTGGAGGAAGGTGCTTTTGTCAAAGAAAACTTCGATGAGCTCTGCTGGACCCTGACTGCGAAGAAGAACTACAAACCCGACCGGAATGGGAATGGCGTTGTATCCCACCAGGATGCTTTCAAGCTCTGGTGTCTCTTCAACTTTCTGTCTGAAGACAAATACCCTCTTGTCATGGTACCAGATGAGGTAGGACCTCCTGTCCCCCCATTCCTGTCCTCCCAGGGCTCCATGTGCTGGCAGAGCCCCGTTTGTGGGTGACACATCCCACTATCTCTTCCTGGCATGTCCCACTGCATCCTGCAAGATGTGGTGCTCCAGGGGATGAGAGAGAGAAGGCTGGGGGTGGGACAAGGGGGCTGCCTGCCCTGGATACCCCCTCTGTGTCCACAGGGATCCCCACTCCCCAGGGAGAAGAGGGGGACTTTAGAGGGGAGACCCCTCCAAAGAGCTCCAGCCTCTCCTGCCTAGAGGGCAGTGGCAGAGCAGACCTGGCTGTCCCTCTCCGTGGCCACTGCCACCCAGTGCTCAGCCCCTGCCCAGCATGAAGAGTGTTAAGGGTGAGGTGCCAGCCAAAGAAAAGCCTCTGGCAGTAATCTCCAAATTCCACAGCATTTAAGAGGGAAGGTTCTTCCTTTCTCTGGAGTCAGATTAAACCCCCATGAGAAGGGGGGGGGCAGATCTGAGGGGAATGCACACGTGCAGAAGCCAAGAGTGGCCTCAGCAGAAGGAATTTGGCTGGGCAAATGGCTGCTGTTGCTTTCTACCCCATCAACCTCGTGAGATCAGCAGAAAAGTCAAAATTTAAAAAAAAAGAGGAGAAAAAAGGCGAGAAGCAGCGTGCTGTGCAGACGTAGGAGGGCGACCGCACTTCCTGTGCCCTAGGAGAGGTGTTTCCTGTTCCCCAGACCATGAAAAACTGAATCATCCCAAGCAACTGCATTCAATTCTTGCCCTTCTCACAATTAAATGACGTAAAAAAGTCCAGCTAGGTGTGGGGATCCTGCTGTGTGTCACCTTCCTGCGTGGTTCCCTGCAGTCACCCACCAGTCTCAGTCCTCAGACCGTGGGCAGAGGAGAACAGCAGCAAAACTTAAGCTGGAATAAGTCTTCCCCACACCATGTCAACCACCTTGACTCTTTCTATTTGCAGTTTTAAAATGATGCTCATCTCCATAGGCACCTATCCCCCTGCTCCTCTCCAGTGATTTTTGGGAAGCAGTGGTGCTGAGCTCGATGTGGCTTTGGGACATCAGTCCTGAACAGGGTTCAGCAGTGCTGGCCTGTACTCCCACAGGCTCTTGACTGCTACAGAGTTTTCTTACTGTGCAGACAAACCAGCCAAAACAACCTGGCCTTGGGGTCAAAAGGAAAAAGCTCCCAGTAGAGGTCAAACTCTAACCCAGTTCCAGTCTCCTGAGCCATCACAACGGGTGATCCCTCTGGTATCAAGGTCCTGCATCTCCAGGCTGGAAAAAGAGATGTGGCCTTGGGCTCTCCAAAATGGGGTGGGGATGGCTCTGGCTTCTTCCTGTCACTGAGTGTCCCCCTCCCCACAGGTGGAGTATCTGCTGAAGAAGATCTGCACAGCCATGAACGTGGAGCTGAACTCCTGCGAGCTGGAGGATTACCTGTCCCAGGAGCCGCAGGGGCAGGGCGGGCTCACGGTCTGGCAGTTCCTGGACATGGTGAACTCGGGGCGGTTCCTGAGAGGCATGGAGCAGGAGGCCATCAGCATGGCCGTGGAGGAGGTGTACCAGGAGGTCATCGAGGATGTGCTCAAACAGGCAAGGAGCCTGCATATTCTGGGGCACAAGCTCCATCCTGCTCCTACCCTGTTTTGATCTCCGTGTCTCTGGGGCACAGGGCTACCTCTGGAAAAAGGGCCAGCTGAGGAGGAACTGGTCGGAGCGGTGGTTCATGCTGAAGCCCAGTGTCCTGTCCTACTACATGAGCGAGGAACGGAAGGAGAAGAAGGGGAGCATCGCGTTGGACAAGCACTGCTGCGTGGAGGTACAGCTCAGCCTGGGGACAGCAGCCCCTTCAGACTCCTGCAAGGGAGACCCAAGAACACACAATTTCACATGCATGAGCATGGCAGAGCCAGTCCTGCGCCTGAAGACGGGTGTAAGGTGGGGTACCAGGGGTAAAGCTGTGCTGTGTCCTCTCCCTGCAGGTGTTGCCAGACAGGGATGGGAAGAGGTGCATGTTCTGTGTGAAGACCTCGTCCCGCACCTATGAGATGAGCGCCTCCGACACTCGGCAGCGCCAGGAGTGGACACTCGGTCTGTGCCCACCCCACGCCCCTGCCCCAGCTTCCCCATGCCCCCTGCAGGTCCCCACTGACCCTGGCCTCCCTCCCCAGCCATCCAGACCGCCATCCGGCTGCAGGCAGAGGGAAAGAAGTCCCTGCACAAGGACCTGAAGCAGAAGCGACGGGAGCAGCGCGAGCAGCGCGAGCAGCGCAAGGCGGCCAAGGAGGAGGAGACGCAACGGCTCAGGCAGCTGCAGGAGGAAAAGGAGAGGAAGCTGCAGGAGCTGGAGCTGCTCAAGGAGGCCCAGAGGCAGGCAGAGATCCTGCTGCAGGAGGAGGAGCAGCGGCGGAGGCAGCAGCATGAGGAGATGCAGAGGACCCTGGAGATCCAGCTGCGAGAGGCTGAGCAGGTGGGTGCATCCCACATGGGCTGTGGTGCTCATGGGGTGGGTGCTTCCTTCTCCTTCCCTTGCCCAGGGCAGCCCAGGGGTTTGGATGTACAGTGCTGCTGCCACCCATCGCCTCTCTGGGCTCTGTTGTGCCTGAGACCCCTTTGAGCAGGAGATGAGGACAACCCGCCTCAAGGGGCTTTGGCTGGGGGACAGTGAGAAGTAAATGCTGGTGCCAAGCTGGACAGGGAGCCCATTTCTGACCTCACAGCCAGCACTGGCTCCAAATGACACAGGGAACAGCTTTGCTTCGGGCCTGTCACCGTGGGCTGCCCCTGCTCTGGCTGGCTCCACCCAGTGGGCCTAAGTGGGTTCTGGGGACACTGGTGGTGGCCTGGCCAACTGCTGGCTCCTGTCCCCGCCGCAGGCTCGTGCCTCCATGCAGGCAGAGATGGTCCTGAAGGAGGCAGAGGCAGAGCGGCAGCGCAAGCGCATCCTGGAGCTGGAGGACATGCAGGAGAGGCTCCAGGAAGCCCTGCAGCAGGAGGTGAAAGCGCGGCAGGACGAGGAGGCTGTGAGATACGCGCAGGCCAGGTGGGACTAGGGCATCCCTGCCCCTCCTTGGGCAGCCCTGCTCCCAGGGCAGCAGCTGGGCAGGGCACGTGCTCCCCAGGGCAGCTCAGTGCTCCCGGGTACTGGGGTGTGCTGGTGACTTCCCAGTGTGCAGCCTGGGACAGGGAAAGCTGGTGGAAGAAGTGGCACGGGGACATCCTCACCTCCTGCTCTTCATTGTTAGGCTACTGGCTGAGGAAGAGGAGAAGCTGAAACAGCTGATGAAGCTGAAGGAGGAGCAAGAAGAATATATTATCAAAACTCAGAGGGAGAAGCAAGTCCTCAAGCAGGAGATGGAGAACAAGAACAAGTGCCTGGAAGAGGCACAGAAGCAGCTGGAAGAAGTGAGAGTGAACAGGCAGCGGGTGGACCAAGATGTCATGGTGAGCATCACATCTGTGCCACATCTCCTCCACGGTGAACACAGGGGACTTTCCAGCCCTCCCAGAGTCACCTCCTTACTGGGGAGGAGCAAGCTGGAGCTGCCGTGGGGGTTTCTGAGCTGTGCCACGTGCAGGCACGGCGTGATGCAGTGGCTGAGACAGGACAAGCGTGTCCTGTCCCAGGGACAAAGCGCTGCTGTCCAAAGTGGTGTTGGCAGTGGGAGTGTGTGAAGGGGGGAGGGTTGGAGGGGGAGCAGAAGGGCTAGAGGAGGGTGAACTGGGTCTCCATCCCAGAGGGAGCCTCCAATCCAGGCTTACTCAGGGGAGGGAAACGTGTGCCCACGGTCCTGGATCAGGGGCAGTGGGGCACCAGCTCAGCCCTCTCCTCCACCCCTGCCAGGCGGCCCAGAGGAAGTTGCGACAGGCCAGCACCAACGTCAAGCACTGGAACGTCCAGATGAACCGACTGATGCACCCCATCGGGCCAGGAGGTAGGAGACCAGCTGACCCAGCTGACCACCCTTCCCTGGACCTCCTGAGCGCAGCCATGCTGGGGCATGAGCCCAGATCCCCACCCATCTTCCCCTTTTTGGGGGCATCTGGTGGCTGGAAGGACTCTCAGAGAAGATACCACAATGGCTCCTGCAAGGAGGGACTCCACAAACCTTTTTCTCAGCTGAACAGTCAGTTTGGGCCCCAGGTAAACAACTCTCTTTTTTTGTCCACCCCCAGAAAAGCGAACAAACACGAGTGGAGGAGTCTTTGCTGGCTACCAGCCCCTTCTGTCACGGAGAGATTCTTCCCTCAAACTCAAGCAGAGGGTGGAGGATAAAGGCAGTGACCCCACGAGGGAAAACAGCAAGGAAAACGTGAGCAACGGTGGGAGCAGCAGCGTGTTGCCATCTCCAGATGCGGACACCATGGCCACAGAGCCCACCAATTAGCCCACCAGGATGGCAGAGCCCAGCTGGGAATGGCAGGGCTCAGGTTGTCCCTCCGAGTGGACAGTGAGTGTGGCCACCTCTGGATGGAGCCAAAGTGGGGACCAGCATAGAGCCTTCAGGAGACTGCATAAGGCAGAGGTGCTCCCATTTCCATCAGTGGAGGGCTGCAGCCACCATGTGCCAGGAGGCTCAGGCAGCCCAAGGGCAGTGGGACCTTCTCTGGACTGCTGCACTCAACTTGTGCTCTGTTTTACACCCTGTACTAAAAAGGAGCCGCTGATGGGTCGGGACCCTGTGGCCCAGGGCTGCAGTTCCCCCTTGTTTTCTACAACTGTTCTGCATCACTCAGTGTGCTCCAGAGTGTGGGGCTTTGCCACCACCAAGGACACCTGGACTGACCAAGTGGGGCCTTCTTGTCACCCCCACACCATGCCAGGTGTCCCTAACTACAGCTACCACTGTGCTCCCTGGCAGTGGTTGTTAGTACTGGAGTCACTCAGCAGAAATTAATGACCAATAAAGCTTTTGGAGCCGCTGGCCACAAACCTCCTGCCCCACACACAAGTGGCCCTGCAGGCACCAGCCCTCTTTCCTTGGCAGTGTAGGGTTTGGATTCCCCCTGTGTGAAAGAGCCCTTTGGAAAGGCTCCTTTTGGTTGGTGTGTGGAGGGCCAAGAGGGACACAGAACAGAACAAAAAAGCCCCAATAACACACCATCATTTGGGTTAGTTTTTCACGCATCTCTGTATAAATACAGTCCCAGTCACCTGTGCCTTTGGGGTGTTTATAGTCTGGGGCACAGAGCCAGGGTCGCCTCAGGAACAAGCCCTGGGGAGCCAGCTCTGCACCGATTGTCTCTGCTCCGCTGAGATGAGCCGAGTTCGTTAGGGAGATTATGATCTGCTTCCTCTCGGGCCTCCAACGGCGCTGCCCTCGATCTCCCAGTGTTTCTCTCTCAGTTATTTTCCACCGTGGCCGAAGGGGCCGCGGGACAAAGCGCTCAGTGTGCCGGGTGCGGGGCGGCCTGGCCCAGTCCCACGCGGCCGCGGTGACGCACGGCGGGGGCACGGGCAGGGCAGGACCGGGCCGGGCACGGCCGCAGGACAAAGGCATCACCTGTGGGCACGGGCAGGGCGGGGCAGGGCCGCAGGACAAATGCGTCACCTCTCCCCCTTCCCTCAGCAGGGTGGCCCTGAGCCCCGGGCCGGCCCCTTGCGGGGTCCGTGCCTGCTCCGCACCATCCAGCCCAGGCCACTTGGACACAGATCCCACCACTCTGCAGGGTCTTTGGGCAGAGCGAGCTCTTCCCAGCTCTGCCCCGGCCCCGGGCTATTGTCTCCTATGGAGGCGCGAGGGGGCCGCCTGAGGGTGCGGATTGCCGGAGGGGTCACCGGCAGTGCCCGGCTCCTCGGGCGCGGAGCCGGCCGCGCTGA
>VWZP01000650.1:580738-603281 GCA_013396995.1 Dicaeum eximium
TGGCGCAAAGGGGATATGGGTGTGAAGAGCTGGGGCGTGAGGGCTTCACTGACTTTAGGCCGTAGCTTCTTTTGGGAAATCGGGGGAGACGGAGGACAGTACACGGCCCACACGGGAGGAGGCTTTGGGGGACGGCTTGCCTGTCTTCTGTGCCAGGGTGGGGTGGTGGAGGGGGATTGGCCTGGGGGTTGAGGGCACCAGGCGCTGTAGGAGTCTAGGGCTGGAAGGAGGAGAAGCAAGAGGGTCAGGATGGACCTTGAGGAGAGCATCTGGTGAGCGGCTGCTCCAGGAGGAAGGATCTGAGAGTCCTTTCTCATCTCTCATATCTGCCCATTGCAGTCCCTCTTCCCTGAGGTCTCAGATGAAGGACACGCGTGTAGGAAGGAATCAGATGTGCTGTAGGGTCCGGACAATGCCCATCATGGTGCTGCAGAGAGGTCTGAGTGGTGGCTGCCCCGTGAATCAGAGTCCCAGGGCTGGTTGCAGTGTTGGTTTCTAAAACAGTGACCTGTGGGTTGAGGCAGCCCATGTCCTGTTTCTTGTTTGTGCACTACTCTCCTCTCCTCCTGCCCTCTCCATGCAAATCCCTTGTTACCTTCAGCAGAGTATCCTCTTCTATACAAACATGCTCCAAGCTGAGGTAGGAGTTTTCCTGATGATTTGCCATGTGTCACCCAGGGACAGCAGAGGCAGCATCCAGGTGGGATGAGCTGGCAGGTTCCCTCCATGCCGTGCTGAGCTGGTGCAAGTGTTGCCTTGTGTGTGGTGCGATGGGCATGTCCTGGCATTTAGCTGTGAGAGGCACAAGGTGAGGCATTTAGTTTTAATTCTCAGATCTCTGGCAGCAGCAGCAGAGCACTCTGGTCTGCAATGAGGGAGAGCTCAGGGTGTGATTTGTGCACTCCCTGCCTGTGATTCAGCCCTGTTGACAGTGTCAAGGCTGTGTTACTGAATTGGGATGAGCTTTATTGCTGCTGGAGGTGGAGAAAGCCACCTGCTGATGTGCCAGTGGGGCTGGAATGACTTTACTGTTGTTCTTTGTCAGAAAGATTAAAGAGAAACATTGTCAGGATTGTTTAGAAAAGCTGTCTTCCATATTGAGCGAGAAGGGATGAGAAACCTGCTCTGCTGTGAAAGTGAAGCTCCTGAGGGGGGCTTTGTGGCCCCACTGAGGCCGAGGCTGGTGCTGGATCCACACTTGGCAGAGCTCTGGGCTGTCCTCAGCCCCCACTTCTTAACAAGGGCAATCTCTGCCTTCAAGAGGATGTGGCTTTGACATCATTGATTGGGAAATCCTGATGTGTTTGATGCTCCAGTGCAAGGGTCTCAGGTCGCATTTTTGGATCTCACACTTGTACCCTCCTCTGGATGTGCCTTGATCCTGTAAGGAGCACCCACCACACTCAGGCTGCTGGGATCCTCAGCTTTTGAGGCAGGGAGTTCGTGTTGTTTTTTCATCTCTCCTGGGCAGCTGCAGCTGCCCCTGCCCTGTCAGACGTGGGAGGAAGGACGTGTTGCACTGGGGGTTTGCTCTCAGCGCAGCACTCGCAGGTTACCGAGCTGCCTGGCCTGGTAGGGGCTGGTGATGCTGGTTCCTTGCTGGTCCTTAGCTGCCTCACAACTTGTCCCATGTTAAGGGCAGCAATACAAAACAGGGCTTTTCCATCAGAGTGGGAGGAGCAAGTAAGTCTGGGTAATGTCAAGGAGGGTATGTGGGTGCAAATAGCATCATGTTCATAACATCTTTGTTTAATGTTTTAGTCCAGTTAGTCTGCATAACTGTCTAAAAATAGGACATATTTCCTCTAAGTCCTCTAGTTCAAAGCCTCATAAGCCATTTTTTTACAGCATTAGTCTCTTCCTTCTCTTTTGAGCCTGAAATTCATACAAGGCAAAGTTATCAGGAAAACCAAGAAGAGTGAATGAACTCTGTTGAATCCTTAAGTTTCAGCCACCCAAGAGGAAGTTCATTAAAGTTGCAGGAACTTTCTGGCAGCCTCCTGAAGGTGGATTAAGCAAGCTGAGTAAACAAGCAGCCTTGTGGCCACCATAGACCTTTTTCTAGCATCAACTTTGTGCATTGTCATAAGAGCTCAGGGTCATCAGCCTCTGGCTGCAGGTGACTTAAGGCAAAGGTGACATCTATGGTAAGGGGATGGGGCTGTCTCTGCTGGGACACCCCAGGGTTTGCTCTACCTCCTGGTCTTGGGACAGATGCTGCCTGTGGCAGCGGCCCCCTGGAGTCACCCTGGCCCAGGGTTTCAGCGTGCGAAAGAGGGAGTGTGTGTTTAAATTTCAGAGCTGCTGCTGGACCCAGCCCAGTGCTCCCAGCAGCATAAATATCTGGCCTTCAGCACAGCCGTGGAAACTTGCTCTCTGTCCTCCTGCAGATTGCTCCAGGTCTTGGCTGTCCGTGCTGACATGGTGACCAAGCGGTGGCTTTCGGTGGCAGGCAGACGGGGACAGCTGCTCCGCAGAGGTAACCCTTCCCCTTTGCATGTGGGTCACCAGCCCAGACACTTAGCAGTGTTTCTAAAAACTTGGGGTAGGGAAGAGCAGTTTGCTTCCAGCAATTTCCCTTTGTCCACGAGCTTAAACTTTCTTAAATTGAATTTTAAATTTAAACTCTGTACCTTATTTTTGTTCGGTTTCTGAATACGATCTTATGGATTACTTTAGGAATTCACTGTGAGGACCATGGTCTAATCCTGTTCTCCTCAGCTGCTCTTGCTGTCAAAGCATAGTGACATAACATTGCATTATTTCACTGATATTTATGACTGAAAATGGCTCTTGTAGGTGAGGGAGGGCACATGAGATCCAGGGCTGCACGTGGGTAACCAATCACCCAACAATCCCATACACAACCCGGCAGTGGTGCCGGTGCTGTCTGTTGGTGTTGCACAAAGCTGAGCAGGTCATGGCAGAGGCAGGACAGGGCTTGGAGTGGTGCTCAGCAGGGCTATGGCTGGGCAGTGTCCTGCCTGCAGACCTCTGAAGTGATTCCTGGAATCAGCGGTGCTGAGGCTGTCTGCATGTGGCTGTGGGCGTGTGTTTGCCTCAACACAGGTCTGAGGTGTTGAGTTGTTGTGGGTTCTGTGTCAGATTGGTGCAATGGTTACGCCATCTCTGTTCTGGTATTCAAGACACAGACTTCCAAGGATCTTCACAGCGTGTGGAGAGGATTTTATAATGAGCCCTGTGAGGCCTTGCTGATCAGAGGAGCATTGTTGTACAGAATTGCTTTCTGGTGTTGATGGGCTCTGTCTTTCTTGTGTGATGCCTTTTGAAAAATATGTATTTTTGTACAGTACATCTTGTTGCCCTTTGGGGAATATTTCATCTGTGGCTATTGAATTATGGACTGGAAATCTGCAAATGTTCTTGGAGATTGAAGGATTGGCACAACAAGAGACTCTTGGGCTCCTCTGAACAACAGAACCTGACATACAAATGATCTTTTAATTGGGTGAGATGATGTTACAGTGCTTATGCCTGAAAGGTTATTTGCTGTCAGAGCCCAGCCTGGCTTGCCCTGATGATGACATTTTAGATGGCATGCATTTTGTGGTTTGTACTGACTCTTTTGCTTAGAGCAGGAACAATCTGATAACCACAGATTCGTGGGGCTGTGTTGCTGCTTCTCATCAGGTGCTGCAGAGTAATCTCTGCTTTTTCCAGAAGTGTCTCTGTTCAGAGATGCACTGCTGCAGTAATTTTGGAGACTCTGGGAAAGTCTGGACAAGCAGAAGTGTTTTCCATAGTGAGAACAAGTAAGATTTTTCTGTAGAAGTAGTTTTATTTTTTTGTTAATGATTCTGAAATGTGCTTGCCTTGGCAGAATACCTGGGAAATTACTTTCCCAAAGTAGGGTTTAGAGTGGAACGATTGATGCTAGCATGAATCCTTTTGGTCAAGGAGATTGTGAAATGCATCTTCTCCAAAATATATGTTTTGGGATGATGTTCACTAGAGCCCTGCTTGATTGCAGAAGATTCAGAGCAGAACTGACTCAAGATGTGTCTTAGTCTCATTATGGCTTCTTGAAATGCCTTAATAGTCACTGTTTCAGTCGTAGTGTCTGGAAAATGTCTGTGTTCTCCAAGGCTTAGCCAAGAGCTTATGAACATCTGGGATCGTTTTGGTCAGGTCTATTTGGCTTTGCAAAGGGCTCTGAAATGCATGTGTATGTTGGGGTGCTTTCCTGGGGACCTCACAGACAGGCTCTACTCGAAGTTTGGAGTTTTGGGGAGTCTGTGGTTTGCAGGGGAATCCTGACCATGGAGGAGGAAGTGGCAGGATGAAAGCACAAGCCAGAAACACAAGTGTTTGTTATGGTGCTGGGTCAAGCCAGAACCCACCCCTGGGGCTGGGGCATGGGCACAGCCTGCTGACCCCCGTGTTATCCAAAGCTGTTGCCATCATGCTGCATTTCCTGATTTGCCCTGGTCTAGGAACTGGAACTTGAAACAGCAAAAACCAGAATATGCATGTTGAACCCCTGACAGATATGTGGGTTGGAGACAGGGAATGGTTTTGGTGATTTGAAAGGGCAGATGAGCTGATAGGGAAGCATTTCTTTGATGGGCTGGTAAGACAGACTTTACTGCGAAACACATGCCTATCTCATTAGGACAGGCTTTGTCAGGCCTTTCCTGGCAGGGGTTGTGTGAGATGGCTTCAAAATAAGCAATGCTTTGTGCAGTCGTCTTGTTGATGGGAACCTAAGCTCAAATCCCTGTCCTGCCTGACTTGTTACAAGTGTTTTTCAGTGAAACTCTTGATTTCATCATATTGCAATCTGGGATATTTCTGAAAATGTCCAAATCAGCTTTTCACCTTAAAGTGGTTTATATGGATTCTGCTAGAGATCTTGGCTCTTGAAAGCTGTTAACCCTGTGAGGGCTGATGGTCAGAGAATGCCAGGGAATGAACCCACATCTCTGAAAATATCTGTGGGTTCAGAACATGTCCATGGGGTAGAACTTGTGTTGTGGAACTTAGGGACATGGGGATCTCTGGAAAAGGGTTGTTGGTGAGCATGAACTTGAGGAGCCTGCTGAGCTGCCAGCAGCTGGCTGTGTCAGGAAGCAGTAGCTGTTGGCTGGCTGTGAGCTCTGTGGCTCACCCTGTACCCCCAAGACGGTGCCAAAAGCATGAGGATGTTATGAAAGGTGCGAATGCTTTGCTCAAGCATTTTGTTTTCTGGGGGCTGAGGCAGAAATCCAAATGATCAGAGCACACTGTGAGTCTTGGCAGGGTCACACTGACACGGTCACTGCTCCTTTCCCTGCTGAAAAGGCAGGGGAATCTCTGTTGTCCAGGCAGCTATTGCTATGTGAATGTGGCCAAAAATAGTAAGGAAACAGCATTCCCATCTAGTTCCCTGAGAGGGTGTTGTACTAGTTTGTGTGGAAAAGTGATTCTGGTGTTCTCTGGAGGTTTTCTTGCGGGGCTGTGTGCAGTCAGGCTGGGACCCCTCTGTTTTCCTGCTCTGTGGCAGAAGGGGAGCTGCAGCAGACACAGCAATCTGCGATCGTCTCGCTGCGCGTGTTCCCGGCCCTGCTGAATCATCGGAACTTGTGCCTGGGCACAGTTGCTCTCTGTCAGCTGCATCCTGGGATCAGAGCGCCGTGGCTGGTGCCTAGGATATTTTGCTAAAGTCTACAAAACCAAGTAGCACTTTTCTGGGAGTCCAAGTAAACATAACAAAACTTACAGGCTGATGGATTTATTTTTTTCACTGGTTAGTTCATAGGATCTAAAATCTGTTGCTGCAAGGAGGAGGAGGTTTGCTATTGGTTTTGTGGGCATTTTTCTGCATATGGGAGCACTGGCAACATAGCAATAAAACCTAGGGCCCTGCTGGATGTTTGGCTCCAGACAGAAGGCTGCATGCATGTGTGTGATCCTGTGACTCATCAGCCCACTGCTGCTTTTCTGCCCCCATTGCTTTTCTGGGGAGCTGACTGCCCCTTCCAAAGCACAAGTGGCACTTGCTGGTGTCCCAGTGACCCTGAGACTTTGGGGAAATCTAAGCTGGGTGCTGGTGTGTGCAGCACTGCCAAACTTGGCTTCACTGACCACCAGTAGTGCTCCAGTTCACAGCCACAGCTTGTTCCACTCACCACTTTCCTGGAGTTCCATTTCAGTGCTGCTCTGTTTGCCTTGGGAATTGGTGTTGCTGTTTCTGTGAGCTCCTCCCTCACCAGCCCTGTTCTATAATTACTGATGTTCCTGCAACCGGATCCTTCCACGTGTCCTGCTCGGGTTGGGGAGGACAAGGGGTCCCTAAGCAAACTGACTGCCCTGGAGTACAGCCAAGAGGACTTCAGCAGTTTGGGAAATCGTCATCTTACAGTGGTTCAGTGAATTCTGAGCCTCCAACCTCCTCACCTTTGGGATGCTAAAGGGGAATATATCCCAGACAACTTCTCTGGCATGTGAGCTCCAGGTTTGCAGCATGATCCCAAAGCATTGCCACAGTTTCACAGCCACCTCTGCTGTGCCCTGGGCTGTGGGGGGATGATCCTCCCTCCTTGCCAGACTTAATGATCTTCTCAAATATCAGCACTTCTGTGCCATTTCAAGCACTGAGAAGCCCCAGTGGTGTCACCTTTCCAGTACCTGCTTGTTTCCTGGCTGCTGTCCCTGTTCCAATGGGTCAGACCCACGTGCCCCTCCTGGCCATAGGTACTTTGGGCTGTCCTGGATTGACCTCTTAAACACCAGTCAGCAGTTGGCAGAATGAGATGCACCAGTTTACTTCCTGAAAGTCATCCTAGAAATGCCTTGTACAGGAATGTACAACAGGAGAAGATGGTCACAAGCAGCGCAGGGAGCTGACCTGGGGCTGGGCAGACCTGCAAGTGTGACTGCAAACAGGTGTCAAAATCTGCAACACAGGAATAAACAATGACACTTGGCACTGGTCCATTGCTCTGCACTTCCAAAACATGCTGTCTCCAGGAGCTAATGCAGCCAGGGAATGATCAGGAAGGAAACACTGTAAAAATCCTGGGTTTGTTTCTTTGTGGTGGGTTTTGGTTTGGTTAGGGTTTTTTTTTTTTAATGATGAAGGAAATGGAGGTAAGGGACTTGACCAGATTTGCTGAAGGTCGTGGAGCACCACTTCAATTAAGAGCTAACAACTATGCAGCTCTTCCTGCCTGCCCTGCTGCTGCCCTTCCACCAGCATCAGCCACGGAGCCTGATGAGGGCAGGGAGTCCCTCTGCTGGGAAGCTGTTGAGGGGATGATTCCTCTGTCTTCCCATATCTGCCATCTCAAGGTTTTGGAGCACATCTCGTGCATGCTTGCAGCTGCTGGAGCCAGGGATGGCTGCAACTCCTGGAGAAGAGCAGCCTGGCAGACCCTGCTTTGCACATGGCTGAGAGTTCAGTGCCCAAAGTCTGCTATTTTTCTGTGTCTGCAATACCTCTTACACTCTGAACAAAACCAGCAGAAAGTTCCTTTTGGAGCAAAATGTCGTGACCTGGTTTTGGGGACAGCATCAACCGTGGTACAAAAAGAGAAGAATCCGGCAAGTTTTGTAACCTTTTTAACGAGCTGGGTTTTTTTCCCATCCTCAGTGCCCAGGAAGTGGGTGAGTTAAAACGTGCAATAGATGTGTGATTCATTTTGGCAAGCCAGGCTGCTCAAGGCAGCTGAGGGAATCTCCTGCACCCTGTGTCACAAGTCCCTGAGTAATTAGCAGCAGCTAATGGTCATGGCAGCTCTGGCAGCACCCCTCTGCTTAATGAGCCCAGCTCAGACTGGGAAAGCACAGGTGGGCCACACCAAGCAGCCTTGGAGAGAGAATCACATGAGTGGGTTCTGGTGCATGGTACAGCATCTAAGCAGATGCTCCAAGGGGAAGAATCTGGCCCACAATGTCCATCCTGGTCAGTGCTGTCTGGGTGGGCTCTTCCTTGCTAGCTGTAGTAGTTTATTTTTGTGTGTAGCCTGCCTTGCGGCCAAAACTTTGAGTAAGGAAGGAAACACTTGGCTACTAAGTGCTGCTGAGATCTCATTGGCTAATATGGGGGTATGCTGATCTTCCAGGAGCAAACATAAACATGTTTTCAGTGTTTGTCTCTCCTGTTTTGTACTCTTAGTTACCTTTCCTGTATTGCAGCATCTGCTTAGCTCTTATTTGGCTTTTATTAGTAGTAGCTGACGTGTAGGAGGAGGAACAGAAACTGGTACTTGTTCAGCAGATCTTGGAAGCAGTGACACAACCTGAGGAAGTCTGGAAAAGGTGGTCAGCAGCAGCAATCACATCTCCTTTATGGACTCAGGTCAGTTTTCGGTTGTGGATTCAAAATGTGCTGCACATCACAGTGCTGCCCTATGGAGGCTGAGTTCTCATCTCACCCCTTCTGTTTCTTTTGGCTGTGAATTTGGTGAACGTTCTTGTCCAGAGAAATAAACACAAGCCAGGAGTGCTCCCATGGTATATTGGTTTCCTTTTGCCATTCCTTATGACCTCTTTTATAGTACAGTTGTACTGAACAACTGCTTTGAGCAGATCAACTCTGTGACTTGACTCTTGGGAGGTTTGGACTTTTCTTTGCTGCTTTGCTTTACCTGGAAGCTCTGAGCTTGGCTCCAGAGTCTATGTGCTAATCAGCAGGATTGGCTGCCAGGGAAACTGCCAGGCCACAGGGGCACAAGCTGTTGGTTGATGAACTGGAGGCTTGGATCTTGGTCAGCTCTGGAGAACTACTACCTTCTTGCAGGGAACCCACACTGAAGATTTATCTCCTTTTAACTTTTATTCCTGTTTTTTTCCTCTCCTGGTTGTGCCACGTCTCTCTCCCTGTTCCCACTGATGGTTTAGCTTGGCGTAGATGCCAGCTTCTAGGAAAGACAAACCTGTTGCCCGAGCTGTTTGCAGCCAGCAGGCATCAGCCCAAGCCCAGGGCCAGCAAACAAACCCTCCCTACACCGGCTGCAGAGGAAGCTGCTGGCTCAGCCAAGGTTACCAAAGCTCCTTGGAACAGGCATTGAAGCAAGGGCACAGCAAGTCATGAGATGCTTGCACTCTTGTTATTCCATCCTGTGGGAAGAGGAAGGGAAACAGCTTTGCTAGATTCTCTGAATATGCTGAGGAAGAAATTCACAGCCTCCATCCTTGTTTCCATCAGTGTCCTGTGAGAGCTGCCAAATGGAAGAAAGGGGTGGGTGTCTAGGCAGGCAGAAATCTCTACCTGTCTTCCTGCAGCCTGAAGTTTGTGTGCTGTGCTCTGGCACGGGACTCAGCCAAGAGGAGACCAAGTTATCCCTTCTCCTGCTCTGGCAACTTGGCCACTGGATGTGGAGGCACCAAATGGCTGGAGAGGTGCTGGGGTGGAGATGGGCCCTTTGCCTGTCCTTTGTCACAGCCAGTGCTGTCCCACAAAGATTCCAGGCTGTGGTTGTGGCAGGGCAGGTCCCTCCTTGTGCTCAGATACAGAGAGTTTGGACAAACCTCTGGAGAACTCGAGCTTCCAGGCCCCCCTGTTCCCACTGAAGGGCTTGCAGGGGAGCAGAGGGGAGCATGTGAATCTCCACAGTCTCTGCCTGCTGCCTCAATGCTGTACCTGGCACGGGGACGAGGGCTGAGGTCCCTTTTCTGCCAGGGGCTCTGCCCAGCTGGCTGCCTCCTCAAAGGGGTGCACAGGCATGGCCCTGCCCAGCCCCTTACCCTTATCTACCTTGGCCTTTCATCTGCCAGAGGCAAGGGCTGCAGCTTCCCATGTGACATCAACCCTTTTTTCCAGTCCTCTCCCTCTATCCCAGCTGTTTATAAAACGAGAAGGGCTAAGGGAGAGGCAGGTGTGCAAAGAACTCCCCACAGCTCCCCCCTGCCCAGGCCCCTGAGCTCTTGGCCTGCAAGGAGATGTACAAACAATACATTTGGAGCCTTCTGGTAAAAGCTTTTCTCTCTCTGGCTCTTCAGCCACTCTCAAAGGGTGGGATTTACATCCATATCCTTCTGTAATGCATGGACATGAGCAGCCTTAGCTGGAGGCCCGAGGAGCTGTCTGTCTCATCCTCTACTTTCCCCCTCCTCACACCTATCCAAGACTGACTCCAAGCACAGTTTTGGAATTGCTTTTTTGGGTTTTGGGGAGCAAACTGCATGCCAAAAGCTCACTGCATGTGCCCTGGGAACACATGGCCCTGAGTAGAGCTGGTGGATGGAGGACAGCATGTCAGGGATGTGCCCACATTATTCCAACATGTCCCATGAAACATCTGGGGCAAAGCAGAGAGCTCTGTCTGCAGTGGGTTTAAAGCAAGGGGCTTGTGCTGGATGCCAGGGACAAAGGGAATCTAATGAGCTGCTCATTAAGCTGCTGCAAGATGGATTTTCCACTGTAGACGAGCTACTCCTGCCACAAGCTTCCCCCACTAACTGGTCTTCCAGGCAAGAGTGTTTCCCTGATGTTTGTGTGATCATTTATATATAACCCTGAAAACAGTGAAGTTCATTACCCTCCATCTCCAACAAATAGGTTTTCCTGCTGTCTGCCATGTCCCACTGCGTGGGATGTGTGAGCAGAGGCCAAGGATAACACAGCCCTTCAATGGTCCCTCAGTGCTCGTGTGGAGGCACGGGAAGGGAGCACCCCTCTGCCTGGTCCTGCTGCCAAGGAGCACAGGGCAGTGTGCTCACTGTTGCTGCTAATGTACCTCACCTGGAAACAAAGCCACCTGTCCTGCAGCCTGAATTCCCAGTGTGGAGGGAAAAAATAAAGCCCCCTCAGTCACAGGAGACCCAGGCTCTGGTGCAGCATCAGCTCCAGGGTTGACTTGTGTCCTGGCTTTGTGACGTGTTTATGTTCACCTCCCACCTGCAGATTTTGTTCTCTCCCTGAGCTGCTTCCTTGCTCTTTCAGGGAGCTCTGACCTTGATGTCTTTCCAGCGATCCAAGGAGCTGGCTGCAGCTCAAGTTCAAAGTGCCAGGTGTGAGGATCTGCTTCAGGAGGGCAAAAAAATCCAGGGAGTTGTGAGTCACTGCTGCCCTCCTGCAGCAAGCCCTGAGCTGTGCTGTGGGCTTGGGCATGGGGCACAGACCACAGCTTGGGGTTGGCCTTATACAAGGCCCCTGCAAGATCCTGCATTAGTTTAATTTGGATCTGCAAATTCAGGCTTTCTTGGTTGAACCTGGATTTCAGTGGCTTCCTGATGGGTATTTCTCCACTTAAAAATAACTCTCTTAAGGAAGTGGATGGAACTTTACATAAGATGGGCTTGAGATATTAATTATTCAAGGAAGAGTGGTTTAGGAATCAAGATCCAGCATGGTTGGAAGGGAGGTGGGAACGTCTCTGCCATAGCCACGGTACCGGTGCTGCATCGTTTGGACGGCTGGAGCTTTTTGTGGGCTCTTTGGGATGGAGTAAGGCAAACAAGGAGCGGAAGTGTGTGGGGGAGGATGGGGCGGTTCCTCCCACAGGAAACCCAGGATTAAGACACTGCTTGGATTGTGTGGCTGTTGGGATCGCACTGCTGGACCCCGTGGCTGAGCACGGCCGGCAGCTGCGCAGAGCAACAGCAACACGTTCAACCCTGCTCTTGGCAGAGGAGCCAAGTGAAAACAAACACAAAGGCTGCAACTGGCAGCACTCTGACGGGAAGGAGTGTGAGTGCAGGGCCCACAGGAAGCCATCAGTCTTGTAGATGGCTTGCACGGGCCAGGGACTTTTAGCCACTGCCTGCTGCTGCACTAAGCCCTGCTCCCCCAGTATCTTCCACCCACAGGCACGGCGTGCCCTGATCAGCTGCTGCTCCCAATCCAGGCTCTTCCATGGCTGGGCAGGGACAGAGGGTGAAGCCAGCCCTACTTTGATCCTTCTGGAGGTGCTGTCTCTATCAGTCCCTGACCCTGGCTGTTACCATCACATCCCAGGCAGCTCTGGGGGACATTGTCTGGGGCAGCATTTCTGCTATGGGACTTGTAAGCTGGGGACCCCTGGTCCCTGGGTGGTGTCTGGGCTGGTTTGTGGTCTGCTGGGCTTTAAACACAATCCTGTGAGCTTTTTCTTCCTTGAGTCTTACAGAATGTTTATCCCAGAGTGCAAAGGGATCTTTAAATGAGCCCTGCTCTGCATGTCTCACTGGCCGAGGAGCAAGCACAGAGCAGGACTGGTGTGGTCAGTGACGCTGCCCTGCTGCTGAGCTGCTCCATGCAGGCACTCAGTGGCCTCTCTCCATGTCCTGCAGGCTAGCAGGAACTGCCTGGTGGGGTCCATCTTGGATAGACGTGGATGATGCCAGAGCTATGACAGGGATTGCAGTCTTGGCACTGAGGGGTGATCAATTATGGAACAACTACAGGAGGAAGTACCTGAGGTCAAGGAAGAGGAAGAGGAAGAGGCAGTGATGGTGGCAAGTGGAGCCTCAGAACCAACTGGAGGACCAGACAGCTCGCTGCCTTCAAGCAGCTACACAGGTGAGTGGAGCCACAGGAGCTCATCCTGTGGAGCATCCAGGTGTCAGGCAGCCTCCAGGCAGCATGCTCAGCTGCAAGGGCAGAGGATCTGTCCCTGAATGGAGTTCAGCTGGTTTTAATCTCTATCCTTTGTGAAATAATGTTCCAAGTTAGGGATAGGCTTATTTCTTCCTCTGAAGTCACTGCACAGCCGTTGGCAATAAGTTTTGGAGTGGAAATTAAAAGGACAGGCAGGTAACATTGTGCTTCAGAGCAAGGGGGACTCCTGGGGTGCTTGGGAATGCTTCCTTGGACACTTCTTGAGGTCCTCAGAGCAAAGTGATTGTAGGATGTGGGAGAGAAGGTTTGTGGATGCAGAAGAGGCTCTTCCAGAGCTCTTGATATTCCAGCTGGGATGTCCTGTTCAAGCAGCTGGCCAACCAGGGATTATAAAATCTGCTGGTTGGGGTTTCATTGCCAGGACATGAATGCCAGAGGGAAGAAAAGAGCATTGATGTGGAGTCTGAGCTGCTGGGGCATTCTTGGCTCTGTTCATGGCATTTGCCTGCAGCCAGTGCCAGATTCCAGCTGTGATACCAGGGGCAGGCAGGACAGGGCTGGAAATCCCTCCTCAGCCCCACGGCTGGAGGAGCTGGGCACGCCAGGAGCTGGGCCTGTGGCTGTGACATTGAAGGACGTGTCCCTGTGTGTGTTTGCAGACCTGTCACAGAGCTCCTCTCCCTCGCTGTCAGACCAGCTGCAGATGGGCTGCGAGGAGGCGGCGCTGGGAGCGCTGAACGTGGAGTGCAGGGTCTGCGGAGACAAAGCCTCGGGCTTCCACTACGGCGTGCACGCCTGCGAGGGCTGCAAGGTGAGTCCCAGGGACAGCTGGGCTCAGCAGCACCAGGCAGGGGTTACATCCCAGGGACTGGGCTCTCTCCTCACACAAGCAGATTTGCAGCAAAATAGGGATTCGGGATTGATTGTAAAAAACTCAACTTGTCTAGAATGGGGCAAGTATAGGCAGGCAGCAAATGTTGCCCTGGGAAGGGGTCTGAGACCTGTATGGCCCAAACCTTGCCTTGTCATGCTTTGCTGTGTAAGGCAAACCCTTGTCCCTACAGGGACCCTGAGTTTGCTTTTCAAAATAGTTTCTGTGCTGCAGATCAGCAATGAGCTGTGTGTTTATCTCCCTGGGATCACTGGCAGCAGCTTGGATGTTCCTTGGAATTCTTTCCCCTGCAGCAGATCCAGCAGGGTTGTGTTATCAGCCCAGGTCCTGCCAGACATTCCTGCAGGTTGGGGTTGGCCCGTGGCTTGTTCCTCCATCCCTCTCTGTGGGCTGCTGGCACAGTCACAGTACCAGGCATGGGGTGCCCTCCTACACCTCTTCCTTGCAGCTCCTTTCTGCCACCACATGAGCTTTCCTTGCAATAGAGAATCTGCTTGCATCAGAGAGACCCAGGGCTCTCCCTCCTCACTCCCCTGAACGTCCCTGAAGCTCCTGGGGATAACAAACCAGCCTGGTCCCAAACCATAGGCACTGGTGCTCCATGTCCCCCTGCTCCCCACCTGCAGGGTTTCTTCCGCCGGACAATCCGCATGAAGCTGGAGTACGAGAAGTGTGAGAGGAGCTGCAAGATTCAGAAGAAGAACAGAAACAAGTGCCAGTACTGCCGCTTCCAGAAATGCCTCTCGCTGGGCATGTCACACAATGGTGAGTGTCACTGCTGCCCACAGGCCTGGCCAGCTGGGTGACACAGGGCCAGCTGCCCTCATGTGAAGGGGTGCCCATGGCCTGCTGTGCTTTAGCCCCCTCTTCTTGCTAGGGGATCAACTCAGTGCTTCAAGCATTTGGTTCCTCTTCCCCTTTTTCTGTATGAGAAGGGGCTGTTCATTCCTGCCATGCAGTACAGCTGCTGGCTTGTGGCTGTCCCTTACAAACTGGCCCTGATGGAACTGGACACACAAATTGTTCTTCTGTGCTGGGACTTTTAGACTTCAGGTGTAAGAATTTCAGACCCAGACAAGCAAAAGTGTTTATGTGGGAAGCAGGGTTTGAGCAAGAGCCCAGAGGAATGGGATGGGAGTCTGGTGTGAGGAAGCAGCAGTGGCTGTTTCATGAAGGTGTTTATGCTGGAGGAGCTGCAGCCTGGAGAGGCACTGTGTTGTGTAGCTGCAGGTGTTCTCCAGCAGACCTGTCTGTCTGCAGTGGCAGAACAAACTGTTGCCTCTCTGGGTGCATCTCCTGGGATCCCCCTGCTGTCCTGACCCCCAGTTTTTCCCCCAGCAATCCGGTTTGGGCGCATGCCAGAGGCAGAGAAGAGGAAGCTGGTGGCAGGGCTGACAGCGAGCGAGATCAGCTGCCAGAACCCACAGGTGGCTGACCTGAAAGCTTTCTCCAAGCACATCTACAACGCCTACCTGAAGAATTTCAACATGACCAAAAAGAAGGCAAGAGGTATCCTGACCGGGAAGGCCAGCAGCACCCCAGTAAGTTCCCTTCCAGGGCAGGTGGGGTTGGCCATGGCCAGCATGGGGGACTGTTCTCTGGGAGATGCTGCACATCTCCCTACTGCTGTAGCTGTTCCACATGCACCTGCAGTCAGGTGGGCTCTGCATGTCCTGCCCCTTGCTGGGAAAAATCTCCTTGCTCTGCACTTGTGCTGTGGTGGGTGGGTGCAGATTGCCTGGGCACTGTCAGCCCCAGAGGCAGGGCACAGCACAGGGACAGGCACACAGACATGACTGTCCTGGGAAGAGCTGGCACCTCGAGTCCCCACAGCAGACTCCTAACTTGCTTCTTGTTCAAGCAGCCTTTTGTGATCCATGACATGGACACCTTGTGGCAGGCAGAGAAGGGGCTGGTGTGGAAGCAGCTGGTGAATGGCATCCCCCCCTACAAGGAGATCGGGGTGCACGTCTTCTACCGCTGCCAGTGCACCACGGTGGAGACCGTGCGGGAGCTCACCGAGTTCGCCAAGAGCATCCCCAGCTTCATCGGCCTCTACCTGAACGACCAAGTGACTCTGCTCAAGTACGGCGTGCACGAGGCCATCTTTGCCATGCTGGCCTCCATCATGAACAAGGATGGGCTGCTGGTGGCCAACGGGAACGGCTTTGTGACCCGCGAGTTCCTGCGCAGCCTGCGCAAGCCCTTCAATGAGATCATGGAGCCCAAATTTGAGTTTGCTGTGAAGTTCAACGCGCTGGAGCTGGATGACAGTGACCTGTCCCTGTTTGTGGCTGCCATCATCCTGTGTGGAGGTGAGCGGGTGCCCTCAGCCGTGCCAGGGTCAGGAAGAGTCCTCCCTACTTAGTGGTGGTTCACAGGGGGCTAGGGGAGCTGAGCTGCAGCTGGGCTTGAGGTCAGCCAGGGATGTCTCAGGGGCATGAGAGAAGAGCTGAACACTTCCAAAATGAAAGCTTCTCTGTGGCAGTGATGCTTGGCAAGCTTGGACCAACAGCAAGGAATGTAGAAGTGGCATCTCCTTCTCATGTGCTGCTGTGGGACACGTTGTCCAAGGGCACGCTTCTCCCCTTTCTAGCTGATGAGGTTGAAGCCACAGTGGGTGGGTTACAGTCCCTGGCTCCCTTTCCCCAGGAGCAGCGTGTACTTTGGAGGGCTGCACCATGACCCTGCAGCCACCGTGCTTCCTCTCCACAGACCGCCCCGGCCTGATGAACGTGAAGCAGGTGGAGGAGATCCAAGACAACATCCTGCGAGCGCTGGAGTTCCACCTGCAGTCCAACCACCCGGATGCCCAGTACCTCTTCCCCAAGCTGCTGCAGAAGATGGCTGACCTGCGACAGCTGGTGACAGAGCACGCCCAGCTGGTGCAGAAGATCAAGAAGACAGAAACAGAGACATCTCTGCACCCACTTTTGCAGGAGATCTACAAGGACATGTACTAAGGACCTGTTATTTATGAGAATGAAGCCATGGATTCCCATCAAGACTCTTTGTACAGGAACAAAGAAAACCCTTCCCAGCGTCTTCCATTTCTCCTACTGGAAACTCTTTTCTATGTGACCCTGACATACGGTACATAGGGCAAGATGCCGTCAGGATTTGCAGCCGCCTCCTGCTCGCCAGGGCTTCCGTTAACACACACTAACAAACCTGCAAAGCTGCTCTTCCCTTCCTGTGGCCCAGCTCTGGCTGCTCCTGGAGCGGAGCGGCCGCCCGGTTTACATGGCTCAGGCAAGGAGGTGGCTGTGGCACCTCGGGTCCCCAGGGTGGGGAGCTCTGGTCCTTAGGAGGGCCAAGAGGGTGCAGGGGCCAGCGGGGCCGACAGCAGCACTTACAGTGTGTCTGTATTCTCTTGTTCGTTTGCACTCCAAGGACGTGGTCCTGAGCCGTGAAGTCTGGGACAGTGTGATGAAAGGATGTTTCTGTCTTTCCCAAAGAAAAGCTCTGGAGTATTTGAACATGGTCCCAGCAGAGACCCTCAGCTGCAGCCCTCCATGTACTCTGCAGTGTGTTCTTGTCTCCCAGTGGGACTGTGTGAACTCTGCCTTCCTGGGTGCTGTGTGGGAGCCTTTGCTCCTGGCACCCTCGTTCCATAGGGAACATTCCCTTGGCACCTCAGTGTGAGAGGCTGGGATGGGGAAGGGAAAGGATTTGACTCCTTAAAATTCACCTTCAGAGCAGAGGCACAGAATCTGTGCCTTCCACAGGCAGTTCTGCACAGACATTGAGTTACAAAAAAGGTGTGTGGAGGGTCAAGGGCCTTGAGCTGACCAGGGCTTGGTGTCCTGCCTCAGTTTCCCCTTTGTGAAGGGGACCTGGATTGTCACATGCTGTCTGCTCAGAGCAGGAGTACGAGGATCTGTTAGTGCATTGGTTGCAGCTGTAGAGAGCTTTGCAGCTGTAAATGCCAAGGATTTACAAACAGGGAGGGGGTGGTTGGGATGCTCACAACGGGCAGGAGCTTCCCAATGAGCGTGGCTGTGTCAGGGAAGCTGCCAGCCCCCCTCTGCCTCTGTTCCCAAGGGTGGGAACAGCTCCAGACTTAGGGGTCTGCCTGAACCCAGCACCATTCTGGGACTTTACCTCACAACTTCTCACAGCTGTAGTGAAACACCACGGTGCTGCCTAGGCCAGGGCAGGCCCCTGGTGTGGGGGCTGTGTCACTTGGGCTTCGGGTGGGGGGAGGATGGCCCTGAGAAGGACTCAGTTTCACTTTCAGGATAATGGTGTCTCACCTAAGAAGGGACACTTCCCTGTCTGCAGCTCGTAGTCCCCTGTGTCCTGAGCAGCCTTATTAAAATACTGGTATTCCCTAGGAGGGGTTGTGGGAGCAAATTATTCGGTTTTATTTTACTTTCCTCCTCTTCAGGGTAGCAGATTTCCCTGGTGCAATAATTCCTTTAAAACCCAAAGGGGAAGAGCACTGGGCTTTTCCTCCCCATCACAGGGCTGGCCGGTCCCAAACCTCCCCCTGCTGCCACACTCCTCAGTTTGCCGTGCCTCAGTTTCCCTGCCCAGCCCTCCCCTCCCTTCCCTACCTCGCAGGGGTGTTGGGAATTACCGTTTCTGAAGCACTTTGAAGCCCTCTGGGGAGAGGCACTGGAGACGTGCATGTGCTGGTTGGAGCCCGGGGATTTGTCCTTCCCAAAACCCCGGTGCTGTCCCCACCACGGTCACAATGCAGGGCTCGTGCCCATCACCTGGGAAACCTTTTGCTCTTCCTTCCTCGACAGTATAACAACCCTCAAACTGAAATGTATATTTTTGCTAGAAGTACAAACCTCCAAGTGTTTTTAATAATATAAATAGTGTCCACAAACTGACTTGACTTTAAATAAATCTGAACTAAATATTTAAGAACCTTTTAGCGTCCAGCTTGTCTTTGTGGGCTTTCTCTCAGCACCTGGGGGCGGCTGTCCGCGGGAGGATTTCCAGCAGAGGCGATGGGATTTCCAGGGATTTGCCATGATTCTTGGGGCTCTGTAATTCCCAGATCTCGGTTTTCTTGCCTGCAAACCTAAAGCAGCAGAAAGAGCCAGTTCTGAGCAGGATCCCAGCCTCAAAGTTGGATGCTTCCTGCCCCAAATGCTGCGGGTGGAGCTGGAAATGAGCTGAAAACACCCCGAGAAGGGGAACAATGAGCTCGGGGGCGGTCACATTCCGGCATCTGGCGCTGCCTTGGCTGTAATGAAACACCTGAGAACTGGCAAAGAGGAGCTGGAGACCCCCCAGGCTCCCCTGTGCCCGCTTGAGTGCTCTGGGGGAAACTGTTCCACTGCTCCGTGCCTCTCCCATGCAGCTGGGGGCCCAGGGGTGCTGCTGGGCAGGGGGCCAGGGGACCTGGCTGGGGACCCTGTGTGGTTACCCCAACAGGCAGCGAAACTTCATCCTCCCGTTCGCTCCCTCCCCTCCCAGTGTGATGGGGGAGAGAACTGAGAGCGCAGTGAAATCCACAGGCTGAGTTAAAGACAGTTTAATAGGACTGAAAAGGAAGGGGAAATAGTAATGAGAAAAGAATTAGAATACACAGAATTTAGTGATGGACGCTGGAGTGGTGCCCCCGTCCAGGCTCCTCATGCAAAGTCCTTGACTCGGTGTAAACAGCGCTCAGCAGCCGGCTGCTATCAACCAGCCCGGGCACGTCCTCCGCCGCAAACACGTGTCCCGGGCTACGAGGGGAGAATTGTCTCAGCCGGACCTGGGACTCAATGAGGCCATAAATAGCCCTGGGCAGTAACCCGAACCCTCTCCGCTGCCGGGGAAGAGATGGAGCCACGCGCTATGGCATCTGCGAGCTCTGTGAGACCCCTGTGCAGGTAAAGGCTTGAGGATGGGGTGTCTGGGAGCAGCTTTTGGGGAGATAGGCTGGAGATGAGGCCCCTCGCTGTGGGGGTAGGGAGTGGATTGGGATGGCCTTGATGCACCCTCCCCATTTCCCCATCCCCCCTCCGGAGCTGGGGGTCGGCGGCAGCATTCCAGCCAGGGCCCCCTTCCTGCCAGCCCCAAGCCAAGGGCTCCTGCCCTTCTCCCTGCCCCAGCCGCGGTACCCCTGCTCCCCCAGTCCCTGTCCTGGGCTTCCTTTGCTTTGCAATCAATCAGGAGATTGGGCTGGATGGGGCTCGGAGGGCCCTGGATCCCCCTGGCACCGCCCTTGGCGAGGGCTCCCGAGCCCGGACGCCAGCCGGGGGGGCTTCCAAAATATGTCCTCACCCAAAGAAAGCCGGTACCGGGGGGATGCTAGGGAAGGGCTGGAGCAGGGTCTGACCCCAGCCACACGGCTCCTCTGGCTAACAGGAATTTTGCCCGTGGATCCTGTTGGTTTGGCCAGAGCTGCCGCTTCTCACATGACAGAGAATCAGCCCAGGTCTGCAGGTACTTCCAGCGAGGGTTTTGCCGTTATGGAGAGCGGTGCAGGTAAGGAAGGGCTGTGATGCCATGAAGATGGGCTGGGAGCCTAGAGGAGTCATGCTGGACTGATGGGACCCTCTGTCTCTGTCCCTGGGCTCCTCCAGCTACCAGCACATCCAGCAGGAGCCAGCACCAGCAGGGACACAATATGGTGTGATGCCCCGCCACCACTGGGGCCAGGAGCCTGGCACTGAGCCCACAGCCATGGAGCGGGACCAGGGGGGAGCCCAGTGCACCTCGGTCCACCCTGCCTGCAGCATGACGTGTGTGGCCTTCAAGTTCCCCAAAGTGCAGGTAGAAGTGGACGAGAAAGACAAGAAGAACATCTCAGCACTTGGTAACGTCCCCCGTGGTGCCATCAGTGAAGAATTTGTCCCCACAAAAGGTCGGGGTGCCTCAGGTAGGTGGTGGGCTGCCCAGGAGACCAGTGGGGTGAAGACACTGGGGTGGTTATGGTGAAGTAGCCTGTACATGTTTCTGCCAAGCCTGGGCCAAGCTGGGGCTGTGGAGAGCTCTCCAGTGTGGGGACTGTCACTGCTGAAGCTGCACGCTCTGAGCAGCCCACCCAGCCCGCTGAGCTTTTCCCCTCTAAGAACTCTCCTCCTGCAGGCTGCCAACCACAAGGGCCAGCCCTGGATCCGGCCTCCTCTGACCCCAGAGAGGCAGTTTTGGAGACAGAGACACAGACCGACCCTGCAGAGGTGGGTTTGGGGTCTCCTGTGGCCAGGCACTCCCTGTCACCCTGTGGTGTTCCCCAAGCCAGGGCAGTGACAGAGTCAGGGGGTTGCCATGCTGTGCTGCTCTGCTTGCAGGTCCCTGCAGAGCCAGGCTCTGTGGCAGCCCTGGTCACCACGGCAGCGCTGAGAGCGCAGAGCGAGGCCATCGTGTGTGGCATCTGCATGGACAGGGTGTACGAGAAGCCGCTGCCAGAGGAGCGGCTCTTCGGGATCCTCCCGAACTGCAGCCACGCCTTCTGCGTGGGGTGCATCCGCAAGTGGCGGCGCAGCCAGGACTTCCAGAGCACAGTCATAAAGTGAGTGGGCATGGGGATGTGGCAGGGTGGTCACTTCCCCCACTGTGCCCTGAAATTCTTCCTTGAGTCTGGTGATGTGGCTTTGGGATTGGCGTGATTTTCCTTTGGGAACAGGCGCTTCGGAGTGGTGATGGGTGTGGGGGTGCTGGATGAGGCCAGGGCAGCAGAAGCAGCCAGTGTGGGTGCCGAGCCCATGCTCCCTGCTCCCTTCTTGGGACACCCAACTGCACCCATCACCCTCATTTAGGGCCTGCCCAGAGTGCCGGATCACCTCCAGTTTCTACATCCCCCACAAATACTGGATCTCAGATGTGGGTGAGAAGGAGAAACTCATCAGAACCTTCAAGGCACGGACAGGGTGAGTGCGTGGCACTGCTGCGGGTAGCAGGGCTGTGAGCTCTGGGAGCTACACTCACAAATATGCTTGGAATCCCACAGGAAAATCAGGTGCAAATTCTTCCTCCGCGGGCACTGCCCTTTCAGATCAGAGTGCATCTACCTGCACAAGCTGCCTGCCGGCTGGCTGCGGCGGCACAGGCAGCAGCAGCTGAGGAGGCCTGCTGTAAGTGGGGTGCCACATCCCGGGCTGGGCTGGGCACCGGGGGGCTGTGGCTCATCCTCCCTCCTCTGCTGCAGGCCTTCAGCCCTTCTTCCTCGGAGAGCTCTGACGATGAGGATGAGGAGCTCTGCACGCTCGAGTGGGCTCTTACCCTGGCCATGCTGGAGACGAAATTGCCCTTCTCAAGTCGTGGCCGCGAGATGCTTCTCAATTACTTAAGTGATTCCGACTGAGCCGTGGGGCAGCACGGGCCTGGGTGCTGCTGGTGGCCTGCACACGTCTCCGGGAGGCAGAAGCGTCTGCTTTTGGCTCCTGCCACTGTTTTGGGGTGGCTCCAGCCGTGGGGTGTTGCAGGGATGGGGTGGGATGGGGAAGTCTGGCTGGCATTTATGGGTGCACCGGGGGAGGCTCAAGGCACAGCCCCCCTGCTCTGGCCGTGGTGCCCGCTCTGTGCCCGTGGGTGACCCACGGGTGGCGTGGGCTGGGTGCTGGGAGGCAGCGGGAAGGTCTGACATCCACGGGCCGGGCCGGGGGGGCCGGGCAGCAGGGGGGCACTGTTTTAAACTCTTTTTTAGCCAAATCCGGGAATAACGAAATAAAAGGGGTTGTATAACGCCACGCTTCCGGAGTCCTATGATCTGTAGGATCCACCCTCGGGGGGGGAGGGCAGTGTTTGGGTTGGAATTTAAGGAATATTTGCATAATGAGCTCGTTTGCGCGCGGTCCATTTGCGTTTCCCGGGGGCGGGGCCGGAAGCGGCGCCTCGGGGCCCGGGGGCAGCGGGCGGGGCCCGGCGGGGACGCGGTGACAGCGGTGAGCGAGCGTGTGGTGACAGCCGTGAGTGTGCCCGGGACAGCCCCGGGGCCGGGGGCGGTGCCTGGGGCACGGCGGTGACCGGGGCAGGGCTTGGGGGCTGCCAGCGGAGGGACGTTCAGGGCACGGAGCGACTCCCGGTGCTCCCGCCCGGCTGCGACCGCAGCGCCGCTCCCGCATCCTCGGGAGGGAGGGCGGGTAAAGGCAGCGCCGGAGTTGATGCCGGGGTCGGCACCGAGCACGGCCGGGGAGGTCCTGGCTGTCCTGTGCCTCCCGATTGTGGCCCGTGTCCGGTTCCCGCCGGTGTGACCGCGTCCGGCTGTCCCGGCTGTGCTC